>JAPPVO010000019.1:81688628-81773794 GCA_030407325.1 Camellia japonica | reverse complement strand
TCCATCACCACCCATCCATCTTCTTCAAATCCCACCTTCAAAACTTACCTACCATCAAAACCTTGAAAATCCTTTGGCGGCAATATTCCAACACTAACAATGACAACCATTTAATTACCTACACTTCTTTAACAATGATAATGAGTGGAAGTTTTTCTAGCAACCACAACTCCATAAGACGAAAGGAGAGAACGATAAAAGCTTAGAGGAGATTCATAACTTTGATATTAATTGTTCTTAGCTCAAAGAAGATTGGCCCTGTAAGAGTAAGTTTCTTTTAAAAAAAAAATGACAAAATAATAAAATTTCTTTCGTTATTTTTTCAAGACTAAACTCCCGAACATATGACCAAAATTTAGAAACACAAGCTCAAACATTATTTATTTGTTCGGGAACCAGTAGTTGAACATTTATTAGTTGTTCGGAAATAGGAAATTGAACATTGTTCATAGGTTCGGACCTATTTTACTAAGAACACTAAACCAATTATTATAATTTTTTTCTGCAAGAGAAGAAAAATTATTATGAGAAAACTAAGAAATTATGTGTGTGTATATATATATATATATAGAGAGAGAGAGAGAGAGAGAGCATATTAACTGTGACAATAATGGATGAGACAGTAGAGCCAGTAATTATATTGCCTCTTCTTTTTCTTCTTCATGGGCTTTGTTAGGGTTTTTTTGAAAGTGAAATTTTTTTGGGGTGTGGGGGGTATGCATTCAATAGGTAGAATGTTTTCACAAAGATAATTTTGATATTGTTTGGGGGGAAAAAAGAAATTTTAAGGGTTTCAAAATTTATAAATGAGGGTTCAAAAAAATAGGGATCTAAAATAATTCATATATTGCTAATAGCACCACTTTATCTACTACTGCAATTGTAGCCATTCACATAACAATTAAGTAGTTGTTTGGGATGTGCTATATAAATGCACTTTTTGACTTTTTAGTTAAAAAAGTAGAAAAAAAAAAATATGTATGTTTGGGAAATTTTTTTTTTTTTTACAAAAAGATGTGTAATAAAATATTGTAATGAAATCAAAATGACTATTTTATCCTTTTTTACTTTTAACTTTTTGATTTTTGGATAGTTGAATTCAAAGGGCAAAATAATAATTTTGCCCTAGTGGCTTCCCCCACAAGCTACCCTTAAATAGTATAAACTTTTAACTTTTTTAATTTATTCCAAACAAGTCCTAAGCTTTACACAGAAACATGGGTAAATGAGTCTACAGCGATATGGGCAATGTACTGCTATATCCCCACAAAAGAAAATAAGGAAGTGAGACTCGACTTGTTTAGGAACAGGTTTTTTAGTAATTTTTTAATTAAAATATGATGTAAAAAAAAATAGTATATTTGGAATGACATTTTGGTTTTTTATGAAAAGATGTGCAAAAAGTAGAGAGAAAATGAAATCTTTGACCTTTTGGTATAGGCTATTAACTTTTTTATTATTTTAGTAACTTTTTTATTTTTAAGTTAAAAAGTGATACTGTCAAACGAGACCTCAAGTTCTATATAAGCCTAACCCCCCATTTATTTACAAAGTAAAACTCAAATTCAGGGATTACAAAGAAAGAAAAATAAATTTTTACATTGATGTTTTAACCTAACAAAAATAGTGGATCAGTGACTCATCTACATGACTACAACAAAAGTAACTGAGAGGGAGGTTAATGATCTGAGATTAGGCCGTGGAATTAGCCGGACAGATTGGGCCAGACGAAGTTGGGCCGAGGTATTTGGCTTCGAGATTGGGCCGTGATCTTGCTCGGTAATGGCGAAGGCCTTGTGGAACCGAGCTACCTGATTTCGTTGGCACGGAGGCCGGTCAAGTTAAGGTTCAGTCAGGCAAGGGTTCCACAGCTCGCGCATTGCTCGGTTGTAGTACACGCGCCCTCAGCCCGGCATGACCAGCGTGATCAATCTTTATCTCGGCTTCGCCGAAATGCAGTCGAGCACGGCTGGAAATGAGCCCGTTTGTAGGAGCACTACGACATCAAGTGCACTTGGGCTTGAAGTGCAGTATGGCCATTGATAGCCGAAATAATGTTGCCCGGCTGCCGAGCTCCCAGCAGAGTGGGCTGGCAGTGGGGTTAGGTGATGCTCAGTAAGATTTATGCTGACAGATGGGATAGCAGAGCCACGTGTCGAGAGATCACTGGGAGTAGATTTGGGGCGTAGAGGGTATATAAGCATGTCTGCGCCCCCCATACGCAGGGGAACAATCTTGTAAGAAACTCTTACACTCAAACACTCTCCTCTCTCTCTCTCTATCCCAAGGTGTGTGCTAACTTGGTCGTCGGATGGGTTTTCCGGCCACACACCGCCGGGTAGCTCACCGCCGTTGTGCTTTAAGGTGATCGGACAGAAGCGGAGCTTGGAAGAAAGGAGTATGGGCTTGCCGGAATATTTGCTCCCCGTACAATTGGCGCCGTCTGTGGGAAATTTGCAGACAAAACCTTGTCTTCCACGCTCGTCTGATCGCCGTCCATGGCGAACAACGATGAGTTTCCATTGTCCGCCGTTGACGGAGTTACCCCGGAGTCAGGCAGACAGAGAGAAGGACATCCCGACATCTTTCCAATGGGGGACCTGGAGACATTCCCAGAGGACAGTCGGGAGACGCGCGAGATAAGCGCGAAGAAGGTGAGTGCTCTCATAAACCTTAATTCATGATGTAGTGGATGTACAGGTTTAATTATAAGATGGGGTGTCCCAAAATTAATGATGTCCTTTATAGTAATTTTATTTAAAATTATTATTGTAATAAAAAAAAAGGGCTAAAAGTTGAGAGTCTAAAATAATTTATGGAATGTTAATAACAATACCTAGTAGATATTGTTATACATATTATATGTGTGTGCATGTAGAAAGTATTAGATCGTGTTATTTTGTGGTGATTTATCCACAAAATGAGTGAGTGCTAATGATCTGTAGAGTTCAATTGCTTTTTGAGCCTATGTTTGGGAAGTTGGTTTTGTGGCTCTTCTGGTTAAAATAGTTACAAAAAATAAAATAAGTTTTTTAACTTAATAAAATAAAATATCACATCTAATTCATAATTATTACATTCTTTCTCTCACAAAAAGGTTAAAAAAGTCAAAAAAGTCAAAAACTCTTTCCAAACCAGACTTTTTAATCCAAAATCAAAATAACTAAAAATTAAAAAGTCAAAAAACCATCCCGCTACTCAAACGAAGCTTGAGTTTCCTTTGGAGTGTTTGTTTAGTTTAAGGAATGAAAGATACTGTACAACGATTTTAGAGTGGTCAAGATTTTAAATTATGATTACAGGTGAGCATGTTTGGGAGTATTTAGTGGGATTTAAATTTGATAATTACAGTTACGTGATATAAAAATATTTTATTATATATAACTTAATTTTAAATATAAATTTAAATTTTAATATAATAATATATTTTTTATATTATGTAACAGTTATTATAATATTTTTTTTTCTAATTCTGAACAGAAATTAGTTTTAAGAATAAACTGGAAAAAATTTAAAACATTAAGGGCCAAAATAGGGACAACAAAATTTTAAAGGCCAAAGTAAAAAAGTGACCAAACATAAATGGATAAAGTGTAATCTACCTTATAATTTGTTTCATACATGTCTAAACCATGGACACGGGTGTGAAGGACACGTGTGTTTTTCAAGTGTCCAGGTCTAAATTTTTTTTTATAAAAAAATATGACATATTTTGACTAGTGTCGGACATTTGTTGAGAAGTATCCAACCAAAGCTCGCTTTGTCCCAAACCAAAGCCAACAAAGCTGCCGCTTTGGGCCTAAAAAATTGATGAAAGAAAAAGGGACCCAAATTTGTTTTAGCTATTCTGCTTGTTCAAAAAAAAAAAAATTAAATAAATAAATTTAAAAGGCCTCAACAAAGTTTGATGAAAATTTAAAACTAAAAAATGGTTGAAGTGGTGAATTATTTAAAATTAATAGATGATTGTTTTACCCAAAAAAAATAGAAAAAGCAGATTCATATGGTGAATTGTTTAAAATTAAGGATGGTAGTTTCTCAAATGCATGAATTGTATATAAATATAATTAATTATACTAGTTATAATTGTTTATGAAGAAAAAGTACTTTTTAAATTTAAAGTTGATTAATGTTTACTTTCAGTCAACTATGCCACAAAAAAAAAAATAAATAAATAAAAAAATGGAATGGATTAACAATTTTATCCATTGAAAAGTATTATGCAAGTGTAATTGGCAATTTTGCAATTAAAATTGTGAAAATTATGATATTTAAGTGATATTTTGTTACAATATGTTAATTTTTTTATATTTATTACTTGAGTTTGGATTATTTTGATAGTTTTTCTTATTATAAACTATGTTATATATTTAAATAAATTTAATAATTATATATAGAAGTAACCTTTGTCTAAAAAAATGAAATACATAATCTTTTGGTCACAAAATTTTAATTTTTTTTAAATATATGAAATATTTCGTATTGAAAGTTCATTTTGGACAATAAAAATGTCAGAGTCAGTCTTGTATCCAACATGTGTCGGTATCGGATACGATCACTTTTTAGAAGTATTTGTACTTCTTACATTCTCACATCCATTATTTTAATGACAAGTTATTATTTTATTTTATTTTGTTTGTTCCATCTGTGGTGTACTAGTCTGAATCTGTATCTGGTCATCGCCATAGTCCATAGTCCTACTATCATCACTGCATCAGTTTTAATAGAGCTTCTGACAATTTCATGTGGGCGCCATTTTTGAACATTCAAACTAGATACAATGGAATCATCACTTGAAATAAGAGTCTAGTTTAAGTTATCATCGTCAACTTGCATTTCCCATCCCATGTTGCCATAAACTGCTAGTCACTCTACAAACTTCAAAACTAGCGCAATGGAAAAAAGGATAGCGATCATTGGAGCTGGATTAAGCAGCCTTTTGGCATGCAGGTACATTCTGGAGAAAGGCTTTCAACAAAGGAAAATGATTGGTGGCCCTAAAACTGTGGCTCAAATTGGCTCAAATTGCCAGTTTTAGTAACTTTGTTTTTTTTTTTTTTTTTTTTTAACTAATAAAGAAATTTGAGCCACAATTTGAGCCAAATATTCGGGCTCCCTAGCAATGCCCTTCAACAAATAGTCTTTGAAGCTGAATGGAGCATTGGAGGAATTTGGGGTCAAACCATAGAGTCCACAAGATTCCAAAACACCCAAGAAGTTTTTCAGTTTTCTGATTTTCCATGGTCTTCTTATGTAAAAGAAGTTTACCCAATTTTGGAGTATATTGATGTGTAAACTTAAATTTCAGAACATAAATCTTACATTTCGGATCATTTACCATGTATATTATCAAGAAATCAAGACAAAATGACATACCTGAATCCATTGATGAACGGTTAAACGGAAGCGTGATTATCAATAAACTCTTTGTTATTGATTATGTTATTGCCTTCTAATCCTTTCCCCTTTGGTGCCTTATGTTTCTTCTTGAGAGGATTTAGAAAAATAGCAGTGTTCTTTTTTCCACTTGGGAAGGAATAGGGACCATAACCTTTTAAATGTTATAATTGGTTTTCAAAACTGAAAGGTTGTAGAAGTTCAAAAGGAATGAAAACCAACTTTAACCATTATTGGTTTTAATTTCTATTTATTGGTTTTCAAAACTGAAAGGTTGTGGAAGTTCAAAAGGAATGAAAACCAACTTTAACCAATATGTTTTAATTTCTATTTCTGCCCTCATAGAAATAGAAATTATACAACTAGTATCTACACATTAGGTCCATAACACATATACCCTTAAGCCTATTAACTAAATTGAATCACTTAAATTGTAGGCCTCTTATAAATGATAACACCACATTTAATTATGTGGTCCCATTGAGACATTATCTAACAATCTCCCACTGGACCACATATGTATCCTGAAAAATGTGCTTAACTTTAGTGAGCTCAGAAATTTGTTATCATAACTTGAGGGTATCCAAACAATCTTGTCCATTAACTATATTAATATAGGATCAAAGCGGTCTTCGTTACATCAATCGTAACTCGACCCACCAATGGTCACGTATACTAATATAGCTAAATGACATAGATCAATCATGGATGCGTAGCATGGAAATTACATGTGATGTGATCCATACATGCCTATTTCCAACTGGTCCTACTTAACTTTATTGAGATCAATACTTCACAATACGTAACAGAGCGTAATAAACTGAATATTTCATTTCTGTAGAAATTAATCTAATTACATAGATAAAACTCAAGGCTGACATAAAGCAGTAATATAAATATAAACTCCCACTAAACCAGAATGTTCTCAAATAGAACAACACCCATCTGAGCAGTGTGCTCATGAAAGACCTTGGGTGGTAGTCCCTTCGTAAGTGGATCCGCTATCATGGAGTTTGTTCCAATGTGCTCTATGGAAATCTGTCCACTCTGCACTATTTCTTTTACAACTAGGAACTTGATATCAATATGCTTTGATTTTGTCGAGCTCCTGTTGTTATTGGAATATAAAACTGCAGACTTATTGTCACAATATAACTTAAGTGGTCTTTCAGTGCCTTCCAAAATACGCAACCCAGTGACAAAATTCCGCAGCCATATCCCTTGGTTTGATGCCTCATAACATGCTACAAATTATGCGGCCATGGTGGATGAAGCTATGAGCGTCTGCTTTGCAGACCTCCAAGAAATTGCTCCGCCAGCTAACAGATAAATATAGCCTGATGTGGATTTCCTACTGTCTTGGCATCCAGCAAAATCGGAGTCGGAATATCCAATGACCTCTAACTTATCCGATCTCCTATATGTGAGCATATATTCCTTTGTTCTCTGTAAATATCGCATAACACGCTTGACTGCTTTCCAATGATCCATGCCAGGATTACTTAAATATCTGCCTAACATGCAAACTATAAACGCAATATCCGGACGCGTACATACTTGAGCATACATTAGACTTCCTACAGCCGAGGCATAAGGAATCTTCTGCATTTCTTGAATTTCAAGACTGTTCTTCGGGCATTGGCTGAGACTAAACTTGTCTCCCTTAGCAACCGGGGTTTCACCTGATTTACAATTTTGCATGCCAAATCTATTGAGTACTTTTTCGATATAGCTCCTTTGTGATAATCCCAGAATACCCCGAGAACGATCTCGGTGTATTTCGATTCCTAATACAAAGGAATCATCACCAAGATCTTTCATTTTAAAATTCTTAGATAGAAATCTCTTGGTGTCATGCAATAAGTTTATATCGTTTGTGGCAAGCAATATGTCGTCAACATATAAAACCAAAAATATGTGTTTACTCCCACTGAACTTGTGATACACACATTCATCAACAACATTAGTTTCAAAACCATACGAAGTGAGAACTTGATGAAATTTGAAGTACCATTGACGAGAAGCTTGTTTGAGTCCATAGATGGATTTAGTCAATTTGCAAACCATATTCTTTGGGTCTCCTGACACAAAGTTTTCTGGCTGCACCATATAAATTGTTTCTTTAATGTCACCATTAAGAAAAGCTGTTTTGACATCCATTTGATGCAACTCAAGATCAAAATATGCAACAAGCGCCATAATTGTCCTAAAAGAATCTTTCGAAGAAACTGGAGAGAAAGTTTCTTTAAAGTCAATTCCTTCTTTTTGAGTAAAGCCTTTGGCTACAAGACGTGCCTTATACCTCTCCACATTACCATTTGAATCCCTTTTGGTTTTAAATATGCATTTACAACCTACGGGCTTCGCACCAACTGGTAATGAGACAAGTTCCCAAACTTTATTGTCTTGCATAGACTTATATTCTTCATTCATGGCTTCTATCCACTTATGAGAGTTGGAACTTTCCATGGCTTGACGAAAGTTGATTGGATCATCTTTCGACATTCCATTTTCTACCTCATGTTCCTGGAGATATACAATATAATCATCTGAAAGTGCAAATCTCCTTTCTCTTGTGGATCGCCTTAATGGAACAGATTCTTGAGGTTGAGGTTGTAGAGTTTGTTCCTCAGGAACAATTACCTCATCTTGAATGGGGGTTTGAACTATATTATTTTGAACAACATTGTCTGGTTGAGGATTCGAAATTACTTCTCGAGCAATGACAGGTATAGGAACCTGTGATTGGTCAAAAGTAGTAGTAGGAAGTGGGATTACTCCTGCTTCCTCCTCAAAGACAATGTCTCTAACTGGATTTCTCCCCCCAAACTCAACATCCTCAAAAAATGTTGCAATTCCCGTCTCAAATATTGACCTATTTGTGGGATCATAAAACTTGTAATCCTGTGATCGTTCGGCATAGCCAATTACACCATTCATGCTAGGTGATCCTGGCATGGTGTATTGTGGGACGATTCCACATTCCTCCAGGTATTTTGCAAACGGTCCTGGACGTTGTTCACCTGATCCATCATATCTGCCATAGTATTCACTACCACGGTCAGACCTGACACTTTTAATCCGTTTGTTGAGTTGTAACTCAACTTCGGCCTTAAATTTTTTGAATACGTCCAAAGACTGTGATTTCTCATGGATAAGAAATAGATACCCATATCTGGAATAGTCGTCTATGAATGTGATAAAATATTGTTGACCATTCCAAGACGCCATAGGGAATGGGCCACAAATGTCTGTATGAATTAATTCTAAGACATCTGTAGTCCTATGGGCACCATATTTCTTTATTTTGGTCTGTTTTCCCTTGATACACTCAACACAGACATCAAAATCTGAAAAATCAAGAGAGTCCAAAATTCCATCAGACACAAGGCGCTCAACTCTAGATTTAGAGATGTGACCTAAGCGTTTGTGCCATAATGAGGCTGAATTTTCCTTAGTTAATTTACGCTTTGTACCTCGTGATTCCACGTGCAAGGTTGCATTGTAAGATGCAATAATTTCGAGCAAATATAGATTATCAAACACATTAAGTAAACCAGTACCAACAACATTGGAATTAATAGACATACTAAACTTCATATTTCCAAAAGAACAATAATATCCCAATTTGTCCAATACAGAAACAGAAATTAAATTCCGTCTAAAGGACGGTACAACAAAAGTGTCTAATAAATCCAAATAATAACCAGTTTTCAGTAATAATCTAAAGTGCGCTATTGCCTGCACTTCTATTGACTTGCCATCACTCACAAAGATGTATCTTTCAGCATCAGTTGGCTTTCGGTAGTTCAGGCAACCCTGCATAGAAACACATATGTGAGTAGTAGCACCAGAATCTACCCACCAAGTGTTTCTTGGTACTGAAGCTAAATTTATTTCAGAACAGACCAAAACATGAAATGTACCTTTCTTTACACGCCAGGCGACGTATTTGGCACAATCCTTCTTTCTGTGTCCGGGCTTGCCACAAAAGAAACAACCATCCTACACTTTCTGTTTCTTTGGTTCCGGACCCTGAGGAATAGCAACTTCCTTTCCCTTATGCTTTCTTTTGCCCGTATGCTTGAAGGTGCTTGCCAGATGAGCACTTTCAGTCCTTTCTTGCTTCAATCTCTCTTCCTCTTGCACACAAAATGAAATGAGCTCATTGAGAGTCCATTTCTCCTTCTGGCAGTTATAACTGACCTTAAATTGGTTAAATTGTGCAGGAAGAGATGAGAACTAAATGCACGAGCAAATCATCAGATAGGTCAAGCTTTAGTGCCTTAAGTTTTGAAGCAAGATGAGACATTTCCATGATGTACTCGCGAACATTACCCTTGCCTTTATACTTTATTGAAATCAAGCTTGCTAAAAGCGTGCTTGTTTCAGCCTTATCGTTTTTAGCAAAACGCTTTTGAATTTCTGAAAGAAATTCACCGGCAACGGTAACATCCTCTGTTATTGCACACCGAAAGACTTCTGGAATCCCACGCTTCATGATCATAAGACTTAGCCTGTTAGAACGATCCCACTTTTCAAAGTACACAATTTCCTCAGGAGTACTTTGTGCAGTGAGAGCATTCGGTTTTGGCATCCTTAATGCCAAGTCTATGTCCATGCAGCCGAGAACAATCAATATGTTCTCTTTCCAGTCCTTAAAGTTTGTTCCATTTAACATTGGAACATTGTTCATGTTGGCAGAGATTGAAGTAGTCGACATTAAAGCTGAATAGAAAAGAAAATAAAAGGAATAAACAATTATGCTCACATTAAGTTACCAAACAGATAATCTCTAAATAAATTAATTTAATGACAACATCTCAAGATACCTAGCACAACATTAATACCAAGCCTTTGGGTAGTGATATTAACTGTAAGTGGTATTCTTGTTGTAATGATCAAACATTGACAATAAGTTATGTCAAATAACAAATCTATCTTTTGATGGATTTATTATTCACATTAGGTTTTCTTGACAATTGGTACATGTTTATCACCACAAAATGTGTGTGTAATTCTGCCAAGTCTTAATCATGTCTTTGGACCGATAAATACCCGCATGAGATACACAGACATGAACATCAAAACATTCCATATAAAACAATCTAGACAAGAGAGATCACTTTTGTGACATCTTGTTTGAATTGTCTTATATTGAGAATGTTAGAAAATAAAATTTCTGTAGACGTTGTATGAAATTACATTAAATTTAAAGATTTCCAAATTTGTGACCCCGTATATGTTATATAATCTGCAGCAATCCCAATTATATACATACATATATAAATAGAATTGACGGGTCCAAAACAAATATGATGTTCAAAATTAATCAAATCGCAAGATATATCTATATATATATATAAATACATGATGTTCATTCATTTGAGAAAAAAAAAAAAAAACTGCCCACCGAATCATTTTACAATTCCAGAAAACAGATTGTCATTTTCACAGAATAAAACAGGAAAAAAACAGAATTTACATCCATAAGAAAATTCAGAATCTGATTCCAGGAAACTAAATAGAATGAATAAAGCATATCAATTCTGATAAGACACATGATATGCATGCTCTGATACCAATTGTGTAAACTTAAATTTCAGAATATAAACCTTACACTTCGGATCATTTACCATGTGTATTATCAAGAAATCAAGACAAAATGACATACCTGAATCCATTGATGAACGGTTAAACGGAAGCGTGATTATCAATAAACTCTTTGTTATTGATTATGTTATTGCCTTCTAATCCTTTCCCCTTTGGTGCCTTATGTTTCTCCTTGAGAGGATTTAGAAAAATGGCAGTGTTCTTTTTTCCACTTGGGATGGAATAGAGACCATAACCTTTTAAAGGTTATAATTGGTTTTCAAACTGAAAGGTTGTAGAAGTTCAAAAGGAATGAAAACCAACTTTAACCATTATTAGTTTTAATTTCTATTTATTGGTTTTCAAAACTGAAAGGTTGTGGAAGTTCAAAAGGAATGAAAACGGCCTCTTATAAATGATAACACCACATTTAATTATGTGGTCCCATTGAGACATTATCTAACAATTGAATCCTATGCTCAACATTTTGGAATCTTACCCTATATCAAGTTCAATTCAAAGGTTATTAGTATAGACTATGTGGGAGAGTCTGATGTAGATTTGCAGTCATGGGATCGATGGGGCGGAGCAGGCAAGCCATATGGATCCAAAGCGAAATGGCACTAAACAGTCCAACACACCGGAAAATGCTCCACAGAGGTATGTACACTAGCTAATGTTTTCCCTCTTACACCCTACTCATGTTTAATGGAAAGTCGCGATCTCTTGAAAAGGTTTGAAAATATGGTTACATTTTCACCTCTGTTTTGCACTTACTTTTTCATGATAGAGGATCATTTGATCACAACATGGTCTGGTCTGCTCACCTCTGCACATTACACATTCTAATATTTACTCACTAGTTGTGAGTGCACACACGATGCATGTGCAAATGTATGTAATTTAGCAATAGAGAAGATGAACAACAACCACTTGTGAAATTTTGAGTACATAAATCAGTTTTCAGTTGTAGGCATCTTTGGAAAAGTAAAAAAAAGTTACATAAAAGTCTCTACGCCAACTCAAATGTAGACTTGGTATAATAGAATAGAAAATAATGTAAATTGTTATCATACTTGGACAAAAAATTGGTCAGAGGAAAAGCTATAGAAATCTACATTGGAAAGGTGTATGAGGTCCTTGTTTCGTTGTGCTAGGAGTACCAAGTTGAGTTTGTGATTCTTTGCATCGGACGATTCAGTGGCCTGCCAAACATCCCAGACTTCCATCCGCATCATGGCCCAGAAGTTTACACTGGTAAGGTGATGCATTCCATGGACTATGCTGCAATGGACAAAGCAAAAGCTGTCGAATTAATTAAAGGAAAGAGAGTTACTGTCATTGGTTCACAGAAAACTGCAGTGGACATAGCAGCAGAATGTGCTAATGCAAATGGTGAGTGAGATTATCAAAATAGTGAAATTTCAGAGACTTCAGACATTTACTGAATTCTTAAACAAAATTGTCAAAATTTTACTGTGTTCATTTACGAAAATAGTGAAATTTAAGACATTGTTATTTACATGAGGGTATATCTATCAATGGCAACTTCAAAGAGAAGCTGCCAATTACTAATTTCCTTTATTAGTTTTATATAAGAAAGTGAGAAACTTTGTACAAGTTTTTACCTGTTACTCTTTACTTCAAAAAAGAATTTTGAGTGCTGATGGACTACTATTTACCATCCTTGTAGTCGCCAAAACTCATTCTTCCATGGGATGCTTCCCGAAATTGCCTTATTGTCAAATTTCACTGTTGAAGCAAAAACAACAGATCATGCTTTCCTTCTTTTTTCCTTCATTTAGGAGTCGATTATCCATGCACGATGATTCAAAGAACTACTCATTGGATGCTTTCCACTGGCTATATATGGGGAGTTAATTTGGGATTCTTATACTTCAATCGCTTCACGGAGCTATTGGTTCACAAGCCTGGTGAAACATTTCTTCATAGCATTTTGGCCACTCTACTTTCAATCCTGGTAAATTTGCTACAATTGTGCATACCCTATTTAGTAATAGGTTAAGCGATGTTGGTATTATTAATTAATTAATTAATTATTATTTTGTGTGTTTGAATGTGTTTTCAGAGATGGGGGATCTCAACATGGGTAGAGAGCTATCTTAGATGGAAACTTCCCTCGAAAAAGTTAAAGATGATACTGGAACAGAGCTTTCTTCAAGATATATCTTGTCAAATTCTTATGCTGCCTGAAAACTTCTACGACAAAGTGGAAGAAGGGAGCATCATTTTAAAGAAATCACAGAGCTTCGGTTTCTGCAATTAAGGTTTGATTATTGGTGGAGAAGTAAAGCCTCTAAAAACCGACCTTGTAATATTTGCCACCAGATACAAAAAGCGATGAGAAGCTCAAAACCATGTTTCATTCTCCAACCTTTCAAAATTGCATAAAGGGTTCACCAACCTCCACAGTTCCTCTCTACAGGTCTTTTTAACTACTACTTGAACTTCTAATTTTGGTAGATGAACAAACTATGATCATATTGATAATATCAAATCTTCCTATTCTAAGTTTTTTTTTGGGTGGGTACCTATTCAAGTTTTGATGACCACATTTTCTTATTGTATTTTGTTTACCATCAATCTCATTTGTCAACAACAGCGCATTAGTAATAAGCACGAGTGGTGGGGCTCATTAACTAATATAGTATTTTGGCTCGTAAGATAGGTAACAAACTGATAATAACATATGGTTATCCTAACAATTATTATTCTAATAAATGGATATAAATGAAACATCATTCTGGATGATTTTTTATATACAAATTATGTTTTATATAGTATTTTCCCATAAAAAATGTGAGTAAAGTTTGAAACGCTAAACTAGAAATAAACAAGAAAATACAAGATTGAGCAAACTACCTCTTGGCAAAGTGCAGTAGATAAATTCTTCCTAGCTGGCCAATTCTTTACAAATCTATAATGAGAGGGAAAAAAAAAAAAAAAATTGTGGAATATTTTCAATTAAGTAAACCAAACACAAAATTTTAGCCAATAAAAATTGATCAAGTACAGTTAAATTTGAATCAAGCTAATGATTCATGTGCATTCCTTAGCTCCCTTAATTTCTATTGGATTCACCACTGTTAATGACATCTATAATATCTATCTATACTATTATATGAAGTCTATAAGTACATCTATAATATTTATCTATACATATGAAGTCTATACCTGAATCAAGCTAATGATTCATGTGTAGACTATCATGCTTTTTGGTTTTCACAAAATATCCTCACATAACGCATGTGACTTCTTACTGCTTCATGTAACTGCCCGAACCAAATTAAAATTAAAATTAAAATTAAAATTTATTACTCGTTGCAGTTTTCAATTGTTCACTGCTAGCTAATATTAATGATATCAACTCTTCCGATTGTTGTTGCAGACAGGTTATTCATCCTCGAATACCACAACTTGCTATAATCGGGCATTTGTCAAGCTACTCAAACCTGCACGCCTCTGAAATGTCGTGCAAGTGGTTAGCACATTTTCTCAATGGGAAATTTGAACTTCCAAGCATAACAGCAATGGAGAAGGATGTGACGATGTGGAAAAACTACATGAAGAAGGTCTTATGGAAGATCTTGCATTGGTGCTTTGCTTACATGGCACAACGACCAATTGTGCAGAGACATTGGATGTGAACCAAGAAGAAAGGGGAGCTTCTTTGCAGAGCTGTTTGAACCTTCTGGATCAAAACACTATGGTGGGCTTTGACCTTAAAGAGGCTCTCTATCTAGTGAGTGAGCCAAAAGTTTGTTAATGTATTGGTAAACTTGTTACTTACTCTCGTTTAACCACCTTCAGTTTTAGTTAAAATGTCAAAAAGTTATTATAAGTTATCATATTATTATCTTTACTTTTTTACATATTTTTTTATAAAAAATTAAAAAATTACTAAAATAATTAGTTTCCAAATGAAACCTTAATTTTTTTTTTTTTTTTTTTTTTTTTTTTTTTTTTTTTTTTTTGAGTCTAGAAAAATTGATTTGTGGGGTGGATTGTTGAAAAAAAAGAAGGGTAAATTACATTGACACGCCTTGAGGTTTGGTCCAATTACTACTTACTCCCTGACGTTTTGGAAATTACATTTCCACCTCTGTGGTAAATTGTCTCATTTTACAAACCCCCTGATTATATAAAAGATAACAACTTCTAGTAGAAAAACAGAGGGAATTACATTAAATAAAAAAAAAGTAAAGGAAAGGGAGAAAAAGAGAGAAAGTAAAGCAAAACAAAAAAAAGAGAGAGTGCATGAATTCAATGTTTTCATTTCATCTAAATAATTACAATGACAGGGGACGTAGTGTAATTTTCCAAACATCAGGGGTGATATGTATTAAACCCAAATCTCAGAGAGTGTAAGTGTAATTTACCAAAAAAAAATACTGTCATGGAGATAGTCGTGTCTTATCAAACTCCATTTTTTTTTGAGTTGAAAATGCAGATATAAGTATCATGTGTCATATTTTTAGGAATAAAATCATAAATTTGATCAATTTTGTGGGTTAAATCTCAATCAATTTAGGAGTGTTTTGGGAAGTTGGTAAAAAGTTGACTTTTTTAGTTTATTTTGTCTTTTTGTGAGTAAGTTACGTGAGAGTGAGAGGTAATGTGATCCAAAATTAGTAAAAAGCTGGAAGCTGGGTTTTTACCAGCTTCCCAAAAGAGTACTTTAGTGATTATTTTTATAAAAAAAAAATCTAAGGCATTGTCATTTAGATCAAATTGACATAAAATTTTAAAATAAATGATTAAAATTAAGTTAATTGAAATTATAGGACCAAAATATAGGAATTAAGTGTATTTAAAAATTAAAAGAAATAATTAAAATATTTAAAAAATTACTAAAAAAAAATACAAATAAAAAATTCAGAAAACTGTTAAAATGCTTTGAGTGTTGTTTGTTTTTTGGTGGGGGAGTTTCATAAGTACTGGGTTCGTCCACGCAAATCAAATCAACACCAAATAAATATCTACTATAACTTTCTTTGTATGTAAAGATTGAAAAGAGTGAATTTGTAGAATCTGAAAAATACCCATCAATTTTCAATGGCGATTGCTTCTTCTTCATCTTCGATTCGTCCTCTTAACCACCATTCCTCCTTATTCCCAAAATGCCCTTCCCTTTCTCACCATTCCCAATTTCGTCCCCCTCCCCTGTTCTCCCCTCCTTCGTTTCGTTCCACAGTCCGTGCAACCTCTGCAGTCGTTCTAGAACGGGTATTCTCTCACCCCTCTCCCTGTTTGGTTGCCGAGAAACTTTGAGAAAATTGAAATTTATGTCGTATTGTTTCATGTAGATGAGTCACTGATTCTACTACTTTTTGTATGAAAATTGTGGGTTAGGCTTATATGGAATTTGAGCATGAATGCTTTAGAGGAGAAGAGAAGCTGTAATGGGTATCTTGGTGTTTGTCTGACTGATTATTCGAAATCATAATTTTTCAAACCAAGCATGTCGTAGCTTTTGATAGACTAGAATTGCATATAATAGAAGTGGTGATGCTGATTTAATGTGTAAAGGACTCTGCTTTTTGTATAATTTAGACCATCTTCAACCCGTCACCAATTTTTTCGTCTAATTTGATTCCAAATTTGAGTAAAAAGCTTGATTTGATATGAATTACTCCAATTCTTTCTTCAAATTTTCATCAATTTTAAAAAATTCCCCTCTTATCCCAAATTTCCATTTTCATTAAATTTGATGAAAAGCAAATCGTCTCCAATGCTTATCTTTTTAAATTTTTATCAAATTCAAATTTGATGAGTTATCAATTTGATGAAAAAAATGACTGACCTTTGATTTGATGAACATTTGATGAAAGGATTGGAGATGATTTTTAAACATTTTTTTATCAAATTTAAACTTGATGAAAAAAAAGTTGAGGGATTGGAGATTGCTCTAATGAGGTATTGGACACACATATACCATTAAAGGAAAATAACACATCAAAAGGAACGGAGGGAGTACTAGTGTAAAACTATCCCCTTCTAATATGTATATACGCGTAATCGGAAAAACAAATGTGTATATGAAAATATTGAATAAGGTAATTTGTGTGTGTGCGCACGCATGTGCACTTGTCTCTGTTTTTAAGTTTGTTGGGTGCTATAATGAAAAAAGACTTGATAACCTATGATTTAATTGGAAACGCAGCCCTTGCTTTATTAAGTTGAGTTGTAAACAAATTTCTGTGCTTTAAATTAACAAGTACGTTATTATGTGGATTTGATTTGTTCCTAACAATAATCCAATTTGTCCTAATTATGCTTGTCATTAACATCAAATAGAAGAGTTTGAAATTTGGAATTAAAGCTTCCAAATTAAGGAGTGGCTCAGCCTCAACCTGGTTTGTTTGACCAGTTTTCAGAAAATACCATGGTTCCTATTTGGTTTGAAAAGATTATATCTGACTTTGAAAGGTTTGGTTCTTGACATAGTTCAACCAATTAAATTAAGTTGTACCTATTTTTAGCGGCATTATGAGCACTGTTTTTGATTTTTTAGTTCATTTTGTCATTGGGTTGAATGTTAGATATTTTCTATTGTTGTCAATAAATCCTCTATGTCTGCAGGGATTTCAACATTATATTTCTTTTATTGATTGACATTAGTTCATTTCTGGTTCATATTATATTTCTTTCAACATTATATTTGTAGTTCATTTTTCAACTTCTTTTAACCTTTTAAGAATTCAACATTAGTTTTTTCTTGCATATTGTTTTGTGTTCGTCATCCTTGCTCAGTAGTTTATATTGGGGTAATATTAATAAGGGTTTTCTTTTTCAGGAATCAATCACTCAGCCTCAAGATACAACCGAGGTTGAGTTGTTTGCATGCCCAGTATGCTTTGAACCACTAATAAGGAAAGGTCCATCAGGTTTTAACTTGTAAGTTTGAAATTCAAACCGCATATAACATGTGTGGTCGTTGTTGCATATTTTAGTTAATCTCTTTGCTGGCGTGTATGTTCCTACTGGTGTTGACTGAATCTACCAAATCTGCAGGCCAGCAATTTACAGGTCTGGTTTCAAATGTAAGAAATGCAACAAGACATACTCCAGCAAAAACATTTATATTGATCTCACTGTTACTGCTGGAACAAAGGACTACACAGAATACCAACCAGCCAGGACTGAGCTTTTTCGGTATGAACACATTGTGGTTCATCTTCCTAACATACCATTCATAGAATTCAATGAACTATGCAGTCATGAAGTTGAAATTTTATTCATGTCTTTATGTTGACTTGATGAATTCAAGCAGTGAAATAATGCATGATTATGATATTTCTGATGAACTGGTGGCCCTTAGCTTCATTTTTTGTTATTTTTATTTTTATTTTTAATTTAAGCTCAAACATCGTGATGTGCAAATTAGTCCACCTTTGATGATTTTCCCGCTATTTTCTTTAAATAAATAAGGAAACCCCCTCGCCCCTCAACCGACATGCACAAACAACAAATAATTGTGGATGCAATTTTAGAATTGGATACCAGGGCTTTGAACTTGTGTTCAGGAATTTTTTTTTTTTTTGGTATTAGCCAATGCATTTCGTGTCACATAGTATTGATTTTTATACATGTCAGTTAATTATTTTTTATAACTTACAGTTTTTTTTTTTTTTGCCTTGTGTTGGACTTGTATTGTGCAAGGAGCTATGCTGCTGGTTGTGAATTACCGGGACAACAGAAAACTGAGAAATTGGGATTTTTATCATAAAATGTCAGTCTTTTATGGGTTTGGTTCTTAATATTGCATCTTAAGCTTCTTGAACTTTCATAAAATGGGTTAATTGAGTCATTAAGCTTGGTTTATTTGATTTAAGAAGCTCAAACTAGCTTCTTAAAGAGACTAATGTTAGCTAATTATGAGTTTTGTTCACGTAATAGGCCTCCTCAATCAAAACTTACAAGCCAAAAACATCTTTTAGAAGATGGAGAGCCATATTATTTTAAGTTGCAACGGCATTCTGAATTTGGTTGACTACTGTTCTCTAGGTTTGATTATAAACTTGTACACTCCCTTTGCCAAATTTTAGCTATTTTTGGTCAGGGATTTTGTTTTCCTTTTCGTTTTACAAAATTCAAGTATACATCCTGTTGACCTATGCATTCAACGATCTTATTGTGTTCAATTTCTTCTATTGATCAAGATTTTTATCGCGAGAACAAACACCATATGCTCCTATATACTTAACAATTAGGAACAAAGCTATTCAGATATCAGAACTAAGAAAAACTGAAATTTGCTATTTCTGCAGCATATCTGATCAACCTTCTAGTCTGAATCGCATTCTTTTAGAGCCTCCTGCTTGACATTCTCATCTTACTCATTTTTTATCATACCTTATTACTTTGTTGATGATTGGTTACATAATTCTTGAAAATGAAGTATGGAGGCATCCTTTTAGAGAACAACCTTGTAATCTGAATCTCATTCTTCTAGAGCCTAGAGGAAATAACAGACAATTTTCTGTATGGTTTTCAGTCCTTAGTTGTGATGAATTCAAAATAAAACTACGAGATGTAATTGAGATAGGATATGCTTACTGCTAACTTTTGCTACTTTCATTTTCTTTAGGAGTCCACTTGTTTCGTTCTTGTATGAAAGAGGCTGGCGTCAAAATTTTAACCGTAGTGGCTTTCCGGGTCCTGATGAAGAGGTAAATCTTACTTGTTTAGTTTTGTGATATAGTTGCATTCATATAGTTAATGAATTTCATGGAGTTTCATATAAAAATAACAAAACCAAAGTGGAAACTATTTCGTAATATGTTGATTTTGCTGAGTCTTACGTGATCAGATAGAGGATGCAAAGTTAATCTATCTAGTTAAAGGGATAAATTCCTGACTAAATTATTAGGAAACATTTGTGTCTTTGTGTATCATCGTCAAGGAACTTACAATAATGTCATTATTTCATCATTGGGATTCTGGATGGAAACATACACTTGAACATAGATAAAACATACGTTTCTCATAGTCGTTGACTAATACATGTAGCCCTCTCTGCCAATTGGATTTTTGAAGTTGCTAGGTCAAATGCCTTGTGATTCGTGACCATGTCAGAACACAATACTTGTGTCCATGCCCACTGATAATGGTGGCTAATTGGTGTAATTTCTTGTAAAGTTGTACTCTTGTTTTTTGTGCAGTTCAAAATGGCTCAGGAATACTTTGTACCTGCAGAAGGTGGTGTTTTGGTAGATGTTAGCTGTGGGAGTGGTTTGTTTTCTCGGAAATTTGCCAAATCCGGGACCTATCCAAAAGTTGTTGCTCTGGATTTTTCTGAAAATATGCTTCGGCAATGTTATGATTTCATCAAGAATGACGACACAATTTTAACCACGTAAGTTTTACTTCTTCCTTTCTAAGCTATAGTCAGAGCCATGATGTTAAAATATCAATGTGATCTTTCTTTTTTCTTTTTAATTTTTTTAGGATAAGATAAAAATATCTGTCTTATCATATTTAATTCTTTAAGGGTACTGTTCTTGTGCAAGAAAGAGATATCTGAATTGTGTTTCACTGCGACTTTTTGCAGCAATCTTGCTCTCGTAAGGGCAGATGTTTCCAGGCTGCCCTTCACATCTGGTTCGATTGATGCTGTTCATGCTGGTGCAGCCTTGCATTGTTGGCCATCTCCTTCCAATGCAGTGAGTTCTTTCACTTGATTTATCTCTTCTTGAGAGTAGTTTTACCCCCCAAGCCACTCTACTTAGGGCCATCCTTTTGTGTTTGATTTCATATGGGTGGTTAGAATTTTTTTATCTTATCCACTATGATCAAAACTATGAATTAGGCATGCACAATATGTTCCCTCCCCCCAATAAATAAATAAATAATACAGAACATAAATAGTTCAATATATTTGCTTGACATGTAGGATCTGTTTTGGATTTTTTCCCTATGTACATGTATTTCTTTTAACTTGCTCTTCTGCAGTTCAGTTGTGAATGCTTTCATCAGGAATTGAGCAAGTTTTAATTGTATTACTTGGTTTCTTTTGAAACAAATTGACATGTAACTTCGAGTTTGATGTTCGAGTAATCTTCGATATCTGCTCATATTGTGTCAGGTTGCTGAAATAAATCGTATACTGCGAAGTGGTGGTGTCTTTGTTGGGACTACCTTTCTTCAAGCCAGTCCATCCACTCCTGAGATATTGAGGCCTTTTAGACAGGTGATGCTCATTTCTCATTCTATGCCCTAGTTTATACTTCATTTGTATGCAAAAGTTATGCTTGAGATTTGACTTATCCATTAAAATGTCCAACCTTTTTTACTTTTCAACTGGGAGATCAAATTGTTCAACTAAAAGTTATGGTCATTCTAATTCAAATTTAAAAACATAGAACAATGTTATGAACTAAGAACGACACGGACATGAACACGTGAAATGACACGACACGGACAAGTGAACCGAAACCACATGACAATTTAAAAAAATACCAAACACTGGACGTGGGGGACACATAAAAAAATATAATTTTAATATTTATTTTATGTCACGTATATGATTATAACTTTCAAAGATAATACAAAAATGCAACATAATATTAATTGTTATAAATCTACATTATTTTTCTTTTATCTTTGTATACTAAATTATTTTGTTCAAACTTATAGTTATTTTTATGTGTTTAAGTAATAGACACGTGTGCTCCAAGTGTATAGATCTAAAAAGATAAAAAAAGAAAGAAGAAAAATACAACTCGTTTGGAGATGAAGTGTTTGATGTCTGACACGGATACGGATACAGACATAGACATAGACATGTTACATTTTTAGAAGTGTCTGTACGTCTTAGATTATCTACTTCCCATCATGCAAGGTTTTTGTTCATGATAAATCAAAAATTTGATCTGAAAGATTTTTGCTTTTGTGCGGCAGAGGATTCAGGGGAATTATAACTATTTTACGAAGGAGGAGATCGAGGACTTGTGCACAACATGTGGTCTTATCGACTACTCAAGCAAAGTCCAACAGTCTTTCATCATGTTCTCTGCACAGAAGCCTTGAGACTCTTGTTTTGGTACATCTGTAGCATCATTTTCTCCTTCTCTGTCGATTTGTTGTAGAGTTTATGCCATTTTGTTTTTTCAAGTAAAAATGCATTCATACTACCCAATAGGAGTTTCATAGAACTTTATCTACTCCTCACCTAAAGGATTCATAGAGAATGTGTGACAAAATTATCACAAATGTAAAGCAAAATTATTGGTTATTATATATTGACTGTAATAATATTGAAGTAATAAAAGAGTTATGAATGTTCAGTTATGACAGGATTGTAGGCACTCTAATGGAGTGTTTTTATGCTATATTTTGCTTTTATGCTAAAAACCCTATGATATATACTATATTTTGCTTAGCTATACATTTATTATTGTATTGATGAGAAAATAATTGTAATTTTATATCATAGATAGGTGAATCATGTGTTGAGCTCTGAGTTATTGTCGTATAAAAATAAAATCATATAACCTTATTAATCAGAGTTCAATATTCTTGTAATCATGTTGTTAGAATTGTATGATTCACGATTTGATATATTTTTTAAATTATAATTGTCATCAATTTTTTAAAAATAAATGTGATTCAAACATATATCTTACTAATATCCAATTATCTTGATTTTTTGCACAAATATTTTATGCAATAAGTCTTAAAAAATAAACAGTTTGAATCATTAAGATTGTTTCACAACGAGTTTACTAAGCTGAAATGTTGTGCAATAATTCAAACCTATATTATTGTTATTATTATTATTTTACATTTTTAGTGGGCAAAAACAGGTGAGAAAGATCACGTGATCAAGTGGTTAAAATAGAGGGGTACATATTTGTAGATGTTAGAGCCATCTCCATGTGGAAGAGCCTTTTTAAATTAAAATTAATTAAAATCTTTTTGAACAAAAGCAAGTGGAAGGTCTCAAGCTTCTGACTCACAGACTCTTTTCTTTCACAGAGAGAGAGAGAGAGAGAGAGAGAGAGAGAGAGATCGGCCCTCGTGCGAGAGAGATCGGCCCTCGTGCGTCTCACACGCTGATACCTTCTGTTTGTTCCCTCTCCCACCCCTCGTGCATTGCTGGATCTTTGACCTTTGACCACACTTAAACAAAAACAAACAAAAAAAACCAAAATATTATCTACCAATAATTTTTATTTTGAAAGTTAAAAGTTAATTTGGGAATTGATTTTTTTAATATATTTTTAATTTTTTTATAAAAAGATATATAAAAAATAAAGAGAATGAATTAACTTTTTGTAGAATTTTTTTTTTTTGGGCTAATGCCTATTTTGGCATTTGGATTAAAAGTCAATTTTTGATTTTTTTTTTTTTTGAGTCAGATCACCTCTTTATTTTTTTGTATTTTTTTTCAAAAAAAGTTTAAAAAAATCAAAAAAATTAACTTTTTAACCTACTTCTCAAAATAGGCTTAATTTTGTCACTTCCCAAACAAGGCCTTAGTGCATAATGTAGATTTACATTGTGTTTGAATAATAAATTTTTTAAGAAATTTGAAATGGAAAAAGAAAAAGACAAGGAAAATTTACAATTCTATTAGGTTTTTGTAATTAACAATCTCGTTTGACAAAATTTCTTCCAGTCATAATTTTATTGGCTCTTATGTTTTAGTAAGGATATGAGTGTTTAGATGTGAATCCAGCCTAAATTGTTCTTTGATTTGCCACTTCGCTGATTATGTATGAGGATTGAGTTGCCCGGTCAGCTCGAATGGGTCGAGGGGATAGCGCCTTATGGCGGGTTCGGGGCAACGCCTGGGGGGGTCGAGGGGTAGCACCCCTGAAGCAAAAAGCAAAAATGTAATCGAAATTGTTTGACCGCTTGAGTGGTTATTTGTGCACTCGAGCGCATAAAATAATCATTCAGTATTTTTGCAGAGCGTTTGAACTTCTAGAAAATAAGTTTTACTGTTCGAGCGGTGAAAGTTGCGCTCGAGCGGTCAGCCTATATGTTTTGCATCGCCTTTACTCACACTGCTCGAGCAATGAAGTGTGCGCTCGAGCAGTTTTCGCAATCTAGTTTACTATAAAGTACACTGTTTGCTCGTTTTAGAGTTTGAGCCGTCCAAATTTTTAGAGAGGAAAAAAAAACAAAGTATTTTATATTGAAGGATGCTTTATGAATGTTTCGTTGATGATTTAAGAGTGATCAATGGATCCATGAACTTTAAATCAATATCATCAAAGGGTTTATATGTTTTCTTATATTCACAAAGAGAGGGTTATTCTTCGGTAAATTCCACGGAACTTGGCTCTGAAACTTTGGTGGATTTCAGAGTGTTATGGATTCGACATCTGGATTCAGTGTTGGGCAAGCAAATTCCGAGGTGAAGACAGTGGTAAAAAAAACACATCAGGGTCGGTTCAATTCAGGCGTGGATTTGCTAGATAATTGAAGGTACACGTGTAATTCCTCTTTATAGTGGATTGTTTTGTGGCTTTGGTCTGTGATTTTTTTTATCACAATTGAAGGCGCTTCAATTGTGATTTTTTCACATTAAATCATTGTGTTGATTTGTCTTTGATTGGTTGATTGGCATTGTTATTCATTGTTTAAAATTAAAACATAATAAAAAATCAATATCTCGGGGATTTTAGATTTTTCAAATTCAATTACTTAAAAAAAAAATAATTACAGATTTATTGAAAAGCTTATGACTTGAATTAATCTACAATTATTTTTTTAGAAGTACATTGATCTGTAATTTTTCTAAATATGAATCAAATATAGGTTAAATTGTTGATCCATTTCTCCCACCTTTTTTTTCCCCTCAAATATTTTCTCAAATTTATGATATAAATACAACTTTTAAGTTAGTAGAATGTGGATTATACCGCATTGAATGTAGTTTATTATTTTATTTATTTAAGTTATTTTTTGAGTAATTTTTTTTTAAATATATTGAAGTGGGTTGATTTTTTAGTTAGTTTAGCCTGGGGCTAAAAAGTCTTGTGTGAGAAGAGCTTTTGGCTTTTTTGACTTTTTTGTGAGAGAAAAAATGTAATAATTATGAATTGGATGTGATATTTTATTTTATTAGACTAAAAAACTTATTTTATTTTTTGTGACTAAAATAATCAAATAAGCCCCAACTTTTGCTTTCTGAACAAAGCCATAGTATTGTTGAAAATAAAAACAAAAGCATATGGAGGGAGTTGGAAAGAGAGGAATATTTGGTTCAGTCCAGAACAAATTACTTTCTAAGCTTTGGAAAAATTGGATTCATATGCGCACAAAAAAAAAAAAAAAGAAGAATAAAAGAAAAAAGTCCGGTCGTTGGATCGCTTGCACGTGAGGTTCATCGCTTACAATGATTAATTCAAATCACAAATGTAATTTCTAAATAATATTTATTGGGACTCTCTTAGCCATTGGTGGTGGGGGGTTGTGTGGGGTCTGGCTTTTGTTTCTTGCTACAAATTTTGTGTTTGATTTGATTGTAATGTGTGTATTTCGTGTCTATCTTTTTCTTTAATTCATTTCTGTGTTTATAGAATTGTTCATATAAGTAAAAATAGTAGTTTACGGAGTATTACGTGATTTGTGTGTAATATTTTTGTTTGTTACTTTCCTTTTTATTGACCTACAATGGAATTGAAATATCTAATTCCATGAAATTGTCATGTACATACTCTCATTCATGATTTTAAATATGGATCGACACATTAAGTTTGTATACATTTGATATATTAGTAAAAATGAAAAATATATTCATATCAACCAATTCCCATATTTGTTCACAGCTAATACCATCTATTCGACTGTTATAAATACATTTTTTGCTCGTGTTATCTAATTTTTGATATGAAAAATATAAATACATTGCTGGTGATACTGGTCCGTATCTTAATAAATATTGCTCTCATTTCTAGCCAACGAAAAATATTGAAAACCAATTTAAGTGGGAGAATTATAGAGATTTGGTGATTGTCTATTCAAGTTTGACTTCTTGTAAAGATTTAGACAAAGGTGAAAGACTCCTTGATGGCGAGTGTTTGGCCATAGAGTTCCCAAAACAGTTGATAGGAAGGCAATCGATGTTAGTAGAAATCAAAAGATACTTGCTCAAAATTGTGTGAAATTTAGTGAAGTGATAGAAAAGATATTTATAACGATCGAACTGGCTATATATTGGCTGTGAACTAATATGGGAACTGATTCAATACACATAGTTTTCATTTTGTTGAAGGTTTATAAATAAAGCTAAAAATTAGGAATTTAATAATTAATTGTAGTATATATATATTTTTTAATTTATTGAATTTTATTGTTTAATTATGATATAATTATTGTATTGTTTGATTTTTGATAACTTTAATTAGAGTTTCATAGAATGCCTATAATAACACATTTATGCAATATGCTATATATGAAAAGATCCCAAATATTTTAACTTTGTGGAGAAGATTAAAATCATAACAAACCCTAGCCTTTACTGTTTTGCCCAAATTTTTTTTACCAAAAAATTATATTTAGTAAGTTGACGCGGCAAGCTGTGATTAATCAGCATGTGGACAGGGAGATGCTGACCGAAAAGGAACCGAAAGGTAGGGTAGAGGGGTACAAGTGAAATAATTAAGTATAAGATAGTAATGTTTTAGGGCTTCAAATTCCAAGATGTAGCACTTGGTTAAAGGTTAGAGGACTCCTCAAAACTAGCAATAACAACTTAATTAAATAAGCTCATTAATTTGCCAAACTATATAGTGCTTAATGAGTTGTGTTTGTCTGAACAAAACTGCATTATTATTTAGTTTTTTTGTTTTTGTTTTTGTTTTTGTTTTTGGATTAGTGGAGTTGTTGTTGAATGTTGCCATGTTTGAGTCCCCCTAAACCGGGCTTCCTCGTATGTGTCTTTCTTTTTCTTATCACTTTTTATGTGATCTCATAAGTTAGTATGACCTAAGAATACAAATGCAGAATTGCAGGTAGAGCAAACCGACGCCGTGTTGTCTAGGCACATCTCAAACGGCGCTGTTCTATGAACTTAATTTGCTTTGCATATTGATGCAGACTTTGGCCAATTTAGCTATCATAGGATGGTAAACAGTAAATAAGTGTTCTAACTTATGTTATTGGCTCCAAAAGGCCCATGTTGGGTAAAAAATGCTCGAATTGTCAAAACTTCAATAGAGGTACCGTGGATCATACTACATAATGAACATTAACCATTCGACCGCCGATTCTAATAAATATTTTTGATATTTCATAGTTTTGCTCTGTTATTCCGATACTATGGCCCTATTTGGGATATAGCTTTTTTGCGATTTTTTTTTTTTTTTTTACTTAAAATAATTAATAAAGACAAAATAAGTTTGTCATATTCAAACTATAGTCATTTATTTAAATCATAATCATTTTACTTTATCAAATCAACTATAAAAAAAAGTCAACTATCATCCCAAACACAACTTTTTTAGTTAGATTAAAATAGTCAAATAGCAAAAAAATAAACTAAAATAGTCAAATTTCCAAACGGGATTTATGTATTTAAAGTGTTGCATCTCTTTGTATTGCAACTCTTTTCAAATTATAGTGAAATAATTGTAGTGAATGTGAATTCCTATGCTAATCATATATATTTTTGTGTTCTTCTGTGTTTAATTTAGATTATTCTTCAATTCTTGTTTGACTTTCATGTTTCACCGATTTTGGTTAAGTATATCAATCCTAACAAACTTATGGCTTGGCTGTGACTTAAAGCGTTTTTAGGACTGATTCTACTATTTAAATCCTCAATTTTGTAATTTTGCAAATTTTCATTTTGGTTGCTACTTGTTTGGACATGTTTCTTTAGGTTTCTAGCATTCAAATTTGAGATTAATTTGTCATTTTTACTGGTACATAGTAGTAGTACACTACAAGAAAATGCAGCATTGGCGACAAAAATAATTATTTTCGTCGCTAAAAGTCGTACAAATGGCGACTAAAATCAGTTTTGTCGCCAAACGTCAGCACTTTTGCCGACTAAAGCAGTTTGGTCGCCGAAAATAGGACTTTTACCGACTAAAGGTCAGTTTAGTCGCCGAATATATCACTTTTAGCGACTGAAAAACATTTAGTAGCTAAAAGGCACGGTTTTTGGCGACTAAAATCATTTAGTAGCCAAAAGTGATGGTTTTGGCGACTAAAAAGCAGTTTAGTCGCCCATTACAAGTGTTTTGCCGACTAAAATGCATTTTAGTCGCCCAAAGTTGAGGTTTTGGCGACAAAAGTTCTGTTTAGTCGCCAAATGTGTAATCCTTAGGCGGGACTCATTTGTTTTAGCGACAGAAACACAAATTAGTAGCCAAAAATTGGAGAATTGGCGACTAAAATTGAGATTTAGTCGCCAAAAGTGCTACCCAATTTTTTTTGTAAATATTTTATTTTTTTACATGAAATATATTAAATAAAATAATTTATTTTTATATATACAATTTTTATATATACCAGTGAATATAGTATATAAATAATAAATGTTGCATTAATAATCATGAGATGTGTGAGTGGCGTAGTGGGGACAGGTGTTGCTGAAGGTACAGGGGCGTGTTTGGCTGTGACGTCCCAGGTTCGAGCCCTGGGAGCTCCAACAGAGGCAAATTTTTTTTTTTTTGAAAAACTAGTATTGGCGACTAATGCATTTTGGTCGCCGAAAGATAAATAAAAAAAAAAAAAAAAATTAGTATTGGCGACTAAAGGTTTAGTCGCTAAAAGTAGAATTTCCCAAAATGGAATGGAGTATTGGCGACTAATTATTTAGTCGCCGAAGACATATGTATTGCCGACTAACAAATGTTTAGTCGCCAAAGCTTTTCGCGACAATTTTTCGGCGACCACAGCGGCGACTAAAGATTTTAGTCGGGGAAAGTGAAAAAATTAGTATTGGCGACTAAAAATGGGGCTTTTGGCGACTAAAACTTTAGTCGCCGAAAGTGTTTTTTCTTGTAGTGGTAATAGATGAATGATCAATATTTGAGCAAAAAACATAAATTCAATGTTTTAATTTGGATCCTCCTCCGTTCTATAATTAAAAATAAAAATAAAAATTTGGATCCTCTTTGCTACAGCCCCATCTACATTCTTTGTTTTTTACCAAAAAAAATTCTTTGTTTTTTACCAAAAAATTAGAAACACATGAAATGGTTCTAAAGATGATGCAACAGATGATGCTGAAGCTTATGAAAATCTGCAATTTTCTTGGTTTGGAAAAACCAACAGTTGTGTTTGGTTACCAATGTGAAACAAAAGTTCGAAAGGAGACTTATGGCCAAGAGATAGACTAGGCAGTCTATTAATAAGAAAAACAGCAGTATCAATAGCCTCAAACCAAAAAGAAACATGCATAGAAAATTGAGATAACAAGGCAATGGCAGTCTCAGTAATATGTTGATGCTTTCTCTTAGCTGTGCCATTCTGCCCAGGAGTGTAAGGACAGCTAAGTTGATGAATGACACCATGTTGAGTCAAATAGGCATCCATTTGTCTGTTAACAAACTTAGTACCATTATTAGTTCTTAAGATTTGAAGAGGAGTAGCAAACTGAGTTTCAACATAAGCTTTAACAGAAAAGGAATGTGGAAAAAAACTTCACTTTTGACATGCAAAGGGTAAATCCAAGTAAATCTAGTAAAGTCATCAACAAACAAGATATAGTAGTTAAAACCAGAAGTAGAAGCATGAAAGGGGCCCTATACATCACTATGAACAAAAGAAAAGGGCCTATTAACAGTAGTAGTAGAAAGTTTAAATGGTAGTCTATGGATCTTAGCAACATTACAAGGAGTGCATGAAAATTCAGCATTATTATTTTTGACTGCAACAGGTAAATGTTTGACAATATGCTGCATTTTCAGAGAAGAAGGATGGCCAAGTCTTTGATGCCAAGTGGACATAGAGACTTGAGAAGGAAAGTGAGCAATGCAGGCTTGAGGATGAGGAGAGAAAGAAGATGATGCAAACTGGTAAAGCCCATGATGATTAGAGCCTTTATGCAAAACCTGGTTTGAAATTTTGTCCTGAATGACAAAAGAGTTAGCATCAAATGTAACTGAACAATTATTGTCCTTAGTAAGTTTATGAACAAATAAAAGATTAGAAGAAATATGAGGAATATGAAGCATATTATTGAGATGAAGAGAACACTGAGGTGTAGGCAAGAGACCCTTACCAATATGATGAATAGGTAAGGTTTGACTATTACCTACTGTAACATGATCTATGCCGTGATAAGGCTGGTACAACTGAAGGCTGTTTAAGTCATTGGTGATATGATTTGTAGTAGCTAAATCAACATACCAAGGACGAGTGGCAGGAATGAAAGAAGAAGTAGTAGGTGTCAGTGCAGCATATGCTTGAATAGATGGGGTAGAATTAGGAAAAGAGGTTGTGTGGTGGTAAAATTGATAACTTGAATCCATTCTGTACTAACAGTCAAGGGCACTATGACCAAGAACACTACAGATCTGACAACCTGAACTAGTAGAAGAGAAATTTTCAGATCTGTCTCTGCCTCTGTCATTACGATATGATCGACCACTACAACGATATCTACCACCTCAAGAACCACAAAACTGATGTCAACCTCGGTTGGATACAGAGTGACCTCTATGTTGAGAAAAATATGAAGAGGAAGAACCAGACTCAGATGTCTTGGTTGCAGTATAGGCAGTAGTTGCATCAGCTCCAAGAGCTTGTTTGACCTTGTTTTCTATATGTATAGCTTCGGAGCACAACAGAATAGACAAATCTTCCATTGTAATGGCTTCAGCTCTAGCACGAATGGTAGTTTTGAATGCATCATATACCTCAGGAAGACCATTCAAAGTAAGAAGAACCAAATCTTCATAATCAATAATCGAAGATGCAAGACTTAATTGATCTGAGATATCTCTGATCTAATGAAGATACTCTTCCATTGTAAATCCTTTCTTTGTAAGACTCTGAAGTTTGTGTTTGAGTTGATGAATGTGTGATCGACAAAGAGAAGTGTATCTCTTCTCAATAGCAGTCCAAACTTCAGAACAATAGTGAAGGTGAAGAACAGAAGAGAATACAGAAGAAGAAAGTGTTGCAGTAATGCAACTGAGGAGATGAGCATCGATGATCTGCCATTTCTCAAATTCAGGATTTGGAATGGTTTTGCCTGATGAATCAAGAACATCTGGAGATGGACATGGAATAGATCCAGTCACAAAACTAAGAAAATTAGTTGATCGAAGAACATTTGCATCTGGTTTTTCCAAATGAGAAAGTTTGTAGAATCAAGCTTTACTGTAACCAGTCTTTCCTCTCATTTCTTTCTCTTAAACCTCCATCTCCGGCCTCTTTTTGGGCCGGCTGGCCGCCGCCGTTGGCTATGGCGGTCGGCTGGCCTAACTCGTTTTTTTCTCTGCCTTGTTAGTTTCTTTCTTTTAATAAACTTGAGTCCCCCGTTTCTTCCCACCTAGGTGAGGTTCGCTGCTGCGGGTGAGTGTTGGTGTGTCCAGGTTTTGTCTTCTGTTGGTCCTCGTCTGATTCAACCTTGCTATTATAGCTGCTCCAGCAGGGGCGTCCTGGTATTACACTCGAGCGCTTTTTGGCGAGTAGGAGTTGGAGGGGTGCGTTCTAGTTCTTTCCGATTGGCACTCGAGCGTTCCTTCTCGTGTGAGAGTTTGAGGGGTGTAGTTCTACCATTTGTATGGTGCTGTCCCAGCGGGTGGTCGGAGTTCGGTGGGTGTGCGGATCCGTGGCGTGTGATTGAAGATTTGCTGGTTTGGTGTTTGGCAGTGGGTATTGGGGTGTGAAAGAAGAAGTTCAGATGCATCAGAGGAGTACAGGTCCAGGCGTGGGTATTGGGTGTGAGCTAGTAGTAGGCCTGGTGGGAGATGATCTGTGGGAGATGATCTGTCTTCGGCAGTGGGTATTGTGGTTGGCAGTGGGTGTCTGTTCTCGGCGGTGGCTCCTGGAGTATTCTCGGCAGAGGCATGTCGTGTTGGTGGAGTGGGAAGTAGCTGTGGAGTTGCAGCAGAGTGGAGGTGGCGTGGGCAGCAGCTAGGGAGGGTGGTTGAAGTTGCAGTGGCGTGTCTTGTTCATGCAGCAGCGGCAGAGGAGTGGGTCGCGTCAGAGGAGTGGGTCTTGGTGGTGTTCCCGGTGTTGATTGAGTTAGTTTAGTTGGTTTTGGGTGCAGGGGTAGTTCTTTTGGTTGGTTTTGGGTGTTTTGGTGGGTTGAAGTTGTGGGGATTCATGTTTTTTGTTTTTTTAATTCTAGTTAAGTTCTTCTTAGCTTTTTTGTTTAAAAAATCGAGAGGCTTAGGGGTTGGTTGTATGGATGCGAGTAGCAGTAGTAGGGGTATTTTATACTTCCGAATCTCTCTCGATGCATGTCATCTTCCTGTACCTTTAATTTTATGTTGTTTAATGAAATTTTTCTTTGCTGATCAAAAAAAAAAAAAAAAAAAAAAAAGCTTTACTGTAACCAACGAACTGAAATTTGAGATTAAGAGATTAAGACTTGGTGGTAAAGGCAGTGATGATGATGATGAAGATGAATCTGCCATTGTTTTCTTGTGTTTACTTGTGAGAACTTAATTGGCTCTGATACCATAACAAGAATATCAAATCATCTTTCTTATTCACTCAATCAACTATTACAGATATTTATACACTAACAGTTACAACTAATCTAACAAACTAACTAACCAATCTAACAAACAAACTAACTATGTAACTGTAGCTAACTAACTGGAGATGTAGTTGTAGTTGTAGTTGTAACTGTAGGTGTAGCAGTATTAGTATGCTTATCAGAGTCAACTGGAGTAATTGTAAACTTAGCCTAGTTATCTTTGGAGTTTTCTAGGTTGTAACCAGATCATTTTCATCACAAAAGTTCTTTCTAATTTTAATTTTTTGTGACGGACCGTGACTCGTAGGTTATAACCATTCACCACAAGTTTCACATTGATTTAAAACAAAATTAATATTGGTAATTGAACTTGGATGGAAACCAAACACAATTTAGGTCACCAACTGTGTATATATTGATGTTTAGGGATGTAACCATTTTTTATTTTTATTTTTATTTTTTTTTAGATAGAAGGTATCTAACCATCTTCTAAGTAGGAACTTTTACTTTCTCCTTCCCTTGATTTTTGTGTTTTCATCACTTGGGTTAATTTGGAGTTGAGGATAGAAAATTTATTGAGAAAAATAATGAATACTTAGTAGAAATAAATTAGTGGCAAAGTAGTAAAGAAAAAAGGATTTTTTTTTTTTTTGAAAAATTAGGAATAATTTGAAAGTACGTGCATGGATAGTAGATTATTCAGTCTCTCCATTTAAATTGCCATACAAACAACATAATTATATAAAAATCTATACAAAATGACTTGTCAAATTTGGAAAATCGGGGGATTCGGGGGACCCCCTTTCGGGAGATTTATCAAAGCCCTAATCTATTGGAAAATGAAAAATTCCCTTAAAAAAACTCCCCCTAATCCCCTTAATTTTCATTTTTGACAAACTGTTTTTTTTTTTTTTTTCTGTTTTTTTTATACTTGAAAGGGAAAATCGGAGGATTCGGGGAACCCCTTTCGGGGATTTATCAAAGCCCTAATCTATTTCAAACCAAGAGTCTTATCAAAATGACTTATTATTTCGAGGTAAAAGTTGGGGAACCCGAAAAACTATTGCAAAAAGCTATCCAAAAATGAATTCAATGGTGTAGATTCAAACTTATGCTATGTATGCTTGGGTCGAAAACATTTATGGAAAAATATTTTTTTCTCATTTTCTAGTGTTTAGTATGACAGAAAATGAAAGTTAATAGAAAAATATTTTTGTGATCAACAAAAAAAACAAGTTTATTTAGATTGAAAATATTTTTCACAATGTTTTTTACTATTTAAAGGTGAAAAATATTTTTCAAATTAAAATTTTACAAATATCATCAAACTACCACCACCACTACCATTGTCGTTGCTGCCACCGCAATCCCCATTGCCACCATTGCTACTTGCTACCACCACCACCTCCAACACCTCGAATATAACTATTAGGACATGTTTGATTGGATAGATTAGAGCATGGGATTAGGATTATTAATCCGTGGGTCCAATTATCCTATGTTTGTTTTAACATTTTGATTTAGGATAATTAATCCAACGGATAATTAATCCAACAAATTTGTAGGATTATTAGTAATGGGGTAGGGGTAGGATTATTAATCCAATGGATATTAATCCAATTGGATAGTGAATACCACACTAATTTAATGGGATTATTAATACTTCACTATTAATCTTTTGAATCAAACATGACCTTAGTACATTAATTTCAAGAACATAACCAAGCATATAAAAATATTTTTTGAAAATAATTTTTCGTGAGAAATATTATCGAAAAATATTTTTCACCGAAGACAAAATATTACCACATCTAATAAAATTTTCTGTATAAAATTTAAATTTATTGCAAAATCATGCATAAACTTTTCATTGGCTATTATATATGATTGCATGAATGGAAGAGCCTTGCAGCTGTCACCAAGACGGTCTTGATCATGCATATATATGGTATACATCGACCAATTGGATTGAAAACTATGCTTATATATATTTACAAAAATATTTGAAATTGAACCAAAAAAAAAAAAAAAAAAATCCTAGACAAGAGGGCTAGCTAGCTCCACCCAAGCTTCACCAGCTAAGAGTAGTAAGAGAGGAGAGAATCAGAAATAAGAAAAACATAAAAAAACAAAAATAATTTGAAGAGCAGCTTCTTCAAGAAGAGGGAGGTTGGCTAGTTTAGGGTTAGAGAGAGCTCTTAAGCCAAGAAGATGACAAACAATTGTTTAATAAATTGTGAGAAAGAGAGAGCGTATTGTATTCCACAAATGGGAACAGTGCCCACGTTCTCCTCATATCTTTCTCCCTTTATTTCTCTCTCTCTCTCTCTCTATATATATATATAGAGTTAAATACGTTTTTTAAAAAAATTTCTACACACTTAAAAAGAAAAAAAAAATTATGAAGAAAATTTTAAAATATTTAATAAATACAAAAAAAAGAAGAAAACATACTCTTTTTTTATTTAGTGAATTTAAAAAAAAAACAAAAATTATACTTTTTAAGTAAATCTAAAAAGTTTAAAAAAAAAACATATTAAAATTTTTTACCAAAAACCAAAAAATATGAATTGAAATTTGAAAACTTAAAAATTATTTTTGAAAACTCTAAAAACCAAATAGATTGCAAATTTTGTATTTTATTTGGTTCCCCAACCTGATGCTGAAAAAAATTAATTACAAAAATTACCTTCTTAAGATAAATTGTCTAAAATATTCATAGTTCTATTATGAATTTAGATGGGGGAAAATTAACGAAACATCCCTCTCCACCTTTGTGTAGTAGAAGAGGTCTAAGATATTTTTTTTTATTAGTTAAAGTCCCTCAATATTTTTACAGAGAAAATTTGACTTAGAGAAATTTCGGTCCCGACTCAAAGAAATTTCAATTTTCACAGAGAAATTTATTCTCTCTGAAATTAGAGAAATTTCTCTGTGAAAATTGAAATTTCTCTGAGTCGGGCAAATTTTCTTTTAGTCGAATTTTCTTTATGAAAATGTTAAGAGACTTTAACTATTATGAAAATATTATATGCCATTTATCTTTTAAAATCTCGATATCAGGGATCTTAAATTTTTGTTTTTCTTTTAGAAAGTGTCAAGCTTAGAGACTACATAAAGACACATTTTATATTTTTGAAGATTAAATTGACACAATTGAAAAAGTGAGGATCAAAATGATACACAACGCATTTTTCAAGAATTGAAAATCTATTTTAATTTTTATATATATAATTCAAGTGCACCCCCTCTTGTCTCTTGACAAAATGTTGCGTCTCTGCCCAAGGAATTAATATATACCCTCTCCTCTCTTGTGAACCTCCATAAATACTCCTATCTCCATACTCTATCCCCTCTCTTTCTCTTCTCTCTCTCCCTCACACCATTTACAAGTCTCAATTACTACTAAAACAAGACCATACTCATTTTTGCAGTGTTTATGTGATCATGGTAACTCTCCCTCTCTCTCTCTCTCTCTCTCTCCCCCCTATGAAAATTCTTAGTTCTGTTTTCCTTTCTTAATTTTGATGGGCTTTTGGTTTTAATGGTGCTGTAGGGAATTCAGAAGCCGGCATGGTTAGAAGCCCTCTACACGCAGAAGTTCTTTGCAGCGTGCCCAATTCACGAAAACTTGAAGAAGAATGAGAAGAATGTTTGCTGTTTGGATTGTTGTACCAGTATTTGCCCTCACTGTGTTCCCTCTCATCGATTCCATAGGCTTGTTCAAGTTCGTCGCTATGTATACCATGATGTTGTCCGATTGGAAGACCTCGAAAAGCTCATAGACTGCTCTAATGTGCAGGTTACTTAAACAAAAAATTCAAATACTTTTTTTTCCCCCTCTATTTTCTTTTAGTACACAGAAATAAAACACGAGAAAGTCCTAGCGTTTCTATTCTACGACTTTTATGTGATTTATTTTTCTATGCTAGACTTTCTCAATTTTATTTTATTTCATGTTTTTGTCAGGCTTATACAATCAATAGTGCTAAGGTGGTTTTCATCAAGAAGAGGCCTCAAAACAGGCAGTTTAAAGGGTCTGGAAACTATTGCACTTCTTGTGATAGAAGCCTCCAAGAACCTTACATCCATTGCTCTCTAGGGTGCAAGGTAATAAAAGTTTATTTTTATAACCCAAAAAAAAAAAATCATCAAAATTAATTTTACAATAATATTTTTGAAATTACGAGTCACAGTAAATAGTGAATTATTTGTTTAAATAAAATTATCACAAAATGTCATATTAGTATTAGTGATACGATTTAATTTTTGTTCAATTATCTATCATTAGTGAAATTTAAGAGTCAAACTAAATCAAATCAAGTCTTGTGTTCTAATAAGTAGCCATTCACATGAATCATTTATTTTCACTTAGTTCTATCTAAGATAAATGTTCATTTAAATTAAATAAATTTATATATCAATATATAGATATATATATATATATATATTTTAGATTTTTGTTATAAATGACAAAATCATGCTAATCTCAACAAAATTAAGAGCATACAAGCAAATTATACTAGTGCTTCTCAACAAAATTATGCTAATCTCATGGAACAAAATCATATTTTTATAAGTAAATTCAATGGTGAATTGTACTCGAATGATGTGCACAACGTCCACCCATGTTGTACTAACACAAATATTCAAACATTAGAGATTAATTTTATTAATGATATATTGTGATGATCAAAATATTCTCTTTTATTGTGTTTTTTGATAATTTAGGTGGACTTTGTGTTGGAACACTACAAGGACCTCTCTCCTTTCATAAGAAAATGCAACACTCTCCAACTCAGTCCAGACTTCTTTGTCCCTCAAGACATGGGAGATGATGACATGACTAATGAGACACCGCATTCGACAATTGTCGACTGCGATGACGAGCCCATGTGCTGGTCCTCGGGCTCGTCAGGATCTGATAACACGAGTATGGCATGCACTGGCTTCGTTCGGAAGAAGAGAAGTGGTTTATATGTGTGTGGAAGATCAGTTAACAAGGTTTCAGAGGAGGACATGGCCACAAGCATGAGTAGAAGAAAAGGCATTCCACATAGGTCTCCTTTGTGTTGAAACTTGGGTTTGAAATATCGACTGATATATTGGTCGATACTATGCGATTTTAGTTGATATATCATCGTATGATCAATACTAATAGGTATTCTGATATTATTATTTAAAATTGAGTTGAAGCAATAAGAGCAACATTTTACCACTTTGAGTTTTTTTTTTTTTTTGACTGACTTACTTTAAGCCTTTCTCTCTCCTCTCTCTAGGGTTTTGGGGGTTAATTAATTACTTGGTCGGGGGGCTTGTCTTAATGGCATCACGTGATTCCCAATTCCAAGTTATGGTCTTGTACATTTTTCTAAGATTTTTTTTAAAATATTTTTTTTTCATTTTTTTTTTATTTTAAAATTTCATATTAGATGTATGATTTGTTATTAATTCATAGTCATGAATTGGAGGGCCTTCTTGTAGTATTCAACTAAACTTTCTTGATGTCTTCATTAGATTGCCATTACATATTATGTATGTATACAAACAAAGCACAATATACTAGTATTCAATAAATGTATTCATGCATTCATCCTTCTTTTGATTATGAAAAGATTTGAATAAATATAGAAAATTACAACACAAAAGTAAATATCATTTCTAGAATCACCACTCTACCTCTTCACCGCCACTCCTCCACCTTTAGCTCCTCTACTACCCCACCACTACTACCATCACTATTGCCTTCTCCTCTTCTCTATCACATCACTATCGCTACCACCCCACCAACACCCAACCACCACTTTTATTTATTTATTTATTAGTTTTTCTTAGCAAAAGAGAAATTTTATTGATAAAAATCAACATACAAGAAATACTAAGATAAATATTAATTGTATTTCGTTTGTTCACTTGGGGATGCAAATGATTGGCCATGTGATTGAATGCCAACCCAGTTGGGATGCTTCATTTAGGCTATGATGCAATTGTTCAATTAGCTTCTTCATTTTCCTTCTTGTAATCTTGCTATATTTTTAACACAATTCTCTTTACTGATAAAAAAAAAATTAAAGTAAAATTAAATGATCACAAATAGGTTGGCGGGTTGGCACTGACTATCCGACCACCACTTCCACCACCACCAATTCATATCATATAAACCTTCATGTGTCAATGAGTAGAGTACCCTCATGAAGGGTATGACATGCTGAATTCTACTTTATTTGGATTTGCTTAAGTTGAGATCATCAAGAGGCGACTTGGGAGTTGCTGTTAAATATCTGGTTGGAATTGAATTTCTAGTGTTAAAATTTTGTTGATCAAAGATTCAAATTTTGCTACACGCAACATTGACTCCTTACACGATCTCTCTCTCTCTTCACTTTGGAAATTCTTTGTTAATTTCTTCTCTTTAAAAAAATGGTGGTGTTATTCTTTAATCCTACAATCTTTGTCACCTCGTGTAGGTCTTAGTAGTATCAATATCTACAAATGCAAGAGCTTCCACCGTGACTTTGACCATATATATATATATGGAAACTTATAGAATTGGAAAACTCACTAAAAGTTTATCAAAAATTGTAAATTTATGGTGTATATTTAAAATTCTTGTTGGGGGCCACTTCTTTACTTAGGTCATACATTTTAAGATTTGGGTATCTTCTATTTATTTATTTTGTTTATTTTCTACATATATAAACAATATTGCTAGGCACAGAAATATCTAAAGAAAAATTATTGTGTAATTTAAATTTACTTTACATATTAATCTCAAAATATATAACTTAAATCTAGACCACAGAGTCCTTTTTTCAATATTTTTCTATGCATCATTTATGGAAATATATGGCCCCATTTGGGGATAGACGGTAACTTACAAGTTAAAAAGTTATTATAAAGATTTTGTTTTGAAAGTTGATTATTTTAGTAGGTTATTTTAGTTTTTAACTATTTTAGTAAGTTAAAAAATTTGTATTTAGGAATAGAGTTGGATTTTTTTGTAATTGGATGTGATATTTGTGAGAGAAAAAGTAAAATGATTTTGGATTTGATATGACATTTTATTTTATTGACTATTTTAATTTATTTTATCTTTTTGTAAATTTTAGGCCAAAAAAATCAATTTTTAACTTTCCAAACACCCCTAAATTATCATATTACTCTCTAATTTTTTTATACGGTATTTTATAAAATACATATATATATATATATATATATACATATATATATCAATTAAAATAATTAATTGTCAAGCCATTCCATAAAACAGGCAATACCATCACTGCATAGAGAGCCGGGGAGGAGAGAGGAGGTGGGAAAAGGTGATTGAGTTTACACCAGTATTCTTGACCAGTCAAACTTTAACACACTTGACATTTGATTAATATTTAAAAAGCAATGGAAAGAGTATCATGATGTTTGTACAATTGTACTTTGTAATAATTAATAAGTAGAGTTATGAAAAGTAACTAATTTTTGTGTCATAAGCTTATGGACGCCCAATCATAACATTGCATGTGGCATCTACAAACTTGTCAATGAGGGGATAATTGCCTAATAGTTACATGTAAATCTACAGTTCCTTCTTTAATCTCTACAAATCAAAGTGATGTTTGACATGTGATATTCTTCAGCCAAGACATTTTTGTGTAGGTATAAGAAATATGAATCTTTTGCCTAATAGTTTTTTTTTTTTTTTTATCAGTAAAAGAATTTTATTGATATAAAGCGCAAAACAAGCATACAATACATCAACAAAGCGGGGAAATGCACTAAGTATCATAGCTAATATTAACGATCCCAACTAGGTTGGCACTGCAAAGGAAGCACAATCATATGCTAGCACTAGCCCAAGATTGGCGAGAAACCAATCAGAAACAACCAAAGTAAGATAAATGGAAAAACAAAAACAAAACAACCAACAAAATAACAACAGCCAATGCAGCTCCAGCAAATCAACCAATGCAGCATCCAAAACACTCCCAGACCAGCAGCAGACCAGCAGTATCAATTATACCAGACCAGCCCATACAACAGCAACATTCTTAATGCAGTATTACTCAACACAACAGCAACAGACTACCAGACCAGCAGCAATCTACTTCAACCCAGACAGAGCATCCTCCTCAAAGCAACACCATATAGCATGACCAACAACAGCATACAAACAACATTTAGAAGGCCTGAACACTATTCAGTAGACCTAAACGCCAGCATCAAACCTGCACTTATATGGTGTGCATTCCACCCCCCTATTGCTGCCCAAAACAGAACAAAGACCAGAGCACCAACTGAACTAAACACTCAATCACACTACCATCTCCCCAGGCACAACCTAATTATATCCACCACAGAACACAGCAACATGCAAATCATAGCAGAACACCCCAACCAGATCGCGCCCCAGAACACCACAGCAGCAACCCAGAAATTCACTTGAACCAACAACAACAGCAGCAACATCTGGACTACCCCTTACAAACACATCCTAATCTGCTGCAAATTGAACAAGAAGTTATGCACAGAGTAATGCAGACCTGGCACATAACTCTTGGCCCAAAAAACTATTCTAAGTTTTACAACTTCCACCAAATCAGAGAAATTTGCCTGCCCATTATTGAAAACAATCTCATTTCGAAATTTCCAAATTGACCACAATACAACCAATGGCACAATCTTCCAAATGCACAAAACTTTTTTCTTAAATCTAATTCCAGACCATCATTGTAACAGAGCTTCAATAGAACTCGGAGTTGCCCAACACACATCCCACCAGCTCAACATTGTAGCCCACACTTTCCACACCAATAGACAATGTAGAAGAACATGACTAACTGACTCCACTTCACTTCTGCAGAAAACACACAAAGTACTAGCATCAGCTGGCAGCACCCCAATCCGATGAAGGAAAGCTGCTATTTTTACTCTGCCTCGCCAAGTGTGGACGCGCCCCGGGGGAGGGCCTCCGTGCTACAGTTCGGACTCGATATTGTCACGGTTCTTAATCTGAACCAAAGAGTCCAAATCCGGCAAATCGTTTTGAGAAAACAGATTTTTAGAAATTAAGTGCCAAACATGGACTGCTTTTCCAGATACAGAGTCGCCACCTAAATATTTTTTAATGGGGGAATTTAAGAAACCCTGACTCGTTTGCCTAAGGCCACGTGTCCGTCATCACCAAAGTTGCCTCGGCTCGGGAATTTGGATACGGTTGGGGAAGGTCAGCTATGAGCACCCCCTCTCGCCCGATCCGAAGATCAGCCTCTACTAACCATGATATCTTGTTTTGAAAACGTTATGTGCTCTTATTCCGATTATTAGCTTAGATTTACTATGTGATGCGCACAACACAAAAGTATAGACTAGATCGCCTAATTTGGAACGAAGCATTGCATATCCGTTTGTTTTTTTTTTTTTATAAAAGTGATTTGAAATTTGCTACTCACAAGTAGGCTAAAACACGGATTTCAATGAGTTGTCCCAACTCAAACAATCCAACCTTCACCCACAGGCATTCAAGAAGTTATATCACATAAGCATCTAGCCACATGGTAAAGCATGCTGACATGTTAACATTCACACTCATGCAAGAATGCTAAAGCATGAATACTTACATCGTACTCCGAGCCAAAACAAAGGACATGTTAGCAATCATGCATGATCCAAGTCCATGTTAAATGGCTAATGCAACGCATACAGAATGTCACTAGAATAGACTCGGCTAATCCTAGGATGGCATGTGGGATGCAACAAGTAGTACGTATTCAAGTTAGATTTGGAATATTATGCTGTTAGCATGATGTGCCGAGTCCGGTGCATGCAATACTGATGAATGATGCACGCATGCATAGCATAAGGTATACTAATTTAAATATGTCCTAATACTAATCATCAAAGCAGGTAAATAAAAGGGAGAAAGAAGTGGGGGTTGGAAGACATGCATACACGCACCCACACTTATTACAAATATGCCCTCATTCGGAGGGACCGAAAGAATAATACAGATTTAACTAACCTACAAGCTAATTAAATATTACAGACCAATTAAACTAGTTAAGCAAATTAACTAATCTAATAAAACAGTAAACAGCCTCGGGAAAAGGGCCCAATGCAATGCATGCTCGGCTCCGCTCGGAAGTCCACTGCCATGCACAAGTTGCCTCTGTCCACACTGTTTTCCTTCTCTGATCATTGCAAAATCCCAAGTGCACTCTATGAACCCTGTGGGATACCACCGGCCAAGGTAATGGTCACAGGCCAAAGGAAATGATCACCGGCCACTGGTTAAGCTATCGGCCACCAATTGTTGGTCGGTCGGCACTAAAGATGGCCGGCCGGCCAAATCTTCCTGCAGAATCCTGTTTTGACAGCAGCAGAGGGCAAAACAAGGTATAGCAATGCATTCCAAGCCAATGTGTGCACCAACACATCCCTTATCATGTTTATGACTCAAAGGGACATGGTTCTCGGTTCTCGGACCACCAATTGCGCATTTCGATGCGTGATGGCCCAAGAAACCAAGTTATGCACTTTGATTTCAAATGAAATGCACATAAACAAACAAGGAGCTCAACCTCTATCATACTCAAGTCAAGAGGCTAAGTATGCATGTCAATGCAATGCAACCTAGACATATGAGCTAGTATGCAACATGAGCAATGCGAACAAGCATACAAGGCATGTGTCAATCATGCTAACCAATAAGTATGCCAAATACAATGGGGATGTTCAAGCATGCAAGCAAGCATGTGACTTCATTCAATCATGCCACAACACATGGAGCAAACATGTTAAACAACCTAAACATGTGACAAACACACAAGTGTGCAACAACACACAAGGTGAGCATGCAACAACATGCGAACTATGGACTTAAACTAATTTGGACAGCTCTATACTAAGCCCAAAACAGTGGCCAAAAGCTATGAGGATGGGGCCAAATGCACATACAAGCATGCATGCAAATGGACCAACACTTAAGCATTAAAGAGACAACTTTTAAGCACACTTAAAAGAAGATAAACATGGACACATAGCATGCATAGAAAGCTCTGAAAATCATGTTATAAAGGTGTCAAACCAAGTAAACAAGACAAGCTAAACATGCAACAATTGTCCAAGATTCAAGGAAAGCCCAAGGGGCTTAAACCATGGCTAAGTCAAACAAGCCTCACAAAGCTAAAAGGACTTAAAACAGGTCCAAGGCAGACCTAAACAAAGCTAAGGACACGCCTAGATGGCATCTAAGTGGTCTAAAACATGCAAGCATACAAGAGAGGCCATATATGGAGCATAAGATGACAACCTTGTAAAGCATTAAAGGGACATCAAATGCAAGCATATAAACATACCATGAGGACTGAAATGACATGACAAGTGGTTCCAAACCACTAAATGATGCAATGATGGCATGCTAGAGAGGTCAATGCTTAAGGCATACAAGAGAGGTTACATGGTAGCTATGCAAAGCAAAGCATGGACGACCCAAATGACCCAAAACAAACCTTTAGCATGCTAAAACAAGCATAAAAGCTTTACAAAGCTTGGCCAAAAACATGCTAGAACAAGGCTCAAAGCACAAAGCATGTTAAGGCTAAAACAAGGCATTACAAGACAAGTATGCAAGGCATGCAAGGTGTGTCTAAACCAACTCACAACAATGCTATATCATGACAAATAAGCATAAAAAACAGTTAGGACATGGCCAACATGAACCTAAATAAGATGCTCACACATGAGGCAAAAATGGCCCTTTTCAAGGACAACAAGGAGAGGGGGTGGCCCTCTCATTCTTAGGACCTTGAGGCACCAACCTCACCACTGAAATCTTTCAAGATTTCAGTGGTGAGGAGGCCCAAACAAAGTGGTCCCGGAGCTCACCAAAATAGCACAAAAATAGGGCCAAACAAGGCTTAAGAGGGGTCAAACACCTCCAAATAACAAAACACTCTTAAACAACTATTTAAAGCACTAAAAACCATACTTTTATTAGTTATACACAAAGTCTAAAAATAGTTGCAAGATTGATTAAAAAGCTATAAAAAAATGGAGAATAAAGGGTGAAGTTCTTACCCTTGATGACCCTCTTCACAAAGAATGCTTCAGCTGGTTCTTCAAGCTTGAATCCACTCAAGAACACCAAGAACAGCTCCCCAGCACCTCAGTAACCAAGGTAAGGTGTAATGGTAGGTGTTTGTGCACAAAACTAAGACTAAACACACACAAGGCAAAAGAGAGATATAGAGATAGAATAGCTACAACTATGAACTAACCCTAACTCAGAGCTCCCTCTATATTTTTTTGTAACCCTAAGGGAGGGAGAAGAGGCCTCCTCTTATAGACAATCCCTCTTGCAAAGCTTCTCAAGTAAGCTAGTCAAGAGGGAAATCCCTCCATACACGTGTATGGAGGGGAGCAAAGGTGTATGCCAGCTAGTACAGCTGGCATAAAAATATCTGCAAAAGCAGATGCACAGTGGTTGGCCGGCCAAAAATGCAATTTGACCAAAATAGATGGCCGGTCGACTACAAAAAGTGCCGGTAGGCCAAACATTTGGCCGGTGGCAACAAACCAGTGGCCGGTGGCCTCAAGCCATGGCCGGTGATGTGTGGGGATGGCCAACAAGCCATTCCCTGCCCCTCAAAGGCAAAACACAAGTGTTTGGTGCAAAACCAGACACAAAACAGTCGAGTCGAGAGATCCTAAGACAAGGCGCGTCGCCAAGACCTTCGGGAACTCAAGAAAAACACAAACATGGATGATCACCAAGTGTTCAAACGGTGACATCCAAGTCTTGAGGACGGTCAAAAATGGGGTGTCTACACCAAGTTAGCCATCCAAAAAATTGTAGTTTTGAAGGGACCGCAATCTTCCATAACCATTTGGCAACACCCAAGTCCGGACCCCTAGTCGCTTGTAACCACAGCCGAACAGAGGACACAGTGAATTGACCCGAATCATTCAACTCCCACGACAGATAGTCATCCACTTGCCCACTATTAAGAGAGGCATTAACCAACCAGGTATGGAGGTGACTTACCTCCTCCTCCTCCCACACCCTAAGTGGTCTTCTAAACCTTAGATTCCAATCCCCTAAACTCCCTCTTCTCTGTTTGAACTGCATAACAGAACCATCTCTATCTTCAGATAAACAAAACAACCTTGGGAATTCCTCACCGAGCTTACTGTTATTACACCAAATATCAGTCCAAAATTTGACTCTCTCCCCATTCCCAACCCTTATTAACCAAATAAAACTCTACTAACCGAGGATGACTCTTTGCAATATCAAGAATCCCCTGCCAAATTGGAGACACTCTCCTAACAGCCCCCTGCACTGGCCACCACCCCCCACCAACCCTCCCATAAATGCTAGAAATAACTGACTTCCACAAGGCCCTATCCTCTGCCCCAAACCTCCACCACCACTTTAACATCAAGCAAGCATTCACAACTTCTATACTACTGACCCCTAAACCACCTTGACTTTTAGACTTAGTTAGCTCCTGCCATTTTACTAAATGGACTTTTCTTCTCAACTCACTGCCCCCCCAAAGAAATGCAGCCTGTAATTTTTCAATCAACCTAACCACTCCCTTAGGCATTTTGAAGACCGATATATAATATAATGGTAAACAAGAGACAACTGACTTTATTAACGTTAACCGACCCGCGAAAGACAATATCTTTCTCTTCCAAAGAGACAACTTCTTCCTCACTTTATCAACCACTGGCTGCCAAGTAGACTTCCTTCTCGGATTAGCTCCTAAAGGAAGGCCCAAATACATCAAAGGCAGCTTCTGAATTTTACAATTAAGCACAACACTTAAATTTAATACTTCACAATCTGGTATACCCATCCCACAAACAATGCTTTTATGGAAATTAAATTTGAGACCCGACATAACTTCAAAACACCTAAGCACCCTTTTAACTGAGAGTAACTCCGAAACCTCAGCTTCACAAAAAATAATTATATCATCTGTAAACTGCAGATGTGAAATGTTCATATTAGTAGAATCCACTGAAGCTCCCTTAAACAAACCCAGTTGCTTAGCCCTATTTAGAAGCACATTAAGGCCCTCAACCATAATATTAAATAAGAAGGGGGAAAGGGGATCACCCTGTCTAAGACTCCTTTGAGGTGAAAACTCATCCATAGGTGATCCATTTACCAAAACAGAGATCCTGGAAGAGGATAGACATTCCTTAATCCAACATAACCACTTCTCATCAAAACCAAAATTGCGCGCCATTGAGAATAAAAAATCCCAATTCACGGAGTCGTACGCCTTTTCAAAATCAATCTTCAAGATCACCCCTTTACTCTTTGAGCATTTCCACCATTCAATAACTTCATTGCAATCATAACACCATCTAAAATACAACGACCCCCAATAAACGCTGTCTGGACCTCATTAATTATTTTAGGAATCACCCTTCTCAACCTCCTAGATAGGACCTTTGCCAAAATTTTATAAATTGAATTTACTAGGCTAATCGGCCTAAAATCCCCCAGCTCCACAACATTCTCCTTTTTAGGCACAAAGGCAATGAATGAACTATTTAGCCCTTTGACCAATTTCCCATTTAAATGGAATTCCTGCATGAACTGCGTAACATTATTCTTCATGACTAACCAATTTTTCTGAATACATGCTAAATTAAAACCGTCGGGCCCTGGAGCTTTATCTCCATCACATTCCTTCACAGCAGCCCACACCTCATCCTCAGAAAACTCAGTTACTAACTCTGCTGAAGTCCCATCCTTGCCACTAGTAGCAAATGACCCTTCTAACTTTGGTCTACCTCTCCACACTTCAGAATACAGATCTTTGAAATGCCTAAATACAGCTTGTTTGATCTGTTCTGGATCACCAACTTTGACCCCATTCACAACAACCGAGTCAAGCACATTCCTACTCTGCCTTCTACTAGCCACCACATGGAAGAAACGAGTATTTTTGTCCCCCTCTTGAGCCCACTTCACCCTAGATTTCTGACGCCACAACCATTCTAACCTTCTACTGTAATTCCAAACTAAAGATCTCAACTCACGTCTTCTATCAATAACAGCCCCCATCAATGGACCATCTTCAGCTAGCAAATCAATCTCATGTAATTCCTCTTCAGCTATTTTTAACTGGTGCTCCACATTGCCGAACACATCCACATTCCATTTCTTGAGATCAGACTTAAGCTTGGCCAATTTACCTTTCAATCTATAACCTGCCCACCCCAGAGCATTGGCCTCTTCACAAGACTTCTTAACCACAGCCTTAAAATCAGGATGAAGGAACCAGGCATTTATAAACCTAAATGGCCTAGGCCCCCAATTCCTAACATCTTCCATGAGCAATAACGGACAATGGTTAGACACACTTCTAGGCAAACCCCATTGCTTAAGCCGAAAAACCTCTAACCACTCCGGATCCACCACAAATCGATCAATCTTACTCCATCTCTCACTTTCAACAGAGTTGCACCAGGTGAACCTCCTACCTAACATAGACAGATCACATGACTCCATTTTTTCTAAAAACTCATTAAATTCAGACATACCCCTGTCACGCCGCAAACAACCCTTTCTTTCGCCCATACTTCTAACTTCATTAAAATCCCTTCCAATGCACCTCAGCCTATTATCATTCGGTGCATATATGTTGACTACCACACACCCAAAAGACTGATTATATGTACCTGACAATAAAATGAAAGACCTTGCACTACAACACTCAACAAGGTTAAATACCTCTGGGTTCCAAACACATAATAACCCCTCAGCACTTCCCTCCGAATCCACAGCCATAAATTGCAAGGACTCCCAAGGCCACATAGACTTCACAAAACTACTATCCACGCTACTCCTCTTGGACTCCTGCAATAAAAGAATATCAATTTTCCTCTCTTGGACCAGCTTCTTAATCTTCACCCTTTTGTTTTTCCTTCCTAGACCCCTAATATTCCTGGACATCAACTTCATAAGCACAACAAAAAACTCCCAAAACACCCCTTTCGGATACCCATTCAAACTGGGACATTCCTTCCACCATCACCCACCTGGCCCAGATCCTTGGCTTCCATTTCCACAATGCGATTTATGATCTCCATCTCCTTGCCCATACAATTCATCCCTAACATCTTACCCACTTGCACCGTAGCTCGAGCTTCCTTGAATAGCGAATTCCTCCGGACAGCCTCAGCCTTCTGAGAAGAGGATGCCGACAATGCAGTAGTCGCAGCTCGGAAAACAGCTCCTTTTGAAAAGCTACAAGCAATACCCGAGCTAATCCTTTTCTTCCTCTGAACACCCTTTCTCACTGCTGGTCTTTGCCTCATCTTACTACTTTCCATCCTACCTTGCTTCCCCTTATCCTTCCTAAAACCAGACTGTGAAGCCACTATTTTGAAACCAGGCCCAACAGAATTAAAAGAGTTGCCCCTGACAGTTGGGTCAACCCCTTTGTTACCCATTATCCCCCCATGGGCCTCTTTCAACACAACCTCCAAATTAATACTGGGCCTATCCTTCTCCAGCCCACTAATACTTCTTAAAAAGCCCTGGGTCAGTACCTCCTTGTCCACCCTCTGCGATCTACCCGTTTCCTCAACCCACGACTCTTCTCCTTGTCCCACTACCGCCCCACTCACCCTACCTTCCTTCCAAACTTTTTCCTTCCCCAACACAACCTTATTAGTTGTAGAATGCAGCAGACCATCATTACAAATGCCGATAGCATGTAGTACCCCATTAATGTTTACTACCTCATTGACGTGTTTTGTTACCTGCACCAAATCCTTGTTAACCACCTGTCCCTGTGGCTCCACCTCAGCAGTTGTATTTGCCTCCTCTCTCACCTCACCTCCTGATGCTATACCACTATTAACAGAGGACTTATCAAGCTCAGCAATGGTTCCAACCTTTACCTCATCACTTTTACTGCTACTACTGATACCACTATTTAGAATCTCCAAAGCCTCGCATACCCTAATAGGGTACAGTCGACCATTACAATTTAACTGAATCATCCTATTAATCAATTCCAAGGACTTTGTAATAATTTTAACTTTTCCACACTTAAAAGATCTCATTCTACTTGTGTCTTCATCAACCTGCATTATTTCACCCCAGACACTACCAATTCTTGTAAAAGTATTCACACTCCAAAGATTGAACGGAACACCAAAACAGACAATCCAAACACATCTCTCTGGTTCCTCACCAACCCTTTGTCTTCCCTCCATCACAGTCTCGCACCAATCATAAATCCACTTCTTTAGACTGCCAACACCCTCTTTTAAAGCTTGTTTTGAATTAAACGTCAGTACTGCTAACTTACCTCCCCCCTCATGAACAAGAACATCTTCTAACCCTCTGCTACTAATCTCCTCCTTCAAATATGAAAATGAAAAGCAAGCTTTTAGCTTAACAAACACACTCTCGTATATCCAACCGTTACCTTCCTCTTTTGTGACGACTGTGATCACATCTGACCTTTGACCCGCTCCTTTAACCACTACTTCAGCAAAGGTTCTCTGATCCCTCCTCGCTTCTCTGCTCTGCAACTGAAACTGCTCCACTCCTTTTGCCCTAGTCGTATTTGCTTCCTTCCTTCATTGCACCTTCTGCGGAAAGCCATTTGACCTATCATGCTGCATCTTACCCCCTAGCTCGTCCTTTGCAAACTCTGCTTTCTTAACTTTTAATCTAGAATCATCACACCACAACCCATTCGCCTTTTGGATTGCAACATCCGCCACAATCGAACAATCAAATCGAACAAAGCCGAACCTTGAACCCGTCAATTTCCTCCTCTTCATAGGAATAAAGACATTCATGACCACTCCAAAGTTACTGAACATATTGAACAGATTCTTCGAGCTCATGGATGCAAGAATATCATCAACAAACAACGTAACAAAACTTGATTCCACTGTTGGTCTGCCTAGTTTTCGTCCCCACCTTTTCCTCACCACCGGTTTCCATCCTCCGTCCATTTTTGGTCTCTCAAGTTCGTGAGTTTTTACTACTTTACTAGACTAACACCTTACACATACAATTTTGACTTTACGCTCATCTTTAAGCGTTCTACTAGCAATTGAATTCAGAATTGCCTAATAGTTAGTTACATGTAAATCTACAATTCCTTCTTTAATCTCTTCAAATCAGGTACAAGAAATACGAATCTTAATTTGAAATTATTATATAAAATACATAAATGTCATGTACTGAGAAAAAAAATATAAAAAAAAAATATTCGTAATTTTGAATTGTTTGACTTGGTATGATGTGTTGTCAAAAATAAATTTAATCTGCATATTTCAGATTTTTGACATTGTTTTGTATATATATATATTTTTTTTCTAAATATATAACATGGTAGGATTAATGTGCGACCGTTGATGGGTTAATTGTGTTAATGTACTTTATGATACATATGCACAATACATGATGTGTCACTCTTTTCTATTATTGCTTACTAGATACTCACGATTAGTTCCTTATTTGTATATAATCATCAAAGAAATATTGAAACAAAAAAATATCTTATCACGTATTCAGTAATTTATATTATTGCTTGTAGTAAATAAATTTTTTTTTTTTGTTAACCAAAAAGTAATTTTTATTTATTTTTTTTAAAGTCTTGCTAACAAGTATAAAATACAAGACATTTTTTTATTATTTTTACAACACTTTTTAAAGAATTTATTTATTTTTAAATTTTTTTATCATTTAAAAATATTGTTTACACAAATTATAATATTAAATAATGACCAAGAGACACTTTTTAGTATTTAGTTGTTATTGTTGTTATTATTATTAAAGCTATATATCATTTCCATTTTACCTGAAATGTATTGGTTGGGTCATTTACACCAGGACCTCAAGCCCACCTATGATAAGTGGTTTGGGCTAGAGAGAGCTTGTAACAACTCATGATCAACATATCAACCCATGTTCATCAATGATTTGGTTAGGCTTATCTTCAGTCTTTCTAAAATTTGTCTTGACCTAGTAATAATTTGAAAATTATAGCCAAACTTCAATTCGGTCAATCAAGCATATGACCACTTTCATCTTCATTGCAACCATATGAATGGTTTCGGATCCTCTGTTCCACCCTCCTAGTATTAACACATCATCACAATTTGAACTCAAATGTAATTTATTTATTTTTAATAATTATGAAATTTTTGATAGTTAATTTTGGATACAAATTTTAATAATGTGAGAAGATTAAGAGAACAGGATAGAGAATGAGGACAAAGAAAAGGAGATAAGGGATTCCAATGGCTGTAAATCTTCTGTCTTTATTCTCTGTCTCTATTCGTTTTCTCAACTCTCCATCTAATTCTCTTAATGTTATTACATCTTCACAATTTGAATTCAATACAATTTATTTATTTATTTTTATAATTAAAAAAATGCAACTAGTATTGGATTCAAATTTAAAGATTGTAAAAATACTAAGAGGGTGGAATAGAAAGTTAAAATAAAATTAAATAAATAAGGACGAGAGAATGTCAAACTCACACGAGACTCGTTGTTTTTAAGTTTTCAAACACTTCCCTGCCCCATTCGGTCCACACACACAACCTTACAATAACCCTTGTAAAAATATAGAATGATGAAAGAACAAGCAAAATAATAATAATAATGTCAGGTCATGTGTGATTGGGTAGATTAGAGCATAGGATTGGAATTATTAATCTGTGGGCCCAATTATCCTATATTTGTTTTAACATTTTGGTTTAAGATTATTAATAAGATTATTAATCCAATAGATAATTAATCCACAAATTTATAGGATTATTAGTAATGGGTAGGAGTGAGATTATTAATCCAATGGATATTAATTCAATTGGATAGTGAATACCACACTAATTTAATAAAATTGTTAATATTTCACTATTAATCTTGTGAATCAAACATAACCTCAAGGTAAATTACAATAAAGACACATTATGATTGATAAAAGACAAATACATGTAGTGATGTGTTAAAATATCTGTTATGGGTTTTTTTTAGTGCAATGAAAGTGGTAGAGAGAAAGACTCCAAGACTGGCCCAATTGGTTAAAATACTTGTTAAAGTAAAAATTTGACAATTTTTAAAAAAAAATGTGTTTGGATCATGAAAATAGAGAGAAATTTAGTAAGAAAAAGAAAAACAAGGTGGGTGAATTTCACCCATATTCTAATCTTATTATATGTTTCACCCTTTTGATACTGTCATATCGTCACAATTTAAATTTAATATGATTTATTTATATTTTAATAGTTAAAAATTTTAAAACTAGTTTTGAGCTCAAATTTAAGATTGTAAAGGTAGTGGGAGGATGGAAAAGAAAGTTAAAATAAATAAATAAACACACAGAATTTCAAACTCACATGAACCACGTTGTCTTTTAAGTTTTCAAACACTTCCCCCAGTTGTGCTTGCTGACCCGCCAAGTGGCCATTGTAAGTCTGTTGATAGCAGACATGGTGGGGCATCTTGTGTAAGGCCTTCGGCTGTGTTTGTTTGGACGGACTGGATAATGAGAGATTATAATCTATCGGATTATGAGTCTTGGGATACATTACTCCCGGATTATTTGGTTGGACTGGATTTGTATCCTATATTTGTTTAGTCATGTGATTAGATGTCTGGATTGGATTATTTTTAGTGAATCCACTATTTGTTTGGAATATTATGAAAAAAGATAAATGCTCAAATGACTATTTAATCGTTTTCAATTATTTACTAAGTAATAGTAATATTAAACATAGCTTTAATATTTTAATTAGTTTTAGCTAGATTAAATAAAAATTTATTTTATTTTATTTTTTACACAATTAAATAAATTTATTTTTTTAAAAATTAAATAAATTAAATATAAATAAAAATATATGTTATTTTTTAATTAAAATTTTAAATAAATTTATTTTAAATAATAATAATAATAAAATAATGAAATAAAATAAAACATCTATTAAAATTTAAATAATGAAATTAAATAAAATATAAACAAAATTTTAAAATAAAACATCAATAAAATATTTATAAAAAAATATTTTAAAAAATTAAATAAATAAAACAAAAATAAAAATAAAATAAATAATTTTATTTTTAAATTGAGACATTTAATTTTTTTTGAATTTTACTAAATGTAATACATAATTAAATACTAGAGGGCAAAAATGTAATTTTATTGTCTAATCTCATGGGATGAGTTATCTCATGGTTTATATCCCTTCATGGGATAGGATAGTCGCACAGAGCAAAACTTTTGAAATAAATAATGAACTATTAGTCTGGTGGGACTAATAGTCCAATTCCACACCCTAATTCTTCAAACAAGCACACCTTTAGTGTCCCTTGTTTTATCTTGTTGTTTCTTTCCTGTTTTGTTTTGTTTTTTTTTAAAAAAAAAAAAAAAACACTTCCCCTGCCCCATATAGTCCACACAGAACTTTGCAATAATTGAGAACACCCTTTTAAGAAGCAATAATACTATTGTCTCAAAAAATTTATTTCAAATTTTATTTAGAAATATCAATCTATAACTTTAATTTTTTTTATACTTGGATCAATATTGCATTAATTCAATTTCCATCACACAATCACATTGCCAAAAAAAGAAAAAGAAAAGAGTGATTATTCTAAGACTCTAACATTTTAGTATAAAAGGATAAAATTATGAAAAGGTAAATGAAAGAGACAAGCAAAAGAAGAAAAAAAAAGAGTTAATGTCAAAGGTAATTTACAATAAAGAAGCATTATGGTTGATAAAGGACATACATATATATATATATACTATGTGAAGACAACACTATATATATATATTTAAATTTAAAAAATATTCTTAAAATCAGTTACCTTTCTGTAAAGGAAAACTCATGGAGTTATAAATTTTAGGACAAATTATAGAAAAAAATTTCAAGGTTTAACTCATGTAATAAAATAAATTTTTAATTTTATTAATTTAAATCTTATACTTTGAATTTATTTTCAATTTAAATTATTTGTCTATTTTTGTTAAATAAAATCAAAGAAAAAATAGACATTTTAGTCTTTAAACTCATGAAAAATTGTATTTTAGACATTTTATATATATATATATATATTCAGTTTAATGACTAAAAGATTTTTTTTTTTTTTTTTCAGTTTTATTTAACGAAAATAAGTTAATGGCTTAGATTGAAAACAATAAAAGATTAAGATTTAAATTAACAAAATTGAAAACTTAAGGTTATTTTGTTACAAAACTTAAACTCTGAATTTTATTTTTATTTTATTTATTTATTTTTTATTTTATTTTTTTAATTGTCCCTACATTTTATAGACGTGCACACCTAATTATCAATAAAATTGTGAATTCAGAATTTCAATTCCAGAATTCTACCCCAAAATTGATTTTACAGCATTCATGGCACTTGGCCGGTATCTCAATAATGATCAAAATGTTAGTTAGGTGTTATTATGATATCACAATAAATTATAGAAATTTAAAATTAAAAAAAAAAATAATCTCAATAATTAATCAAACTAATTTATATATTTTTAATTTAAAAAAATGTTAAAAACTAAACTAAACAGAATGAATAATTCTTATCTGAATGGGTGAGATTATTACTTGATATGTTTTCCACTGTAAATATCTCATATAACAAAAATCAATATCATTTTAGTTGTATAATCTTCTACAAAATCATTTTAAGGTCAAAAATAGTTTTCAAAAGTTTCAAAAACTATTTGATCAACCAAATTATCAAAATTCTTCCTATTAAACTGATTTTTATTTTATTTTTGAAGCATGATGCATCTAAACAAGCTCAACATAATAATAGATCCTAAAATTTAAAAAAAAAAAAAAAAAAAAAAACATGAATTAAAATTGCTATTCATTACTGCATATTGCTTACAACAACAACAAAACTCAAGCCACTAGTCCTAACAGCAAGAACATGCTCACAATACACACACACACACACACACACACAAAAACACGCACATATATGGAACACTTGTGAAGTAACAAAACAGTAAATTTAACATATATATATATATATCACCCTGAACCTGGAGTTGAATTACTAAAGGTGTGGAACATACGAGGACAGCTATAAACCGAGCAAAATGACTGTAAATCCATCAGCAACATAAGCAAAACTACTGCTATGATTGTCAGAATCTGCCAAGAACCGTACATGAAATTCTGCATCTCCCTATACATTCGAATCTGCTTTGTATTGTTGAAGTACTTGTTCACATCTTCAATGGCCTTATCAATATAGGGCACATTTGTGAGTCTCACTGACTTACTCATCCCATTGAAGAGTTCTGCACCATCTGCATCACTCTTCAGACTGTTTATGATGATTTTGTTTTCTGTCAGCATCTTTGCATCCTCAGCTGTATCTATGATCCCATTCACCATCTCCATGTATCGCGCGAAAATGAGCGATTCAGAGGTAGTTGGAGCCTCGTATGCCACCAAATTTCTCATCACTACCTTGGAGTTCACAGTTAGAGCGATGACAGGGAGGTGAATTATTAATTCATGGATTCCTAAATTTTCTGGGTGTGCACACCTTTTAATTATCAATAAAATTGTGAACTCAAAATTTGAACTCTACCAAGAGTGAAAATATATGGTTAAGGTTTAACTCGTATATTGTGAATCTTTTTATAAAATAAATTTAAATTATTCATTAATAATTCTAGATAAATTTATAAGTTTGTAATGTTTACCGTCTAAATATATGAGCGCGTTTGGAAAGAAAAAGCTTCAAGCTTTTTGATTAAAATAGTCATAAAAAAATAAAATAGGCTTTTTAACTTAATAAGGTAAAACACTACATTTAACTTATAATCAAGGGCGGAGGGAGCATGTGACCAGGGGGGTCACGTGCCCCCCCTGGATTTTGGGAATTTTTTTTTTTTTTTTTGCAAACATAAAAAAAAAATTAAATAAAAAATTACAAAAATATTATTATAGTGAAATGTCAAAGACATTTTAAAAATTATGAAAACAATAATGGTTGTTTTGATTGAAAATGAAGAGACTATTATAAATAAACCATATTAGCTATGAAATTTTTTTAATGTAACGACGATGTCATTATTAGTGATATGTAAGTATAAGTAATTTCACTATAAATATATGAAATTTATTAGATTGTTAGTTACATTTAACATGTGAGGTTCACTATTTATGCGTTTATTTACCATTAGTGGGTGATGTTACATACCAGTGATGACGTGGTATTACATTATATTGAATTTTTAATCAAATTTTGTATCAAAAAATAATTTATCATTATATAATTTATTTTAAGGCTTATATCCATATTTTTTTTTTATATTGTCCATGATACACTAGTTACAAATAATATTTTTTTTCTTGATGTTTCCTGAAATCAATAGTAAAAAATTTACGTGAAATATTTTTGTAAAAATTATTATAATTAGTAAGTGCCCCCTCTAAATTAATTTTCTGGCTCCGCCACTGCTTATAATCATTATATATATATTTTTTTTACAAAAGTTAAAAAATTAAAAACTAATCTCAAACAAACTTTTTAATTTCAAATTAAAATAATCAAAAAATAAAAAATAAAAAAAAAAGGTTAAAAGCCAATCTCATTCCAGCAGTGGATGGAGTTGTAGTACTCCACATATGTGAGTTACTCGATTTGCAACTATTGGAGGGGAGGCTTGTCAATCAACGTGAGAGCATTCATGACACTTGGCCGGCATCTCAATAATGATCATAATGTTAAGCCCCGTATTATATGTATTAATTAGTACATTAATAATAATTATAATATTATTATTGATCACACTTATTATATAAATTATAAATATTAATTTTTTTAAAATTATGTCACATTATTAATTAATATATCAATTAATACATTAATTAGTATATATAACATTATTCGCACCAATAATAATAATAATAATAATAATAATAACCATATGTTAGTTAGATGTTAATATGACATCACAATAAATTATAGAAATTTACAATTAAAAAAAAAATTAATCTCAAAAATTAATCAAACTAGTTTATATAGTATTTTAAAAAAAATATATATTATTTATATTTATTTGTATACAACTAATTCATATATTTTTAATTTAAAAAAATATTGAAAACTAAACCAAAGAGAATGAATATTTTTTATGTGAAAGGGTGAGATTATTATTTGATATATTTTTCATTGTAAATATCTCATATAACAAAAAGGGAAACTTATTCTTAAATTTCTTTTCACCTACTTATATCTCACTTGATTTAAATTATTTTCTTATATTTTAATATGGATGACATAATTATCAAAATACTCTTAATAATAATATTCATGTGAATATTCACACTACTAATGTGAATGTTCACACCAACGATGTAAATATTTACATCGTAAAATATAAACGTTCACACTCTTAATGTGAATGTTCATACCGTCAATGTGAATATTCACATCGTATAATGTGAACGTTCACATCACCAAGTTGCTAACCGTTCAAAAAATATTTGTAAGAGTAAAATTGTCCATAAAATACTTTAAATATGAGAATTAAGATTTGGTGGATCAAATATCTAAATAATAGAATTCATTGAAATATAAAAATATATTATAAACTAATTAGGATACAAGTATTTGAAAAATGATTTCTTAATAAATATCCCTAACAAAAATCAATATCATTTTAGTTGTATAATCTTCTACAAAATCATTTTATGGTCAAAAATAATTTTCAAAAAGTTTCAAAAACTATTTGATCAACCAAATTATCAAAATTCTTCGTATTGAACTGATTTTTATTTTATTTTTTAAGCATTCATCTAAACAAGCTCAACATAATAACAGATCCTAATATTTTTAAAATTACAAAAGAAGAATACATAAATTAAAATTGCTATTCGTTACTGCATATTTTTTTTTTTATTGGCGAAAAGAAGACTTTATTGATGAATCATAAGAAAAATTACATCAATAAAGAGGAGCTTGGAGCTAAAACAAGCTCCAACCTCCTAGTTGGTGAGAAACCAACGAGCAAAACAAACAGAGCAAAAAAACCAGTAAAACCAGAGAAATTAGGCACTGCAGCTCAGACCAGCAGAATAACAGATCAGCAGCAAACAGATCACAAAGAGCAGAGACAGAACTGCAGAAAACACCCAAAAAATAACCAACTTCAGAAAACAACAGACCAAACCATTTTGCAGCAAACACCAGACCAACTCAATCAGCAAACAATAGGGCCAATATCTATTTCTCCAACTGCTTTATTAAGAAAATCATACCCAATAAATCACCCATTACTTGATCAAAACAATACACCAGCCGGCTGATCACAGAAGCAGAACAAAAAAAAACATCCTTCCCATTCTGATTGTTAATTTTAATGTATAGAGAAATACAGAATTGTATGTATGTATATTGATTGTATTAATCTGTACATATCTGTTACAATTGAAGTCCCTTTTATAGAGAGGAAGGAGGAGACATGTAACAATTAAATAAGGTAAGCACTATATGCACTACACTATTATATAAGCACTACACTAAGCACTATATGCACTACTATAAGCACTATATGTAATGGAGCCGAAAGCAAAGGCACTACACTAAATAGATATGAATATATTAACAGCCCCCCTCAAACTCAAGGAGGATAGGTACTAACCATCTTGAGTTTGGAGAGAGTAACAAACAGAAAATAAACTGATAAATAAAATAAAAGTGGATAGGAGATACTGTGTGGTCGTGTCAGACCGTTTGTGGAAGACACTGTGTGGTCGTGTCGAACCATTGTAGCAGACACTGTGTGGTCGTGTCAGACCGTTGTAGCAGACCATTGTAGCAGACACTGTGTGGTCGTGTCAGACCGTTGTAGCAGACACTGTGTGGTCGTGTCAGACCGTTGTAGCAGACACTGTGTGGTCGTGTCAGACCGTTGTTGTAGAAGCTGACCGGAATCAATGTCGGGACAGTTTATGGGGTCATGTCGGACCGATGTAGAAGACACTGTGTGGTCGTGTCAGACCGTTGTGGTAGAGGCTGACCGGAATCAATGTCGGGACAGTTTATGGGGTCATGTCGGACCGTTGTATCAGACACTGTGTGGTCGTGTCAGACCGTTGTTGTAGAAGCTGACCGGAATCAATGTCGGGACAGTTTACGGAGTCTTGTCGGACCCTTAAAAAGTCGCACCCTCAAAAGGCGTGCCCAATCTATCAAAAGGCGTGCCATCTAAAGGTGTGCCCGACAGCCATCAAAAGTCGCGCCATGAAAAGGCGCGCCATCAAAAGGCGCGCCGCTTTGTCGTCTTGCGCTGAGAGGCGCGTGAGGCGCGGGTCTGCCTTGCCTATTTAAACAATACGGAGGTTGAGGCTGAGGCTTAGACAAAAAACCTGGTGAAAACCTCCGAAAAAACTCTTCGTTGGCTGAGAGTTGTATCGCTGAAACACTCTGTTGTTTTCTGAGAGTTGTATCGTTGAAATACTCTGTTGCCCTGAAAATGGCTTCTTCTTCCGTTCTGCTACCCAGAACATAGCCTCTTCTTCCCGGGGTCTTACTCTCTTTCCCGACCTCAATGAGTGCACAAGAGAGATAACCGGGGCAGTTACCCTGGAACCGCAACCAAGTGCCCTTGGACCAAGCCCCCCTGGTTTTGCACCGTTGAATTATCCGATGGTGGCAGTTGAGCAGATAATGGCTGCTCAATCTGATGTTGAGGCCAATTATTATACATTAAGGTCATGTGTTGAGACCATGACTGCGGTCAACAACCTGTCGCACCGGCTTCAGAGTAGAACAAATGAGGTGCAGCAGGTAAAAGCCCAACTGGCTCTGCTCCAGCGCATGTATACAGATGCCCGAGCAGAGATATGTGTGCTCAAGGCAGAAAACAAGGAACTGAAGCGGAAGGCCACCGTGATGCTCAGATTTGGAGGGCCGCCATATGTGACAGTTGAGGAGCAACGGGGAGTGAACGTGCTCGGCGGCGTGGAAAACACGGAGGCAGTGCCGGTAAGGGATGCCCAAGACCGAGGCAAGAAGAAGAGAACAGCGGAAGAGGCGAAAAAGTAAGGCCAGTTTGGTGGTGGTGGGTTGTGGTGGTTGAGTGTTTGTATGGTGGTTGTTTGTTTTTTATTTTGTTTGTTTATTTTTTTATTTTTTATTTTATTTTATTTTATTTTTTTTGTTTTTTTTTGTTTTTTTTTTGGTGTAAAATGGTGATCGGGATTGAAGTCCAACATGAATAAAATGAGTGGATTGTGTAAATCCGGATGACATGTTTTTTTTTGTTGTTTTTTTTTTTTTTTTTTTTTGGTAAAACCAGGCCATGGATTTAGTGTGGTGGGTTGGTATTTGAACGGAGGATTAAAAAAAAATAGGTATGGTGAGAGGAGGAACATGAGTGGATTGGGAATAAAGGTGGTGTTGGAAGGTGTGGGTGGTGGAAGATAAAAAATAAATAAATAAATAAATAAAAGAATGGGTGTTGACAGGTGATGTAGAGAGAGAGAGAGAGAGGATAGTGTGCGTGATGATTAGAAATGATGATTTCACTTGGTGGTGCTCATGAGAGAGAGCGTGAGAGAGTGAATGATTTTTTTTTTTTTTTTTTTAATAAAGTTGAGCCCACGTGGGGCTGTTGTTTTGTGTTTCATTTTCAAACTGCCGAAGGGAGAGAGAATCATTTGAGAGTAAAGAGAGAGTGGTGTTGATGACGATCGATTCTGCGTAGCCATCACCAAACCCAACCATTAATCTTCCTACTGCAGAGTCGCAGATCCAAACACAGTGGCAGTGAGGATTGGTTCTAGCCGGAATCTTGGTCAAAGCCAATGGAGAGAGCCGACGCTGGAACTATTGCCGAAGGAGAGAGATGTTGTCGGAGCGGAGTCGCTTCCCGAGGATAAACGGCGTCAGAGTGATCAACGGCTGAGATGGCTTCTGATCGAGCGCGGCGGAGATTGAGGAATTGGAGGAGAGACTGAGACGGTGGAGAAGCTTGCCGGAGTTGTGCGGTGCCGGTGTCGGCGATGATAGATGGCTCGGCTTGGCGGAGGAGCCAGTCGATGGTCTGGCCGTCGGACTTGTGACCCAGCTCGCGAGTGAGCTGGAAGACCCTGGCGGCGCAGATGATCGGCATGCGGATGCGGCGCCCTCGGCCGTCGATTTTGCTGTGTCGGTCTTTCGCCGGCGGCTTCTTGACAGATAGAGCGCCGTTTCCAAGCGGCTGGAGGCGTTGCTGCTCAACCGTGTGTGTCTGTGTTTTCCTGTGTGGTTATGCTGGGTGTCTCGCCCACATGGTGTATGGCAGTGTGTATGTGTGTGTGAGCTGCTGGGTGTGGCAGTGATGGGTGTGTGTGTGAGTTGCTGGGTGTATGGCAGTGATGGGAAGGTGTCTGAGAGAGAGAGAGCAGCCTAGGAATCTAGAGAGAGAAGAGAGCTGGGTTTGGGTGTGTGCCGTGGTGTGGAAGAAGCTCAGTGTGTGTCTGTGTGAGAGTTGGGTTTGTCCGGCGGGCGGCCAAGGCGAGGCTGCCGCCCGCCGGTGAAGCGGAATTATTAAGTTGTTAACTTGGCTCTGATACCATGTTAATTTTAATGTATAGAGAAATACAGAATTGTATGTATGTATATTGATTGTATTAATCTGTACATATCTGTTACAATTGAAGTCCCTTTTATAGAGAGGAAGGAGGAGACATGTAACAATTAAATAAGGTAAGCACTATATGCACTACACTATTATATAAGCACTACACTAAGCACTATATGCACTACTATAAGCACTATATGTAATGGAGCCGAAAGCAAAGGCACTACACTAAATAGATATGAATATATTAACACTGATAAAGTAGAAGCAGAATCCTCATATACTCTCCTAGAGTGGGGTAGAAATAACCATCTGTATATGTACATGTACACCAGCCATACCATCCAAACATGGCACACATCACACAACAACGCCAAAGCTCAAGCCACTAGTCCTAACAGCGAGAACATATGCTCACAATAGACACACACACACACACACAAAAACCAAATAACATATATAGAACACCTGTGAAGTAACAAAACATACATATCATAAAATTTAACATATATATATCACCCTAAACCTGAAGTTGAAGTGCTAAAGGTGTGGAACATACGAGGACAGCTATAAACCGAGCAAAATGACTGTAAAGCCATCAGCAACATGAGCAAAACTACTGCTATGATTGTCAGAATCTGCCAAGAACCGTACACGAAATTCTTCATTCGCCTATACATTCGAATCTGCTTTGTGTTGTTGAAGTACTTGTTCACATCTTCAATGGCTTTATCAATATAGGGCACATTTGTGAGTCTCACTGACTTACTCATCCCATTGAAGAGTTCTGCAACATCTGCATCACTCTTCAGACTGTTTATGATGATTTTGTTTTCTCTCAGCATCTTTGCATCCTCAGCTGTATCTATGATCCCATTCATCAGCTCCATGTATCGCGCGAAAACCAGCGATTCAGAGGTAGTTGAAGCCTCATATGCCACCAAGTTTCTCATCACTACCTCGGAGTTCACGTTTAGAATGATGACAGGGAGGTGAAATTTCTTAGTGTATTTGTTGAATTTAATCGTCGCGAGGCCTCCATTACTGGGACAGAATTCCACCCCAGCGAAACGAAGCATTGATACAGAAGGAATCATGATCTCCTCTACTTTAGGAGTTTTCTTCTCATCACTAGAAGCTTCATCTTCTGGTTTTATGTCTTCTTTCTTTTTGGATGATAAAAAGGATATCCCTGGTACACTACTAACAATCTTTGAAGACACACCCAATATGTGCTGAATAGGCTTTGTGATTTTACTTACAAACCCAACATTTAGATTGGATAACAAGCTCCAAAGCTTATCAAAAACATGACAAGACTTACTTGAATCAAACTTCTCTGCTGCATGAGAGCTCGAAGATTCCAATTTCCCACATGTATTTTCCCCTTGATGTTCTTGAGAATTCTCCAATTTGGGCACGGTCAAGTGGTACAAAAGGTCCAACAAATGTGCATGCTCAGAGACTTGGGACAAAGGGAGGTCCTCCTTGACTAGTTTGAGTGGAGAGAGAGCTTTACAAAAACCCATCAACATCGTAGGCAACCAATTGTCTTCTACATCAGGCAACGAGCATTGGATTGACAAAATCGCCCTTAGAACAAAAATCGGAATTTGGTTTTCAAGCATCATTATGTCACCGAGGATTGACCCATGAGCCAGTTTCCTTCCACTGGAGTCAACCAAATGAGCTGTTGTAGACGTAGAAGAAATATTTTCCTTCACATGGATTAAATAATTCTGAAGAAAGTCGAGCAAGAACAAACCATCAATGGCCATGATCCAAGCTAGTGTATCACACTCAACATCCAAGTACTTATGATAACAAGCTCGGACTTTATGCTCGAACTTGGCGAGCTTTTCGACAAGTTGTTTGAATTCTAGGCTTTTGAACTGTTTTTGAAGCCGACGCTCGCTGCAGCGAGCTTGTACCTCTCCATTTCATAGAGCTCGGATCGAAAATGGTGGTATGGACCTAAGCCCATGAGCTGAGGGGTGTAAGCTTCTGGCTTGAATGCACTGATGGTGGTTGGGACACGAAAGATTGAAACTGGGATGTCGATCTCGACCATGACCTCGTCGTTTTGGAGGATTTTGCTGACTTGGCTGATCCATCTTTGCTCGCCTTCGGATGATTCGAAGATTGAAGCTAAGGCCATGTTTATGAGGCTAGTTTGTGAGGATAACTTGTTATCAATCCTTCCTTTGTTTATATATAGTGTGAGGCCAATTAATGCAGCACTTGTGGTAGGTTTTTAGTAACGATATACAAATTAATAAATCTTATAATTTTAATTGTTAAAAGATATGTCATCACTATATTTGTGGGATGGACTTTCTTTTTCATAAAAAAATTTATGAAACTAAAAAAAACAGGATTCACAACTTGACACAGATTCCTAATATTTTATCTTTTTATTGTGGGGGTCAATTCATAAAAAAATCTTGATCTTTGATTCAAAATTCTAACCGTCTTTTCATTTTTTATATATTGATAATTTGACATTTATTATAAAATAGATGTTAATATTAATTTTTTTTTTTCTATTCATATAATTAATCAATTATTGATAAAAAAAAAGGGGAGATTTACCAATAAATCTTAAATGTTAAACTTATGAACCAATTGGTCCCAATTTTTTTTCTAATAAACCGTTTAGTCCTTGGATATTTTGAGGAACCTTAATGCCCTCATTTAGATGTTATTAGATGCATGCTCTTTATGAGGGTGTGTCACGTGACACACACAATATGTCACGTGACACACACAATGGGTGCCACACATCAACAAAGTACACCAAGGCTCTTTATGAGGGTGTGTCATGTAACACACAATATGTCACATGACACGCACAATGGGTGTCACACATCAACAAAGTACACTCAGGCTCTTTATGCTTTTTGCCTTGGAGTGTCACGTGACACACACAATGGGTGTCACACATCAACAAAGTACACTAAGACTCTTTATGCTTTTTGGCTTGGAGTGTTACGTGACACACACAATGGGTGTCACACATCAACAAAGTACACTAAGGCTCTTTATGCTTTTTGGCTTGGAGTGTTACGTGACACACACAATATGTCGCGTGACACACACAATGGGTGTCACACATCAACAAAGTACACTAAGGCTCTTTATGCTTTTTGGCTTGGAGTGTTACGTGACACACACAATATGTCGCGTGACACACACAATGGGTGTCATACATCAACAAAGTACACTAAGGCTCTTTATGCTTTTTGCCTTGGAATGATGTATGTCACGTGACACACACAAGGAAGGGTATAATTGACCTCTCAATGTTACTAAACAAAGGAAATAGGATCAACTGGTAAGATATTTCCCCACTAATAGGACTAATCAGAACAATAGAAATAACCTTAGGACCAATCGGTAAAACTGTTTGTGAGATAGGATTTATTGGTAAATATCCCAAAAAAAAAAAAAGTCTAACTATTATGTGAATTAAAATTTTAAAAAATAATATAATTATATTAAAAGTATAAGATAAATTATATATTTTTTTAAATCTAAAAAAAATTAGTGTTATTTACTTTATAATAATATAAGTTGGTCTCATTCGAATAATTAATAAATTGCCTATGACTGTTACATTACTTATCATTTCCTCTTCCTTTTTCACCCAAATTAATAAATTCTAACCGTCTTTTCATTTTTCATATATTGATAATTTGACATTTATTATAAAATAGATGTTAATATTAATTTTTTTTTTCTATTCATATAACTAATCAATTACTGATAAAAAAAAGTCTAACTATTATGTGAATTAAAATTTTAAAAAATAATATAATTATATTAAAAGTATAAGATAAATTATATATTTTTTTAAATCTAAAAAAAATTAGTGTTATTTACTTTATAATAATATAAGTTGGTCTCATTCGAATAATTAATAAATTGCCTATGACTGTTACATTACTTAGCAGTTGCCTTCTAACTTTTCAGACACTTCCACACACACAAATATCATTTCTTCACAGAGTCTTATCGCCCAGCCAATAAATGAGAACACATTATTGAGGAGATAAAAAAGTTGAAAAGTTTAATGGAAGCCCCACAACCCACCCAACCCAAAAAAAAAATCATGGACCACAAAAAATTATTTTGAAAATTATTCCGAAAATGGGTGAACTATGTAGATTTAAAAGAGTGTTTCTATTAATATTTCATTAATTATTTTGAATCTTCTATTTTTTGGACTCTTATTTATAAATTTTAAAACTCTTAAAATTTCTTTTTTCTTCCCAAACAATATTAAAATTATTCTTATGATAACATTTCACCCATTAAATTGAATGCACACCTCTACACCCCCACACACCAAAAAGCCACTCTCCCCAAAACCCTAACAAAATCCATAAAAGTGATTACTACTTCATCTCTACATTCTTGTTCATGACCTGAGAACACAAATGTAAGATTTTTTGTTATTGATTCAAAATTCTCCTTTTGTAAATTCTGCGATATTCACAAGTTTCGATTATTTGTTTCCGAACAAATAAGAAATGTTCGGTTACTTGTTCTTGAACAAATGAACAATGTTCGGGTATGTGTTCCTGAATTTCGATCGTATGTTCAGGAGTTTAGTCTCAAAAAAAAATGACAAACATTTTTTATTATTTTTGTCATTTTTTCAAGAAACTTACATTTACAATGCCAATCTCCTCTGAGTTAAGAATACTATCAAAACTATGAATCTCCTCTGAGCTTTTATTATTGTACTTTTCTCGTCTCATGGAATTGTGATTGTCGAAAAAACTTCCACTCATTGTCATTGCCGGAGAAGTGTATGTAATCAAATGGTTGTCATCGTTACCGCCGAAACATTGCTGCCAAAGAGTTTTTAAGGTTTTGAAGGTGGGTAGGTTTTTAATGTGGTATTTGGGGAAGATGAATGGGTGACGATGGAGGTGGGTGTTCTCATAAACCCTAACTCATGACGTAGTGGGTGTATGAGCTTAATTGTGAGATGATGTGATGACCGGTTCGATAGCCGTCTCGTTTCTTTTTGAGTTATATTGGGTAAGTTATTGTTGAAAATTCTTTTTCTAAATATTTTCGGTTGCATTGTTTCATTTCCGAGTTTTCACTTATTCTGGAGAGTGCGAGGTCGACTCCGGAGTGTCAGGACAGAAGCCGAGGTTTTTCCGGGATGGAAGGTTAGAGCCGTACGTTCGGGGCCTTGGGCAGCACGTGCGGGAGAGGGGCCGCACGTGCTGGAAGTAGGGGAGAGGGCTGTGTGCACACTACATAAAAGGCAGGTACGGAAGTGGAGGTGCGGGAGAGATCGCACATACGGGGGTGAGAGCCGCACGTGTGGGAGGGGTGCTTCGCACGTGCGGCCAGGCGCGTGCTCAGCCTCGTTTTTCGTGCTTTTCAGTTATATTTGGCTCTTTTGTCCCTTTTTATTTCATATGTTGAATGTCTGTCTCTCTCTTTCTCCATACAATCTTTCTCTCTTTTTCTCTCATCTCTCTCTACCCAAACCCTCAAAACCTTGTATTTTCTTTTGATCTTGAGAATCCATTGGGATTTTGGTACTAGTTCCTTATACCAAAATGACACTACAAAAAATTTACTTTTTTGCGACGGCATACCCAAAACGCCGTCTCAAAAGCTTTTTTGCGACGGCAAGAGGGGGTTCGCAAAAAGGGGGTTGCTAAAGGGCTTTAGCGACGGTATAACGCCGTCGCAAAATATAGGCGGCGACAAAAATGCCTTTTTGCGACGGCAAAATACTATCGGCATTAATGTGTAGAAATCTAAATTTTTTGAGACGGCACTGTGGTGCTGTCGCTAAAATGGTTATTTGTGATGGCAAAAATACCGTCGCTAAATGGTTATTTGAAACCGCAAACATGCCGTCTCTAAAAATATTATTTGCGACGGTGAAGAACACCGTTGCTAAAGGCCTTTTGTTTCAACTAATTAATAATGCCAATATCTTTTGCGACGGCTCTACTACCGTCGCAAAAAACCTGGTTCTAATTTTTTTTGACATAAGTGGTGCCGTCTCGAAAAAAAAAAGGGCAAATTACATATACCCCCCTTGAGGTTTGGCTAAATTACAAATACCCCCTGAGGTTTGAGAAATTACAAATTCCTCCCTAAATGCTATATTTGCATAACAAATTAGGGGGTAATTTGTTATGAAATTTAAATCTCAGGGGGCAAATTGTTATAAAAATACAAACCTTAGGGGGCGGGATGTAATTTCTGAAACCTCAGGGGGTATCTGTAATTTAGCCAAACCTCAAGGGAGGTATATGTAATTTTCCCTAAAAAAAAAAAAACTACAATAAAATTATTAAAAATATGAAAATTACCTGTATTAAATGAAAATAACTAAAAAAAAAAATCGATAATTACATAATAATATAAAAATTCCTGTATATAAATAAAAATTCATCCATAATTAAAATATTCTTCCATTCATAACAACACATCAACAAGATTATCCCACCACATAATGTTGCATAATACATACATAATGTTGTTCACAAATCTAAATAACGTAAATCAAAAATAAAAGTTTTCATCATGATTCTTCCGTGGGTTACAAAAACAAAAGTCACACGCCTGCATTCCACAAGAAGCAAACTGCTACTCAGGAAATATCTGAAAATAAAAAATAAAAATAATTAATGACAATATAATTATGTGTTAATATTTTAATTACAAAAAAACATAAAAAATTAACTACTATATAATTAGAAAGATAGTTAAGTAAATAATTTTGGCTAGACAGAAATCTGGCCCTAACTCCTAAACCGGGAACCTGATTCGAGCCCTGTCTTCTCCCACAAGTCTCTCGTGTCTAGGCGGTCGTGTGTGCCAAGTTTCGTGCTAAACCGACATCGTTTGGTGATTTTGGGGCGTCAACACCTCGAATTCAAGTTTCTTAAGGAACTAGTTTGCCTAGACCGAAATACGGCTCTAACTCCCAAACCGGGAACTCGATTCGAGTCCTGTCTTCTCCCACAAGTCTCTCGTGCCTAGGTGGTCGTGTGTGCCAAGTTTTGTGCTAAACCGACCTCTTTTGGTGATTTTGGGGCGTCAACACCTCGAATTCAAATTTCTTAAGGAACTAGTTTGCCTAGACCGAAATACGGCTCTAACTCCTAAATCGAGAACCCGATTGGAGTCTCGTCTTCTCCCACAAGTCTCTCGTGCCTAGGCGGTCGTGTGTGCCAAGTTTCATGCCAATCCGACCCATTTTGGTGATTTTGGGGCATCAACACCTCAAATTTAAGTTTCTTAAGGAACTATTTGCCTAGACAGAAATGCGGCCCTAACTCCCAAACCGGGAACCTGATTCGAGCCCCGTCTTCTTCCACAAGTCTCTCGTACCTAGGCGGTCGTGTGTGCCAAGTTTTGTGCTAAACCGACGTCGTTTGGTGATTTTGGAGCGTCAACACCTCGAATTCAAGTTTCTTAAGGAACTAGTTTGCCTAGACCGAAATACGGCTCTAACTCTCAAACCGAGAACCCAATTGGAGTCCCGTCTTCTCCCACAAGTCTCTCATGCCTAGGTGGTCGTGTGTGCCAAGTTTCGTGCTAAACTGACCCCTTTTGGTGATTTTGGGGCGTCAATACCTCGAATTCAAGTTTCTTAAGGAACTAGTTTGCCTAGACTGAAATACGGCTCTAACTCTCAAACTGAGAACCCGATTGGAGTCCCGTCTTCTCCCACAAGTCTCTTGTGCCTAGGTGGTCGTGTGTACCAAGTTTCGTGCTAAACCGACCCCTTTTGGTGATTTTGGGGCGTCAACACCTCGAATTCAAGTTTCTTAACGAACTAGTTTGTCTAGACCGAAATACGGCTCTAACTCCCAAACCGGGAACCCGATTGGAGTCTCGTCTTCTCCCACAAGTCTCTCGTGCCTAGGTGGTCGTGTGTGCCAAGTTTCATGCTAAACCGACCCCTTTTGGTGATTTTGGGGCGTCAACACCTCAAATTTAAATTTCTTAAGGAACTAGTTTGCCTAGACCGAAATACGGCTCTAACTCCCAAACGGAGAACCCGATTGGAGTCCTGTCTTCTCCCACAAGTCTCTCGTGCCTAGGCGCTCGTGTGTGCCAAGTTTCGTGTCAATCTGACCCCGTTTGGTGATTTTGGGGCGTCAACACCTCGAATTCAAGTTTCTTAAAGAACTAGTTTGCCTAGAGTGAAATCCGTCTCTAACTCCTAATCTGGGAACCTGATTTGAGTCCCGTCTTCTCCCACAAGTCTCTTAGCTTAGAATACAAAGAATGCAAAGATACATTTTAGCTTAGAATGTAAAGATATATTTTATTCCTGATCTTCTGGTGGTGGTGTATATGGATTCTTGTCTTCTGCAGATTCCCTAAATGCCCAGTGGCCACTCGATGCATCAGGAGCCTATGATAGTCAATGCATAATGTGTTAATCATATTCGAATTTTATACATAATGTTGTGTGAAAATTTAACTATCAAACAATTTAATTTATATCGAACCTGTCTGTTGGGATCCACACTTGCCCCTGTGACACAAAGGCCATCATCTCAGCTCTCATCTGTTGTAAGTGTGTAGAGAACTCTGCTCGCATCTTCTCCCTCAGCTCCTCCCTCAACTCATCCCTTAGCTCTGCACGAACCTGTTGAGTGATCTGAACAATAGTTGATGGCTGGGGTGTTGACTGTGATGGCCCAGCACCATCTTTATACACTGTTCTCCGAGGCACAGTTCTCCCGTATGTGCGACAATATCCATGTCCGTCATGGCCTATCAACTCATGGAAAATGGCATTCTTAGCCTCCAATGTCCGACAATCCTCAGGTAGCATAGAGAGTTGGCTATTAAACTCATCATGTATTGAATAAGACATACAAGTATATGCCAAATTAAGATGGTTGACACACAAAAAATAAAAAATAAAAAATAAACTTTAAATACAATCAAAGGTGTTTGGAAACTACCAAGGTCTGGATAACCTTTGGTTCATCTGCTCTACGTGTCATAAGCCAAACATTCATCTTATCAGTAGACTCCTCCTTATTGGTTATCTACATTTTTTTAGAAATATGAAAATTAGAATCCAAATAATTTGCAAATATACAATGTTTATTTATATACAAAAATAAAACAACTCACTTTATTTGTGATTAAACCGGGTCATATGATAGTTTAAACGGATAAAAAGTTTACGTGTAATAAAAAGTTTTAAATGGATTTATTAGAACTATTGTAAATTTTGATAGCATCTCAATGTCAATGCAAATAATTAAGGAAAGTTACCTATTTGCACCAATCCAAGTAGCTAAGTCGTTGTCCATCCATTCATCCCTCACCCTTCCAAAAAGTTCTATTAAAGCATCCCTATTCTCAGCCCATGCTTCCAGAATAACAGGTTTTATCTTTGACCAGTTCTCCAATATTCCCTCAACTGTGAGTCCCTCTGCAGCCTTACATATCAAACCACAGCAGTCAGGTCTAGAACAATTTGAAAGAAGTGAATATAAATATCCCAAACTGATCTTTATTTTTTTATTTACATTTTTTTTTGTTTTAATCTGTGCTAATCAATTCAACTAACAAAATACAAGTTACAAGTGACTGAGTACACACCGATGATTTGCGAATAGAAGGAACTCTTATCTCCAACAGCAACCTTACAAGCAATAGGTTTTCATATCCAGTTTCTACCACAGGTCGCACCTACCACAATATGGGAAGATGATTATTCTAAAAATAACCGATATGTTGGAGTTTTTTTTTCTCTGTCTCAACTTTCAGCATAAATTATCTCTAAATATAAGTCCACTGTTTTTTATCATTGATCTTTCAACTAAGAAGTAATTGAGACATCCATTAGAAACAGCAAATGGTATGTAAATAAGATTTTATCAAGCTAAATCATATGTCAGAAATAACTTAACAAATGTAAGCAAATGTGATCATAGGTTGGAGATTCAACTAATGCAAATATGTTTTTATCAGTAATTAAACATCTTTTTGTTTAATTAGGAATTTGGGAAGAGAAAATGGAGGGAAAAACGCAATGTAAGTATAGAGTGTTTGGAACAATTTTGTTCTTTCTTACCTTTAGTCCCATGGAAAAAACGCAATGTAAGTATAGAATCTCAGATAAATGGCATGAATAGAACCAAAAAAACTAACTTTCAAAGACAAGTTTTCAAGAACCCATAAACCCAGAAACATTTCAATTCAGAAGTCTCATAAATTCAATTCTATTAATCAAACATTTGAAAGAAAAAAAAAATAATAATCTACTAAATAAACATAAACAAAATCATAGTACTTGCCATTGACACATTTTATCGAATTCTTCAAGGACAAAAAAAATTGATGATATGACATTGACAAATTTTCTCCTGTTCAATGCAGGTAATTGAAAATTATACCAAATTTGCTATGCTTCTGAAGCTTAGGAGGGGAACAAAGGAAGAGAAGTTTAACGTACTAGTAAATAAGAACAGAGAAGGAAAGTTTTATTTGAACCAGATGAAACAAGATCACTCCTGAATGTGTTACCTTTCTGTTGTGTTAAAAATATTAAAATTAATACTGCCTATTATGTTAAAAAAGTGTATTGATGATGCCTCACTTTTACTCTGCTATAGAACAAGAGAAAATACCTATGTTTGGCAGCTAAACCTGCTAGTTGTAAATTTGTGAACTGGTACCACTTATGTGCTATTATATAGATATGGTTTTAATAAGTTCTTTTCTTTTGTTGTGGTTGTGGTTTGACAGCGAGTTTACCTTTAGACTGTGTTGGATCTTGAATTTGAGTAGGGATTTATGAAAGAAAAAGAAGAAAAAAAAACTTTTATTTCTTATATGGAAGGTGTATGTATATGTATGTAGTTTGTGGCAATTTGGAATACAAGTCTGGGAAACCCAGTCATGGGAAAACAGGGCACTCTTGTTGATGCTTTAACTGAGAACTCACCCTTAAAATGTTCACCTGATTGATAATAATTCTGAAACGTTCATGCTCTGTCTTGCCTCGTCACTCGTCGTTCACAGTCGTTGCTGCTCGTCACTCCAGCGAAGGCCGTCGTTCACCCTCGTCACTCTGCGAAGGCCGTCGTTCACCCTCTTTCACTTCGGCAATGCTGAATGCGAGTAGGGATTTTGAGGATTTTGGTTTGGTGATTTTAGGGATTTTGGTTTCAAATGGATTTTGATTTTGAGGATTTTGGGGATTTTAGGGACTTTGAGACACATGATCGCGAATGGGATAGAAATGAGCGGGATATCAAATATTTATTTTTTTGCGACGGCATATTTCAACCGTCGCAAATGATACATAATTAACAAATGAAAACGACGTCGTTTTACCCATAGTTTTTTGCGATGGGCTTCTGCCGTCACAAATGGTCCACCATTTGCGACAGTAACTTCTTACCGTCGCTAAATAATACTTTTTGCGACGGTATACCGTGCGTCGCAAATGTTCCTGCATTTTTCTTTTACAATCATTAGCGACAGAGGTCAGCCCTGTCGCAAAAGGCCATTTTTTTCGATGGCAGATACACACCGTCGCAAAAGACTTTTTTGGCGACGGCAACTATACTGTGTTGCAAAAAAACCATTTTTTGGGACGGCAGTTACCCCGTCACAAAAACCTCTGTGTTATTTGCCAGGTTTTCTTGTAGTGTGATGAGCATGTCAAGGGCTTCATCTTGACTGGTGGAGATTGAATTCCGGCAGAGTTGATTTTTGGGCTTTTCTCCTCTTCTCTCTTGAGGTAGGGATTTCCTTGATCTTTTTCAATATCTCTCTTATAGATAGACATGTGGTATATTCTATTGCATAAAAACCATGTTGTTATGGATCTTTTGGAAAATCATATAAGGGACTCTAAGTGTTGATGTGTAAGGTTGAGATTTGGGAAATAGCTTGTTGTTGGGTCAATTTGAGGAAAAATGGTTTAACATGTTATGGGTAGAAAGTAGTAAAGCCCTAATTGTTTTGTAGTATTGCTTAATAGGTGAAAATGGTGGAAATGGTGAGATAATCATGTTATGAATTAAAGAATTTGATTAATGACTTGGTAATTTATTTGTGATTAAACCGGGTCATATGATTTTAACGTTTACCTTGTTTTGGGTTGATTATAGTTAAATATAACGAATTGATAATTTGTTAATTGTTAAAAAAGGGGATTTAACCATGAGATTAGGAATTTTGGGTAATACCCTTGTTGAGTTGAAATTGAGGGGGTTATGATTTGATCATCCATGGATTGGGATTTTTTTTTTTTTGGGTTAATTGTAGGAAAAGGGTTTCACTACAACATTTTCTTAGTTTAGTGACATTTGAAAGTGCCACAAAACTATTGGTTTAATGACATTTTTTAGTCTTGTGGCATTTTGAACAAGTGCCATTTGTATTCGTGCCACGGTAGATACTAGTGCCACAGTAGATACTTGCAAGTGTCACTACACCATCATGGCTAAAAACTTTCAATGACATTTTGATGTCATGGTAGATATTATTTGTGGCACTATCAAGCGCTATTAAAAAAAGAGTTAGTGACACTTATAATTGTCATTACACCATCAAGACTAAAACCTTTCAGTGACACTTTAATGTCATGGTAGGCACTATTCGTGACAATAATTCATTGTAAAACAATTTGATCCGCTCTTGCGAAGACTCGAACCGCCAACCTCCTGCACCATAAACCTTATACACCACATTCTTCTCACTACACCTCTATAGCACCACATGATTATATATGCAACATATATTATTTATAGAGTACATACATCCATATTAATATAAAAGTATATGTATAAACATAATTATTTTATTGAACATAATTTATGTAAAATAAACTATTTACTAGCAAAATAAAAAAAGACTACTTTTGGCGACTAAAAATATGTTTTAGTCGCCGATTCTATACTTTTAGCTACTAATTGTTTTTTAATTGCTAAAAAACTTAACTTTTGCCGACCAAAATCGGATTTGGTCGCCGAAGATGCACTTTCAGCTACCAAAATTTTGGTCGCCAAAATATTTAATTCCCGCCTTAGGATTTTAGTTCTCCCGCGCTAAAAATGACCACTTTTGGCGACTAAACTTATTTTTTAGTCGCCAATTGTAGACTTTTGGCTACTAAAATTTTTTTAGTCGTTAAAACCCATATAATCAGCGACCAAACTTATTTTTTAGTCGCCAATTGTAGACTTTTGGCTACTAAAATTTTTTAGTCGCCAAAAAGCTTTACTTTGGGCTACTAAAATTTTTTTAGTCACTAAAACTCATATAATCAGCGACCAAACTTAGTTTTAGTCGCCAATTGTAGACTTTTGGCTACTAAAATTGTTTACTCGCCAAAAAGCTTTACTTTTGGCTACTAATGCTGTTTTGGTCGCTGAAAGTTATACTTTCAGCGACCAAATTTTTTTTGGTCAGGAAATTTAGTCGCCGAATGTGCTTTTTCCTATAATGTATATTGAGTTTAATTTATTTATTTTTAATCATTTACTGCATTTTAAAAATTTAGAAAATATATTGGCATTTTTTTTTTCAAAAATGCCATTATAAGCTTGGAAAGTTTTTAGTTTAGTGGCATTTCTCAAAATGCTATAAAATATTTTTTTATGACACTTTTCACCTTAGTGCCATAAAAAGTAATTTGCACCTACCTAATGTCCTGACATTTTTTAAAAAATGCCATTGCTACTAAAGTTTAGTGGCATCTGTTGGTAAATGTCACGAATATAATTTTTTGTGTCATTATTTTATAAAATGCCATAAAATTTATGTGACATTTCTTTATTGAAATGCCACTAGAGCCTTATATGTTTGTGATTCTGTGGCATTTTTCTAAAACATTTAATGCCATTTTTTATTTTTGTGGCATTTTCTAAAAACATGCCACTAGTGTAGTGTCACTAAAGTGTAAATTTGTTGTAGTGATATTTTTGTTGTAGTGAAGTGACACTTTTTTTAATTGAAATGCCACTAGAGCCTTGTATGTTTGTGGCTCTATGACATTTTTCTAAAAAATGCCACCAAATATTCTTTTTGTCACATTTTTTAAGAACATGCCACTAGTATGGTGTCACTAAAATGTGTTTTTGTTGTAGTGTTTCATTCTTATATATGAATATAATTGATGCATTGTGAATTGGAAATTTTAGAATTTGGCATTGGAATGTAGAGACAATTATAACTCTTTTGTAAATTGAGAAGGAACCTTGGTAAAAATTGAAAACCTTGGAATATCATTATGTCATTGGACTTAATGTCTTATAAGAATTGGATGACTTTATTTCGCGCATTTAGTACATATTGCTTAGAGGTTTTGTTTTTGGTCATCGGTGGAGGATAACATCGTAAATGTTGAAATGGTTATGTGTTTGTAGTACACTCGAATTGTCTATGAATGTTGTATAATGTGATGGTTGGAAAATGTGAACTGCGCTGAGAATGAGAGATACCATTACCTTCCAGCTAGCGCCTGGAGAATTGGCAAAGGTACCATTCCCTTCCAGCCGGTGTCTGGTAAATTGTCATTTTATTGTGGAAAGATGTATCAGTGGCTTACTATGCTTGAGGCAGGTAGAGCGGAATTTATTTATTATTATTGCTTCGGTATATTTGAATATGTTATGTGTTATGATGGTTGTGGTTTCTGAAAGGCTGAATTGCCTAAATTGTAGGAGTAGATAGTTGTTGAATGCTTGCGTGTTTCCTTTTGTACTAAAGGTATACTTGCATGGGCATGAATGTGTGGGAAGTAGACATGAGTAATGTGTTGGGAATGTAAGTAATGTGAAAGATATCGGATAATTGTGAACATGTCTTTGAAAAGTCAAATCAGGTGTAAGTCTAAAATATGTGAGAAAGTGTAAAAGATTTTTGGTAAAATTCTTACTTTCAGAAATTTGATAGTGTCATATAAGTCATGGTAATAAGGTAATAAGAAGAAACAAGGGTGAGTTGCTTACATTAAGGAATAAAATGGATGATTTTGAGAAAAGTACTCATGTAAGTATATTTTGGTTATAAATTGTCATATTATTTATACAATATGAGACTAGGCATTCATGATCATAGATATCTATAGGTTGTTATTGTTGAGGATCATGTTGAGATCCCTATTGGACTATATGTTCATCACACGTTGCTAATCTTTTTCAGGTGAACATGGAGAAGTGTTTCAAGGTCATGGATCTTTCTTATCTGTTGGCCACGGGGCCTTATATTTGTGGGCGGAATGCCATCGATGTAAAAAGGGTTAAGCCCTTTCTCTGTCTTTTAAGATGTAAGCCTTCGGGCAATTTGTTTAGATATACTCCTATTGCATTTATTTTATATTCGAATGAGAGAATTATTATTCATGTATTCCTTATAAATCTAGCGAGCTTCTGTATGCTATCTCTAGAATTGAATTTATAGTAATGGTTTGGTAATGGAATCCGAGTAATAAAAAGTGGGGCGTGACAGATGAGGTGTCTCAAAATTATTGATATTATTTTTAATTATTTCATTTGAGGTTATTATTGTAATAAATAAAAAATATATAAAAAAAAAAGCTAAAAAATGAGAGATCCAAAATAATTGATAGAGTGCTAATAGAAGCATTCATTTAAAATTGATAAGATACAAATTATATTTGAAATTATTTTAATTCATAAATATATTATTCTGAATATTTTGCTGAATATATAACATTATTAAAAAGAAAAAGATAGTAATGTCAAGGTCAATCACAATACAGAAGCATATTATGCTAGATAATAATTGTGTTGGTGGGGTAAAATCATAATAAAGTGTTCATCAAACTTCTTAGCGTTATTGTCGAAACTTAATTGTCGCGATGCCATCAATAATGGGACTAAATTCACCCCAGCAATGTTAGGCCTATCGAACACCAGAAATCAATCACACACAAGAACACAACAATATTTACGTGGTTCGGCAATTGCCTACGTCCACGGAGAGCTATCACTATAGAAATTTCTTCCCGGAGGGAGATTACACTCTCACACCTCACAACCTCTCTATAGAACTCTCACTCTTCTCCCACAGATTACACTCTGTGTTGTTTTGTATTCTGATTGTTGTTCTATATTTCAACCCCTCCTCCTCACCTCAATTTATACACAATTGAGGGAGGAGTTGATTGGTTGCCACCAACCCCATTCCACTCTCTAGTCTCTAATGGGGTGGGTGAAATGGAGCTTCCATTTGGGTAGTGGAAGGATGGTGCTGCACTACTCCATTTGTGCTGCACTAACAATTCTCCCCCTCCACGCCCATATGGAGAACTGACTTCTCACTTGAAGTCCATCCCGGTCAGATTCTTGCAAACTTCCAGTTTGTCTCTGGTGACACCCTTGGTCATCATGTCAGAAGGATTCTTGTCTGTGTGAATCTTCACTAGCTTCATCAGCTGCTTTTCTATCACTTCTCGTATCCAATGATACCGGACATCAATGTGTTTTGTACGTGAATGGTACATGGAATTTTTGCTTAAGTCAATTGCACTTTGACTATCACAATGTACCTTGTAATCTTCTTGCTGTAGACCCAATTCTTGGAGAAACCGCTTTAACCACAACATTTCCTTTCCAGCATCGGCGGCAGCAATGTACTCTGCCTCTGTTGTAGATAAAGCAACACACTTTTGTAGTTTGGACTGCCATGAAACAGCTCCCCCTGCAAAGGTGAATAAAAATCCTGATGTAGACTTTCTACCATCAAGATCACCTGCCATATCAGCATCTGTAAAACCCTCCAAAATTGGTTCAGCTCCCCCGAAACATAAACACATCCTTGAAGTTCCCTTCAAGTACCGAAGAATCCATTTAACCGCCTCCCAATGCTCCTTTCCTGGATTGGCGAGGAATCTGCTCACAACGCCAACTGCGTGAGCTATATCTGGCCGGGTACACACCATTGCATACATCAAGCTTCCTACTGCGGAAGAATAAGGGATTGCCTCCATTTCTTTCCTTTCAGAGCTGGTTGTGGGACACAAACGCTTTGACACATTGAAATGGTTGGCCAGTGGTGTGCTGACTGGCTTGGCATCTTTCATGTTGAACCTTTCAATCACCCGTTCAACATATTTCTCTTGTGACAGCCATATCTTCTTGGCTTTCCTGTCACGAACAATCTTCATGCCCAAAATTTGCTGTGCTGGGCCTAAATTCTTCATATCAAAATACTGCGACAAGTCCTTTTTCAACTTATTGATCATAGTAGTATCCTGTCCGATGATCAGCATATCATCGACATACAACAGTAGGATAATGAAGTTTCCATCCGAAAACCTGCGGAAATATACACATTGGTCTGCCACCGTTCTTGTGTACTCGTGATCCACCATAAATGAATCAAACTTCTTGTACCATTGTCTCGGCGCCTGTTTCAGGCCGTAGAGACTCTTCTTCAGTTTGCAGACGAGTTTCTGTTTTCCTTGAACTTCAAATCCTTCTGGTTGCTCCATGTAGATCTCTTCCTCCAACTCACCATGGAGAAAGGCAGTCTTGACATCCATTTGTTCTACTTCCAGATTCAAGCTAGCTGCTAATCCCAGAGCTACTCGAATAGAAGTCATCTTCACAACTGGGGAGAAGATCTCATCAAAATCAATTCCTTTCTTCTGCCCAAAACCTTTGACTACTAAACGAGCTTTATGCTGCAATAGTTTACCATTTCCATCTTTCTTCAACTTATACACCCATTTGTTCTTCAAAGCTCTCCTGTCTCTTGGAAGTGGAACAAGCTCATAAGTGTGGTTCTTCTGCAAAGAACTCATCTCCTCCTTCATGGCTTGCATCCAACAGTCTTTCTCTGTATGACTTTTGGCTTCTGAAAAACTCTCGGGCTCCCCCTCATCAGTAATCAGAATATACTGAGAAGCGGGATATTTGGTTGATGGTACGGCAGCTCTTCCAGATCTCCGCAACTGAGGCCCAGTTGCCTCTGTTTGAGGGGGTTGCTCCCCCTGCTCAATACCCTCCTCATCCGGGTCTTCATCTCTTTCCTCCTGATCCTCAATTTCTGGCATAGGATCCTGCAACTCTGGCACTTCTTGTTGCACATCATCACATCTAGCATTTTGTGGTGGCTGGGGAGATGGAAACAAGTCTGGAGTGATGACATCTCTAGACTTTGCAGATTTCTCAAAATCTACTCCTGTCTGGTCTTCTTGGAACACAACATCTCTGCTTCTGAATATCTTCTTATTCACTGGGTCCCACATCCTGTACCCAAACGCTGCATCTGAATAGCCCACAAATATGCATGGAGTGGACTTGTCATCAAGCTTCTGTCTGTTTTCCTTGGAGATGTGTGCAAAGGCCTTACACCCGAAGACTCTCAAGTGAGAATATGATACCTTTCTTCTGGACCAGACTTCCTGAGGTATCGCAAAATTCAACGGGACTGAAGGCGACCTGTTGATGAGGTAACAGGCTGTACTGGCGGCTTCAGCCCAAAATGACTTTGGCAACTTTGCCATTTTGAGCATACATCTGACTCTTTCTATAATAGTGCGGTTCATCCTCTCTGCCACACCATTGTGTTGTGGGTGCCGGGAACTGTTGTCTCGTGCGGATGCCTCTGCTGGCACAGTATGTTGCAAAAGCGTTGGAAGTGTACTCGCCTCCATTGTCTGTGCGAAGACACTTCAACTTCTTCCCGGTCTCTCTCTCCACCATTGCATGGAACTCCTGAAAGTGCTGAAATACCTCATCTTTTGTCTTCAGGAAATACACCCACAACTTCCTTGATGCATCATCAATGAAAGTCAGAAAATACTTGCGGTCGCCATATGACTCCACTTCGATTGGGCCACAAACATCCGAGTATACCATATCGAGCACTTCTGTTTTCCTCCTGCTCGTTGAACTGAATGATACTCGATGTTGCTTACCATAAAGGCAATGATCACAGGGCTTCAAGACACTCCCTTTGGGTAAGGGTATCTTGGATTGCTTTGCCAATAGATGCAATCCCTTCTCACTCATGTGAGCCAGTCTTCTGTGCCATAAGTCTGGTGACTCCTTGTCTTCTGCTGCATTAAGACTTTCCAGACAGATCTTTGTTTGAGTCTTATACAGTGTTGAAGACATCTCTCCTCTGGCGATTGTCAAAGCTCCTCCTGTTAGCTTCCAACGGCCATTTCCGAATGTACTTGTATAGCCCTGTCGGTCCAGGGCGCTTCCGGAGATAAGATTGAGGCGCAAATCTGGAACATGCCTCACACCTTTGAGAACCAGCTTGTTCCCGACATTAGTTTGAATACTAATGTCTCCAATACCCACGATCTTCGAATAGCTAGAATTCCCCATTCGAACAGTGCCAAAATCTCCAGCGTTGTACGAGCTGAAGAGTTCTCTGTGGGAAGTGGCGTGATAGGATGCAGCTGTGTCTATCACCCATTCTGTGTAGCTGTGATCAACCACGTGAAGGCAATCTTCCTCTTCACCAACTGCAAGAAGTATTTCTTCAGTTGTTGTGGCTGTTGTGTTCTCATCTCCTTTTGACCTACTACTTTGGCCTTTATCTTTCCGGCTTGGGCAGTTTCTCTTTATGTGACCCTCCTGGCCACAGTGATAACAAGTGAAGCTGGAGTTACCTCGTCCTCGTTTTGTTGTCTCTGGATTTACTCCTGTTGTTCCATCTGCCTCTACTCTTGCTTCTTCCTCTACCTCTTCCTTTACCACTGTCTCTGCCTCTATCTTCTGTGACAAGAACATGGGACTGATTATGGGACTGATTACCTCCCATGTCTTTCCTTCTTGTCTCTTCATTGTACATGGCGTCTGTGACCATACTCATGGTCAGTTCCCTTCTGGTGCAGAGGTGCTGAGAGAAACCACCAACGTCTCCCAGCTGTCCGGTAAAGAACTGAGCAGTAGAACGGCTTGCATTTCATCATCCAACCGCATCTTGACGGTTGCAAGCTGATTCACCAGATTTTTGAATTCACTGGTGTGCTCAGCAATAGACACGTCATTTTTTAACTTCAAATTTACTAGCCTTCTCATCACCAAGGCTTTGTTTCGGGCGGTCTTTGACTGGTACATGTCTTAACATTGTCCAAAGAGTATAGGCATCTGTCTCTTCGGCAATATGATGGAACACACTGTGATCTATCCATTGTCTGATACAAGCGATAGTCTTGCGGTTCATCTTTATCCAGTCATCATCTTTTACTACTCCTTCAGGTTTAACCCCCTTTATAAAAATGGGATCATGCAAGTCTTTTAAAAATAGGATGTCTTCCATCCGTGGCTTCCAATTGCATAATTGGAAGGAGTTAACTTGAACATAGAATCTGAAGTGGATGTGGAAGCCTCCATCGTGTTCTGTCTTTTTACAGAAAACTTCAAATGCAAAATTTGACCGTACGGATATGTCCGGAATACTCCAAATAGTCAAAAACCACTATTGGATCGTCAAAAACGGACTCAGAATGGCTCAGATCTAGCCAAAACAGTTTAAACGGTTCAGATCTGCGGAATCAGGTGTGCCTGCGGAGCACCGGATGATTTCCCAGTCAACGGTGCGGTCAACGTCGGCGCGGCTCGGGTCAACGGCTCGGTCCACGGCTTGGTCAACGCCGATGACGTGGCGCAGACGTGGAGGCTGACGTGGAGGCTGACTGGACTCGTCTTCCTCCCTGGGGCGCGTGAAGGCGCGTGAGTTGTCTGGAAGTGACGCGCCGGCGACTGATCGGCGCATGACGGCGCGTGCTGCGCGTGGTTTTCACTCGCTTACTTTGGGAGGCGCGTGAGAGCGCGTTGGGAGTCTTCTGGAGCTCGGCTTTGCTGTTCTGGAGTCCTCTCCTCGAGCTCTTCCTTCTGGTATGCTCAAAACTGAATTTCGAGCAAATTGATTTCTGGGCAGTTTCGGATTTTTGTTCCGAAACGCAACCGAAATGGCTCTGATACCACTTGTTAGGCCTATCGAATACCAGAAATCAATCACACACAAGAACACAACAATATTTACGTGGTTCGGCAATTGCCTACGTCCACGGAGAGCTATCACTATAGAATTTCTTCCCGGAGGGAGATTACACTCTCACACCTCACAACTCTCTATAGAACTCTCACTCTTCTCCCACAGATTACACTCTGTGTTGTTTTGTATTCTGATTGTTGTTCTATATTTCAACCCCTCCTCCTCACCTCAATTTATACACAATTGAGGGAGGAGTTGATTGGTTGCCACCAACCCCATTCCACTCTCTAGTCTCTAATGGGGTGGGTGAAATGGAGCTTCCATTTGGGTAGTGGAAGGATGGTGCTGCACTACTCCATTTGTGCTGCACTAACAAGCAAAAGAATCCAAACGTCTTTTGGGTGTATCCGTGAGTTAGGCTGTTTTGAAAATTCTATTTTTGTTGGATATTTTTTGCTAACTGTTCTGCAATACAGCATGTTCGCTGCCATGTGGAAAAGTATTTTGTGTAAGTTTTAAGATTAGTCGAGATATATATAAACTAGTCTGAATATATGGTCATAATAAATAATAAAAAAAAGAGCATGTTTGCTGCATCATATTGGGTGTAAACCTTTTGATTTTCCCTAATTAATACATAGTTGTGCTTTCTTTTCTTTATTTATTTAATAAAATATTTTTTTCTTTTGCCGGTGTTGGCTACATATTTTGTAAAACCAAATCATAGTTTGACACGTGGCAGAATAAGGGTATTATGGGAAGATAATTCAAGTCTTCGATCCTGATCGAACACGTGGCATTGAACATTGGTACTTACATGATCTGAGTAGCACTGGATCAGTAAAGAGATACAAAGTGACGTGGCTCCAACAGTTACTCAATATTCAAATTCAAATACAGGAGGGAAGCTCAACTGCAAGAGATGGCGTAGTGGGGCTACTTCTAAGGCAGCATGATCATCGATCATGGAGGAGTAGTTCGACGGTTCGAAGTGAAGTTCGAAGGTCATCTTTGACAAGTATAAATAGCAGGGAAGCCCTCAGAAAAGACCCCCAGACTCAGATCATACAAACCAGTCTTTACTTCATACTTTCTTTTCCAGTTTTTCATTTCTTGTTCTTTAAATACCTGCACTTTAATACCAGCACTGCACTTCGATTCATAGGAGTAGTTTTCAAGTAGATTCAAGTAGACTGTTGCTGTAAACCTCATCGAGGCTGAGTTTGAACTATTGTAAGTGTTCATTTTAATGAAATACTTCGATTGTTCTTCATATTAACTGTTATTTCTCTCAATTTCCTCTAAGTCAAGCCACCAGTAAAAGTCCTCTTCATTGAGGCTGAAAGAACTAAAATACAATCGTCTGATAATTGGTTGGCAATTATAATTTCTGTAAGGACTGATTGATCTTGCTGGCACGCTCGCATTTACAAAATTACCCTTCGAAAAGCCAAAAAGCCAACATATATTTTTGGCACGCCCGGTGGGACTTGTTAAAAAATGCTAGACGAAGACGACAAGGAGAAAATGAACGCCTGGAAGAAGGCGTAGAAGGAGAGGTAGAGATACCTAATCCAGAGGAGAATGTGGTAACACATCCTATGGAGACTCCTATGCTATCAGAACCTTTGGTCGAAAGACCAGTACTTCTGGACAAGAACCACATGTTCATAATATTGGACGAAACCAAGGAATTGGACCATCCACCGTTCCATCTACCCAGCCAACAAACCCATGGGATGGCTTGGTAGATGCTATGGGACAACAACTAATGAACACAATGGAAAGGTGGGCAACATCCTTCTTGGATCGAATGAATAACCACCAACCAACAAATACAAGACACACAGAGGAAATTTTAAATGTCCCCCAGCAAAGATTGGCTAGAGAAAAACAGCCTATGCAAGTTAATGGACAATTTAATGGTCAGACTAGTACTCAGAACTATGAAAGACCATCGCCTCAGTC
>JAPPVO010000019.1:81560153-81688528 GCA_030407325.1 Camellia japonica | reverse complement strand
AGGCAAAAGTTAGAGCAAGACAAAAAAATATATATACAAAAATGCAAAAAGAAAAAAAAAGAGAAAAAATACAAAAAAAAAAAAAAAAGAGAAAAAGAGAAAAAAAAAAAAGAAAAAAAAGGAAGAAAAGAAATGAAAATGAAAAGAAAAGAAAAACAAAGCTCGCAAGGTTGACAACCTGCAACAGGCGCTTTGGCAAAAGTTAAAGCATAAAAATGAGAGGTTAAATACCCGAGTGTACCTTAACCCCGAACTACGTAAGGCTTGATTCCCATGTTTGGGATACGTAGACAACTTCATTCTGAAGTCCAGCCGTAAAACACTTCAATTTGATTGTGTCCATGCGATGGTTCTGGTCATCTTTGTCTTCTCTGTATCTGAGGATTTGGTTGTGTTCGTCACTCTGAGGACTGACTACAATGCGTCGCGGTGCTATCCAAACAAGAGGCAACTTTTCGTTGCCATTCAGTGTGCTGCGGTGCGTCAAACAAGGGGCAACTTTCCGTTGCCATTCAATGCGCCGCGGTGTGTTCAAACAAGGGGCAACTTTCCGTTGCCGTGCAACTTTCTTCAAGCAAGGGGCAATTTTCCTTCGGATCTGAGGTTGTGCATCTCGAGAGTGGGTTCTATGCTCATTGAGTAGTGGTCGATTGCAAAAACAGCTTTTGAGAATTTTTACTGAGGTTGACTATTTTCTCGAAAATCATTCTATCTTTTCCAAAACTGGACCCTTTTCATGGACCCAAAAAAACGAAAATTTTCAGTGCTCATAGCCTAACTTGCATGATTTTAAATCAAAAATCGAACAAGCATGTTGATCTAACTCTCATTTTGGTCAAAACTGTTTTAGTGGAAAGCAAAAACAAAAAATGCTCGAAATAATGAACTAGGGGCACAGTTGAGTCAGGTGTTCTGTCTTTTCCCCATTGTCAACATACTCGCCAGAAAGGGCACCCTACTCGCCAAGAAGGGCACTCTACCTGCCAAGAAGGGCGCAATTGAAATTAACGACAAAGGACTGAAAGCTCTCGTATCCTCCAAGCAACAAGGTGTCGAGCCAAGTGCGAAGCACAAACTGGAATGAGGCAAGATATTTCACTCCATCATCTGGACAGATCTTATCACGTCCAAACTCCCCAGCAAAGCATCATCAACCGATGCTAGCTGCAGATTTGCTACACACCCAGTTGTAGCGCAAACCCTCTGTGGGAGGAATTCACTAGTTGTGAGCGGAAGAAAGAAGAATCTAGCTGAGTGCTAGAGGCGAGAGCCTTCAACTTGCTGTTTATCCATCAACCACCCAGGGGAGGGATTGAAAAATGAGAGATTGAAAAATAGAGAGATGTGCGATGAGAGAAAAAGTGAGAAAAGGGCTTTTTCAGAAAAACAGAGCTTGAGGGCCGAGTGATGTGAGAACCACAAATGAGAAAGGGTGGGAAACACTACCCGGTGAAACAGGCTCCCTGTGCACGTCTGAGTGTCGTGTCTTTTTTATCTCGATTCTTGTTTTGAGTCATTTCAAGTGTTACTCGATGTGTCTAGGTTGTGTGCCTTTTATTTCCGTGTTGAGTCATTTTGCTGTGTCCAGTCGTAAGCTCAATACCTGATCGAAAACTCATCTCTCAATTTCAAAAATAAAATCGTTTTGTGCTCCGAGTGCCGTGCCGTGCCGTTCTCCACATTTGTGCAAAACAGAATTTGTTCTTTCATAAAACCGCAAGGTTCAACCCAGGTCATGTGAGAACAGTAAAACCAGGACCTATCTGAAGCTGTGAAAGTTCCAGGCTGCAAAGCAAAAGAAAAAAGGGAAAATGTTGGGCATCTAAGATTGTTTCAACTTCTGCAAGTTCTGTCATTGCATCCTGTATGTTCAAAATGAGCTGTGCGCCCGAAAAACGAGCTGTGTGCCCGGAAATATACTGTGTGCCAAATGAGCTGTGTGCCTGAAGAATGCGCTATCTGCCCGAGATCTGCTGCGTGTCCAAGATGCGCTGTGTGCCCAAGATGAGCTGCGTACCCGAAATACGCTGTGTGCCCCAAAAAAGTTGTGTGCCCAGATTGAACAGAATTTTGTGTTGCGAGTTGCGCGCCTAACGAACAGAGTGTCGTGTTGTGAGCTGTGTGCCAAATGAATGGAATGCTATGTCGTAAGCTATGTGCCAAGTCTTGCATTGTACACGCGTTTCATCGCACTTATTGCATTTATTTGCATCTTGTGTTATCTCTTATTGTTTATCCTTTTACGCTGAGCAGCGTTTAGGATCGTTGTCCCTCGGGACTTAACTTAGGTTGTGTGGAACACGCTCCCGAGTTTTTTGGACCTCTTCTCACGATTTCAGCGTGGTTAGAGTTTGGTTCTTCCTCACACAATTTCAGCGTGTTTGGATTTTATCTCAGGTTGTGTTGTGTATGCATCTGGGCGGTTGTTTTTGGACCTCCTCTCACGATTTCAGCGTGGTTTGAGTGTCCTGTTCCTTACGCGATTTCAGCGTGTTTGGATTTTATCTCAGGTTGTGTTGTATATGCACCTGGGCGGTTGTTTTTGGACCTCCTCTCACGATTTCAGCGTGGTTTGAGTGTCCCGTTCCTTACGCGATTTCAGCGTGTTTGGATTTTATCTCAGGTTGTGTTGTGTATGCACCTGGGCGGTTGTTTTTGGACCTCCTCTCACGATTTCAGCGTGGTTTGAGTGTCCTATTCCTTACGCGATTTCAGCGTGTTTGGATTTTATCTCAGGTTGTGTTGTGTATGCACCTGGGCGGTTGTTTTTGGACCTCCTCTCACGATTTCAGCGTGGTTTGAGTGTCCTGTTCCTTACGCGATTTCAGCGTGTTTGGAATCTATCTCAGGTTGCGTTGTGTACGCACCTGGGCGGTTGTTTTGACCTCTTTTCACGATTTCAACGTGGTTTGAGTGTCCCGTTCCTTACGCGATTTCAGCGTGTTTGGATTTTATCTCAGGTTGTGTTGTGTATGCACCTGGGCGGTTGTTTTTGGACCTCTTCTCACGATTTCAGCGTGGTTAGAGTGTTCTTTTCCTCACACGATTTCAGCGTGTTTGGAATTTATCCTAGGTTGCGTTGTAGACGCGCTGGGCGGGCTGTTTTTGGACCTCCTCTCACGATTATCAGCGTGTTTTGAGTGTCCCCTTCCTCACACGATTTCAGCGTGTCTGGAATTTATCTTAGGTTGCGTGGAACGCGCCTGATTGGTTTTCTTTGTTCTCTCTCCTCTCACGAGTCCAGCGCGGTTGGAGTATGTCACCATTTTGCATCTATTATACTCTCTGTTGCATCGCATCTATTATCTATTGCATCACATCTATCACACCCATTGCATCATATCTATTTTATTGCCTGGTCTAGGAGACCTTAAATCCTCTAAAGGTGCAATTCCTTTGGTGTTTGTCATGCCCGAACGACTTCCAGTGGTCTGGTATAGCCACCTGTCTGTGTTAGCGGTGAGTTCCTAGGAGACCAACTGAGACGGTGGAAACTAGAGTTTGAATGGCTTATGCCTAGAACGCAAAGGTTCAGGATTTCCGAGACTAAAGTCTGGTTTAAATACCCAGGGGTATATCCTCGGCTTGAAATCTGTATGGCAACCCAATAGATTGAGATAGCATGTGTATGCGCCTCAATTCTGGATACTGAATCAACCTAGTCTGTCACCCTGTTAGAGAATAGGGAAAGCTGCGACCATAGTCAGGGAGAAAAGTAGTACCTGTGGTTCAACCAAGAAGAAGCGGAAGATTCTCACATCAGCATAAGGTAGGACATTGCCGAGGTAAGTCATTGCCAATTGCCCCTGTAAGGTACCTTCCTTTTCCTAGCTATCACATTGCATTTTAGCCACTACATTACAGTGTATTGCATGAATCCCCAATCTTCAAACCGGCTTCGCGCAGCGTATAAGTCCAATCTTCAAACCGGCTTCGCGTAGCGTATAAGTCCAATTTTCAAACAGGCTTCGCATAGCGTATAAGTCCAATTTTCAAACCGGCTTCGCGCAGCGTATAAGTCCAATTATCAAACCGGCTTCGCGTAGCGTATAAGTCCAATTTTCAAACTGGCTTCGCGCAGCGTATAAGTCCAATCTTCAAACCGGCTTTGCGTAGCGTATAAGTCCAATTTTCAAACCGGCTTCGCGTAGCGTATAAGTCCAATCTTCAAACCGGCTTCGCGTAGCGTGTAAGTCCAATCTTCAAACTGGCTTCGCGTAGCGTGTAAGTCCAATCTTCAAACCGGCTTCGCGTAGCGTGTAAGTCCAATCTTCAAACCGGTTTCGCGTAACGTGTAAGTCCAATCTTCAAACCGGCTTCGCGTAGCGTATAAGTCCAATCTTCAAACCGGCTTCGCGCAGCGTATAAGTCCAATCTTCAAACCGGCTTCGCGTAGCGTATAAGTCCAATTTTCAAACCGGCTTCGCGTAGCGTATAAGTCCAATCTTCAAACCGGCTTCGCGTAGCGTGTAAGTCCAATCTTCAAACCGGCTTCGCGTAGCGTATAAGTCCAATTATCAAACCGGCTTCGCGTAGCGTATAAATCCAATTTTCAAACCGGCTTCGCGTAGCGTATAAGTCCAATTTTCGAACCGGCTTCGCGTAGCGTATAAGTCCAATTATCAAACCGGCTTCGCGTAGCGCATAAGTCCAATTATCAAAATCTTCCCGCATATCATTTGCATTTTGCCCCTGCCTGCGGGCATGCCTGCGGGCACATCTTTGTCTATCTTGTCTGCTTTGTCTAAGTCTTCGGCCTTGTCAAAAATGGGTCGTCTCTGGGCTTTGACATTCACTCCCGTCATTCTTATGACTTTCGAGTTCTGTCAAAGAGAGGCAACTGTAGACACCCCATTTTTGACCGACCTTTAGACTCAGACGTCACCGATTGAGCGCTTGGTGATGTTGTATACTGTGCTCGTTCTGAGGTTGTGGAGTCTCGGCCGTGAGCCTTGCCTCCGAACTTCTGGACTTTTCTGTGCCTTGCCTCGGTTTGCGAACCAAGCTCGATTTTCTCTGTTTTCTCTTCCTGAGGGGAGGGAGAGGTCTCGTAGATCATCTCTCAGTGGTCGTGGGCTACAATTTGTGGCTGTAGGCCATTTTGCCCATTTCGGAGCCCGGTTCCCGGTTTTCGGAGCCGTTAGGCCGTGTGCCTCGGTTCGGGACCGCCTAACTATCTCCGATTGCTCCGGTTTTTGGCATGCATCTTATTTACTCCCTTTTGAGGGACACTGAGGTCCGAGAGACCCACTTCGTGGTCGAATGCCACTTTCGGTGCTCAACAGGCAGTTTTCGGGGCCCCGAACTGCGCGTTCTGGCCCCCGAACATTCGTTTTGCTTCAGTTTTCGTTCATTTTTGGCAGGTACCTCTGTTTCATCATCAGGAAGGCCATAGAAGGGTGAGAGGCCAGCAATTGTTTCAGCAACCAGTTATATTCCTCCGGCGCCCTCCGACGCCCGTTTTTCTCACTTCCAAGCCAATGTTGACCACCCTAGGGCCACTTTCTTCAACCCCAAACCACATATTTGTGTTGTACACACATGGGTGGACACTAAAAGTTGGTGGCCGGCCAGTAATTCCACCTGACCCTTTTGAACCCCTTTGAAAAATGGCTTGTTCTCTCTCCTGTTTTACTTCCTCCAGTTTTGAACCACAGGGTTGTGTTGAGGACACCAATATCTGGTGGCCGGCCAGAAATTCAATTTGACCATTTTGCCCCTTGGCCAGCCGGCCATGGGGGGTGCCCGGCCGGCCACCTGCAACTCTGAAATCTGGCCGGCCATGATCCTTGCAATGTGTATATTCCAGCTGTATATCTGTTTTTCCCCCAAAAAAACCTGTATCCAGGGGACAACTTTTGGGGGGAAACTTGATCCATTTTCCCCCCACTTTTTCCCTCCATTTCTCCCCCATTTTTGTCTACATAACAGAGCCTCCAGCTCTATCTTGAGGGTTGAAAAATCCACCATTGAGCTTGCATACACACCTCCATCTTCCTCTCTTCCCAAATCCTCAAAAATCTTCCAAGTTCTACACCCTTTCTTCATCACCACCTAGCACCACCACCACTACTCCATTTCCAGCAGCTTAGGGAGTTTTTCAGAGGCTAGGAGGCAACATTTTGGGTCCAAGAGGCAGAAAAAGGGTTGGTCTACAAGGGTAAGTTCATTTCCCCTCTTTTTGGTCTCATTTTGCAACATTTTTCTAGCCTCTTTGCTTGCTGTTTTGAGCTCTGAACAAAACTGAAAAGGTCATTTTTTTGAGCTCATTTTCTTGTTTCATTAAGGGCTCAACACTGTTTGAGCCCCCCATATTGCACTTGCTTCAATACCCTCTTGAATGCCATTTTCTTGCATGATATTTTTAGCTTGTGTGTGATCTGTTTTGGAGCCTGATGTAAACTGTAAATAGGCCTATTTTGAGCCCCTCTTCAACATTGAAGAATGGCTCAACACTGTTTGGGACCTCCATGTATCACTTGCCATTGTACCCCTCTTTGGTTCCTATTTTTGCATGTTTTGTTAGCTTCTCTTGCTTCTGTTTTTCGGCCATGATCAAAACTGAAAATAGCCCTATTTTGACCCCTTCTACATGTTTTATTAAGGCTGTTTGAAGCATCCTTGGTATACTTCATGTTATAGCCCTCTTGGTGGCCTCATCTTGCATCATACTTTGAGCATGCTTGTGTTCTGTTTTGGGTCTGATCATAAGCTGTAAAAAGCCATATTTGGGCCCCTCTTCAACATTGTTGAAGGGCCCTAACCTTTTTCAGGCCAGCGTGCACCACTTGCTTCTTTGCCCCTTTGTTGGCCCATTTCTTGCATGTTAATTTGGCCATACTTGTATCTGTTTTTGGGGGTTGTCATAAACTGTAAAACATCATATTTTTTGTCCCTCTTCAACATTGTAGAAGGGGCCTTCTGTGTTTGAGATCAGCAGCTATGACTTGCTTCATTACCTCTCTTGGCCCTCCCATTTTTGCATGCTAATTTTGCCCTATTTGTACCCACTGTTTGGCCATGCTTCGAACTGTAAAAATGCTTTTTTGGGGCTGCATAGCTTCTTTCTTCACACTTCATGTACGAATCATGCATGCATTGCATAGCTATAGGCCATTTCATGCGCCAAAACCCGTGTTTCGGGACTCGTTTCATGCATCGGGTTTCGTTTTACTGGGTTTCGGGACTGTTTTGCATCTCATTTTACCTCTGATTTTTGCATGCTTGTATGCCATATTCCATGTCTCGCCATGTCTTGTTAAAGTGGCATTTTGGTGCCTTAGGGTCGGTCCTCAGTTTGCGTGCACGCGTGCACGTATTTCGAGTTGTCTCATTTTCATCTTATGGCCTCTTATGTGAGTGTGGCTGAGGCTCTCTCATGTTGGTGTAAGCCCATATTGCATTGCGTATGCCATTTCATCCATAGCATTGTGTATGCTCGGTTGTGTATCACCTCGTGTAGCGTGTATGCCATTCCATAACATTGTGTATGTTAGGATTGTATCTTAGTTGCATTTCACGCATATCATGCATATTACATCGTGTTCGGGATAGGAGTTAGCCCGGGCACGGGAAACGAGGTACGTTCCGTACTCCGAGTGACGGAACGTGTCTCAATTCCCAAGTCACCGCCACTCCGGATTATCCATGATGGAGTTAGGTTTTGTTGTAGTGTTCATATGCATTCATTCTATATTGAGTTGTGCAATTCGGCTCCTCGGCCATCATGCATCGAGATGCGTGATTGGTGGTACGAAGATCGAGACATGCATACATTTGTGAAAATACATTGCTATGCCCCTTTCCTGCTCTCTGTTGCAGCATATCAAGAATCAGCGGTCTTCCAAGGCTTGGCGCGCTTTTCAAGAATCATTGCAAAACAGAGGCTAATTGGGATATTCCAGTGAATTTCCGCGCAAAGCAGCCCAAACATGCATCATTCCATCATCCGGAGCAGAATCAAGGCAGTCCCTGGCTTGCATGCCAGTTTTATTATTTTCTTAGTTAATTTGTAAATTAATTAGGAATTTGTACATTATTTGGACTGTATTATTTGGACTGTACTATTCTTTCATTCGGGACTGTATATTTATTTGGACCCTCTGCGCGAGGGCATAATTGTAATAAATGTAGGTGAGTGTGATGTATGTCTTCCGACCCCACATCTTTCTTCCCTTTTATTTACCTGCTTATGATGGTTAGATTAGGGCATATTTTAATTAGCATACAGTATGACAGCATGTTTGCATCATTCATCTGTTTTGCACGCACCGGGCTCGGCGCATCATACTAACTGCATTTGTATTTCAATTCCAAGTTGAATACATGATAGCTGTAGCATTCCATATGCCATGTTTAGAATAGCCGAGCCTGCTATAGTTTGCATCTTTGCATGTGTTGCATTAGGCAATTCTGTGCATCTAGGATCATGCATGGATTTCTAACGAGCTTCTGTTTTGGCTTGGAGTACTCGGTGAGTTTTATGCTTTAGCATCCTTGCATGCGTGTGAGTGACTGCCATGAATAGCATGCTTACCATGAGGCTATGTGCTTATGTGATATAACTGCCTTGAATGCCTGGGTGGAGGTTGGGTTATTTGGATTGGAACAATTCATCAAATGTTTGTTTTAAGCCCACTAGATAGTGGCAAAATCATGTTTTCTAAGCCCACTAGAGGGTGGCAAATCCACGTCTTAGCCTACCTGCGGGTAGCACCATTAAACCATTTTCAAACAAACAAACATGAAATGTTTTATTCCAATTCAGGCGACTCAGTCTATACTTGTTTGCTGCGAGCATCACATAGTAACCTAGGCTAATAACCGGAATAAGAGCACACAATGTTTTCAAAGTAAGATATCATGGTTAGTAGAGGCCGGTCTTTGACCGGGCGAGCGGGGGTGCTCACGAAGTGACCTTCCCCAATCGTACCCAAGTTCCCGAGCCGAGTCAACTTTGGTGATGACGGACACGTGGCCTTTGGCACCGAGTCAGGGTTTCCTAAATTTCCCGAAAATAAAACATTTAGGTGGCGACTCTGTATCTGGCAAAGCAGTCCATGTTTGGCACTTCTTTCAAAAAAAATCTGTTTTCAAAAACGATTTGCCGGATTTGGACTCTTTGGTTCGAGATTAAGAACCGTGACACAAAAATCGAGTCCGAGCTATAGCGAGGTCCCCCGCGGGCTTGTTACAGGTAGGAACCTCAAAGTGTGATCAGTTCTATTGGAGGAACATGGAGGATGTTGGCAAAGCGTTAGCATTTATCACATTTAAGCACGAATTCTGTGACATCTTGGTTGAGAGTAGGCCAGAAGTAACCGATGCGAAGTATTTTATGGGCTAGCGACCTAGCACCCGAATGATTACCACATATACCCTCGTGAACTTCCCTCATCACATATGTCGCTTGAGCAGGACTGATACATTTGAGGTATGGTCGTGAAAATCCACGTTTGTACATGAGGCCACTGATGATGATGTAATTGGACGACCGGGCCCTAACTTTGGCGGCCTGTTGTTTGTTGTCTGGCAACTCCCCACTTGTCAAAAACAGAAGGACATCCACCGCCCATGGGATAGGTTCATTTTAGAGGAAGTGGACCTCCTACTGGTTTGGCGAAATAGCCAGGTGGGCCAGGTATTCAAGGCGGACGCCACAGCTGAGGTCTAATTAGTCGGTCGAAGCTAATTGAGCCATTTCATCTTCCTTGGAGTTTTTTGACCGAGGTATGTGTTTGATGTGGAAAGTGTTGAAAAGGCGAACAAGGAGGAGTGCAATATCCCTGTAAGCTCGCATTGTGTCTTCCTTTGCGTCGAATTCCCTTGTAATTTATCTGACGATCAGTTGAGAATCGCTGAACACCTAGATATGCCTTACACCAATGTCTCTGGCTAGGCGAAGACCTGCTATCAAGGCCTCATTGCCTTATTGCCTTATTGCTTGTGTCGAACAAGAAACAGAGAGCACACTTAAAATAACCACCCTTGGGGGCGGTGAGGATGAGACCAGCCCCACTGCCTTCTTTGCGAGATGATCCATCGACATTGAGGGTCCAAGAGTGGGGATGTTTTGCCTCAGTGTTGAATTTCCTGGTTAGGAGGGCCGTGGTTAGAGTGGGATTGGTGAATTCCAAGATAAAATCGGCGACAGCCTGTCCTTTGATCGCTGTCCAAGGTCGGTAGGAGATTTCAAATTGGCTGAGCTCGACAGACCATTGCATAAGCCTGCCGGACAATTCTGGTTGTTGCATTATCTTCTTCAAAGGTTGGTCAGTGAGGACCACTATAGAGTGCGCTTGGAAGTAAGGTTGGAGTCATCTTGAGGCTATGACCAAGGCTAGGGCCATTTTTTCCAGCAATGGGTAGTTCCGTTCTGCTCCCCGGAAAGCCTGGCTAATGTAATAAACCAGACGCTGGACTGAGCCGTCCTCCCTGATGAGGGCCGTGCTGACCGCAGTGGTCGATACGGCTAAGTAGAGAAAAAGAGGCTCACCCCGTGAGCGCCTGAGAGAGTAAGGGGGTTGGCCATGCACTGCTTCAATTGTTAAAAGGCCTCTTCGGATTCGCTCGTCCATTCAAAAGCCTGCCGAAGGACTTTAAAAAAGGGGAGGCATTTGTCTGTTGTGCGGGAAATAAAACGGTTGAGGGCGGCGACTCTGCCAGTAAGCCTTTGAACCTCTTTAACCGTTCTGAGTGACCACATTTCTATCAAGGTCTTAATCTTTTCGGGGTTGGCCTCGATACCCCATTGAATAACCATGAAACCCAAGAATTTCCCAGATTCGACGCCGAAGGCACATTTCTCCGGATTCAGCTTCATTTGATACTTACGTAGGGTGTCGAAGGTCTCCCGCAAGTTTGCCAGATGATCAGAGGAGAGTTTGCTTTTGAAAAGCATGTCATCGATGTACACTTCCATGTTTCAACCTATCTGGTGATGAAAAACGGCATTATCTAACCGTTGGTAAGTTGCTCCGGCATTTTTCAATCCAAATGGCATGACACGATAGTAGTAGGTTCCCCAGTCAGTGATGAAGGAGGTGTGTTCCTGGTCAGACTGGTGCATCAGAATTTGATTGTAGCCAGAGAAGGCGTCCATGAAACTGAGCATTTGATGTCCGGCCATGGCGTCGACAAGCAGATCTATGCGAGAAAGGGGATAACTATCTTTGGGGCAAGCTGGATTGAGGTCGGAGTAGTCGACACAGAGTCGCACATTTACTGTTGTTTTTACAGACCAGGACCACATTTGACAGCCATCTAGGATAATCCACGTTCTTGATAAATTGTGTCTCCAGTAGCTTATCTACCTCAGAAGCAATAAGAGCGTTGCGTTCCGAGTGAAAGATGTGTTGCTTCTAACGGAAGGGTCGAAAATGGGACTTGATGCTGAGACGATGAGTGATGAAGGAGGGATCGATACCCGGTATGTCGAAATGGGTCCAGGAAAACACATCATTGTGCTCGGTCAGGAGGGTTGTAAGGTCGGCCTTGGCTTGGGGGATAGTTGGCTGCCGATCCTGGCTGTTTTTGTTAGGTTGGTGGGGTCGATGGGGACTTCAACAAGTTCTTCCACTGGTTCCCCTCTGACTAACTCGTCTTCGTCTCTGACCTCGAGTCCTTCGATGATCATAGTCTCCTTCAGTTTGACCTCTTTGAGTGAAGCGATGTAGCATTCTCTGGCCACAGTCTGTTCTCCCCTCACGGTGCCGACTCCAAGGTCGGTAGGAAATTTCATGGCCAGATGGTACATGGACGTGACAGCTTGAAAAGCGTTAAGGGTAGTGCGGCCGAGGATAATGTTATAAGCAGAGGGACAGTCGACGACGAGGAAAGTGAGCAACTTGGTGGTCTACCGTGGGTACTCTCTGATGGTGATAGGAAGGTCGATGGAGCCTATGGAGGTCACCCTATCGCCAGTGAAACCGACCAATGGGGTTTGGAGGGGGGACAAACTTTCTTCTCCGACCTTGAGCTGGCGATAGGCATTTAGGAAGATGATGTCTGAAGAGCTACCGTTGTCGACAAGTACCCGTCTGACTTTGTAATTGGACAGGAGAGCAGAGATGACGAGGGGGTCGTCATGGGGGTATCAGATGCCTGTGCAATCGGCCTCTGTAAAGGTGATGGGCTCCATCCACTGCTTGGGGTGTTTGAAGGACGGTCTAATGTCGCGACTTCTTTATCGAAGCCCTGTCTGATTTTTCTAAGTTCTGCTCGTTGGGCTGAACGGGATGGTCCTCCACATGCAAGCCCGCCGGCAATAACTCTGATCTCTCCAACCGGGGGGGCAGGGTTGCCTTGTGCCCGGGGTTGTTGTGGGGGTCGATCATTGCCTTGGTTAGGTTGTGCGGGTTGTCGATGAGGGGTGTGTCGATGGTTGTTTCTGGTAGGTTCGGTCCTTGGCTGTTGCTGAGGGCGGGCTGCCGTGAACCGACTGAGACACCCCTGGCGTATCAAGCTCTCGACCTGGTCTTTAAGGTTAACACACTCCTCGGTATTGTGGCCGTGGTCCTGATGGAAACGGCAGTATTTGGACTAGTCTTGCCGGTTGGAAGGAGACTGCGACGGTTGGGGCCATTTCAAGGGATAATCTCATTGGATCTGGTTCAAGACTTGTTCCATGGGGGAATTGAAGGGTGTGTACCGTTCGAACCGGCCGGGCAGTCGGGTAGGTGCCGACCAGTCGGCTCGCGCAAGTCGGTCAGTATACTGAGGTGTTTGCTGTGTGTACTGGGTGCTTCTGTTTCAGAGTCCTTTCTCTTCTCTTTGAGGGTCGGGTTTTTGGTTGTGGAATCTTGTCGGGCGGCTAGGGAATCTTCGGCGTTCATGTATTTTTGGGCTTTGGAGATGAGGGTTGTCATGGAGGTTGGAGGGTTTTTGGAGAGAGAGAAAAGAAAATCGAATGATCGTAGACCGGCCATGAAAGCCATGAGAATGACCTTGTCATCATTTTCCGCCACCTACAAGGCTTCGGTGTTGAAGCGGGTGACGAAGCTGCACAGCGACTCCCTCTCCGTCTGACGGATGTTGAGGAGTTGAGTTGTTGGACGCCGCTGGCGCTGGGCACCAATGAAGTGGCTGAGAAATGAGTCACTTAGGTGCTGAAAAGCAGAGAAAGAGTCCGTCGGCAGCTAACTAAACCAGAGTCGGGCCGACCCCTTGAATGTTACGGGGAAAGCCCGACACATGATCTCATCAGGGAATGCATGGAAGACCATGAGGGTCCTGTAAGTCCCCAAGTGGTCGACTGAGTCCGTTGTACCGTCGAAAGAGTCGATCGAGGGCATTTTGAACTGAGGAGGTAGGGGTTTGTCCCTAATGGAGGCAACGAATGGTGAGTTGGCTGTAGTGGAGGGTTTACTTTGTATGTTCTGCATGACTCCTTGAAGCTGGAGTTTCATGGCTCGGAGTTCTGCATCCCAAAGAGGAACGTTGTCACCACCGGAATGCAACGGAGGCTGGACACTACTGGTCTCTCCCTCGGGGACAGGTGCTTGGACCGATGGATGTGAGGCCCGAGGTGGCGGGTTCATATCTGGAGGAGGGGGTCGCAAGCCCTCCAAGTTGGATCGATGGGATTGTTGGATGGGATGGCTCGGGGCTTGTTCTCGGTTGGGTGGGATATCTTGAGGTGGTGGAGGAGGTATGGGAAGGTCTCTTTGAAGCAAAGCGTTGATCAAGGCTTGGTTTTGTTCGGCTAAGCGGTCAATGTTGTTGGTGAGTTCTATGAAATACTGCGGTGGGTTGTTTGGTTTAGGAGGGTCGGCTTAGGGGTCGGCAACGTTGTGTTGAGAAGTCTTGGATCTAATTGTGACCATCCACCTTGGTGGGTGGCAGGTAGGAATTATCGGGAATGGGTCTCCGGCGACAATGAGCACAGTTGCCATACAGAGCAAAAGGGTTTTCACAGACGGCGTCAACTGATGGTACTGCGGGTTCCATATGGAATAGATCGGGTTGATCCACACTTTTCAAGCCGATGTCTGGTTATCGAGCCCACAGAGAAGCCTGCACAAGAGTTCAACGGGGAACGAGGAGTCCCCCAGCGAACCCTTCGACGAGCAAGTTAGAGAAATGAGAGTGATGGAATCTAGAGATAGGATGGTGATAGAGAACTTAACCTTTTCTTTATCTTAGAAGCCTACTTATATCCTTTGCTCATCATTTCCTTGTCCACTCCGAGCTGTCATGTTGGCCGAAAGTCTATGTTCTAGCTTGCCTTGTTTGTGGTGAGGCTGTTCTATTCTGTTATGAAGGGTTATCGTAATAAATGCTGCAGGGAAACTCATTAATGGCTGACGTGTGGTGCAATAACTCTGCAGGATCTTTGTCTGCTGATATGGCTAGTTCTTCACTTGCCAAGTGTTTAGATGTCATTTGTGCTTGGTGTAACGTTGGATTCCAAGAATGTTGGGTTTTAATATTTGAATCACAGATTGGATCTTAAGTGGTGGGCCATATCCTTTATGGACTCACACATGTCATTATCAAACACTATCTTATTGTAAGTTATTTTTAAGCATAAAATCTTTAAAAAAAATAATATTATAGACTTCAAAAAAAATTATCAAATTTTCTAAACAATACCACAAATGTGATTTTCTAACATTTTTTAATTTAAAATTACATTTTGACTTTAAAAGATAATCCGAAGAAAAATTTATTCTTAATAAATATATATTTTATGCCGTACATCGCACAAGTATACCGCCAGTTGCACTACATGTGGATTCATTTTTTATTTATTTATTTATTTTTAAATTCAACATGGTGGATTCATTTTACACTATGAAAGCTCTGCTTTAGTGACGGTTCAGTTAGGTTACTTTACTAATCTTAATATTTTAAATTTTAATGTATAGTTTATTTTTCAAAAAAAATAATAAAATAGATTGATTGAAAAATTATAATCAATGATTTAATCACATTCATTGTCTTACAAAAGAAAGAACAAATTACACATTGCAACCATATATTTTGTACTAAATCTCATATCGGTCCCTATATATAAAATTATGACAGTCAATGCCTTACACTTTTAGTCAAATCTCACTTTGATCCCTATACATGAAATTGTGACAGTTAACCCTATGCACTTTTGGTCAAATCTCGCTTTAATTCCTACATAAGTGTCAATGTCTCATTTTTGTTACTCAATTGTTTAAATCTTAACAGAATCTAGTTATGTAACAAGAATTGGAATATTTCCTGTATGCCTACAATTCAAAAAATAAAAATGGCATAACTAACACCACCTAATCAAATGTTCAAATTAATCATTAAAATTGTAAGGCAGCAAGTCTGATATCTAGCTCCATGTACAAAGAAGTTCCAAAACTCCACCAACCCAAGTTCCAACGATCCCAATAGAAAGATCAATTAGGAATGTGGGTAACAAAATTGTTTCCCAAAAACAGGAACCATACAGAATTTCAAACAGTAGAACTAGATAGCTTATCCAGTTGTCCAAACACCATCAAGATCGCAAAACACGACCTACAGGTGACGACATAGTAGAAAACGAAGTATATAAAATCTCAGAATTAGAATCTAGCAAAAAAAAAGGGACAAAACCTACTAAGCTCCACATTCCATGAAATAAATAATATAATGTTGATGAATCCATTCTGTCTAACCTCTTGAAGAGTGAAATTGTGACAGCATCCAAAAGAAGGCAAAAATAATATTATACATTGAAGCACTTAACAAACCAAATTCTAAAGACACCCCATTGAGCTTGGAAAAAACAGGGGACAAATGCCAACATGTTTGGTAAACACCACTCGGACTTTGGTTTCTCCTAAAATTTGAATCACATTGAATGGATTCTGCAATGAACCACAAAAGCACAGAAATCTCCATACTTTCAAAGTTATAGTTCTCACTTCAAAGTGGGCAAACCTTCAATAATATGCTAGCACCCAGTTCAACGGCTATCATCCTTGTACTTTGCCCAAAGCCAACATCAATATGGATCTAGCTAGAACAATAAATAAGTTTAAATTGGGTCTTCCTACATATTTTTAAAATTTCTATGAGCCAAATATATGCAATGAATAACAAGAGCGAGTACCCTTAATGAACCATCAGAAGCATAACTAATGCTTGGTCCAAAAAAACATAAACCTAACCTGACTTCTTTCATCCTCATCCAACCATCTCTTACTTCATTACAGATCATCTCAAGTAAGACTTGCCAATAAATGATACTTGTACCACACTACCAGTCCAACTCATATTCTTCTTACCTTCCACATAATTTAAATAGGATTCCAGATGTCATTTCAATGGAAAGTTCAATCATCACATACAGGGTGGAAATTTCAGACTTATTCATAGTTATCCTTAAGTATTAACAAAAATTCAAAAAAATAATAAATTTTTAGCAAGAGTTGTAGTAATAAAAGAATGAGTTTGCAAAGTATCACAATAACAAGTGAATGACTCATTGGTACAGTTAATCATTGTCATAAAAAACTTAGAAGAGAGAGAGAGAGAGAGAGAGAAAGAGTTTTTGAGCATAACTGAATGTGAAAAACAGTGGATAAAAAGATAAAAATGTATCATCAATTACTAAGATGTATCATCAACACTATTGCTTACCAACAAAATGAATATGTGACTGACATTTGACAGTTCCACCACTAGGTTTATTTTTTCACTTGTGTTATCATGACAACAAGTGCAAAAGATAAAAGATTCAAGAATTACATGATTTTGATATGATTACAAAAATGCTCTATTTAGCTGCTGGGAAAAAGTAGAAACCAAAAAAATAATAAATTTTCCATAATCTAAGAAACCAATGGATAAAAAGCTCTTCTCAAAGGACCTTGATATAACAAATCAATTCAATAACAATGAGACTCCATTTTTACTAAGGGAGAGAACATAAAAAGACAAGAAAAATAAATGAGGAACTACAAAACCATATTGTATTAGGTATCATTGTCTTATTGGTTAAAAAAAACTATTTCAAGTCTTTTAACTAGTTTATTAAAGGATTATTTTTTTTAAAAAATGATTTAAGTTAATTAAAAGTTTAGTTAGCCTTCTTGTGAATGCTCTTTAGATAGTCAAAAGTCTCTACTCAAAGAAAAATAAATAAAAAAATCATTACAAATATTCCAAGAGGCACCAAACTTGGTTCCATGACAAGTATAGTTTTGTCATTCAAAGGGTAGGGAATATATAAAATCAAATTTAGCTACTATTCTAAGAGACGACTTTTAAAGTCTTTCTAGATGAAAACCCCCACTACAAGCACATCATGTTCAGCTCCCATCTTCAATTTTGAATATGTATATATACAAAATTATGATTGATCACAACACATGGACATGGGTTGGTGGTGGTCCTACCTACTTCTTGTGATCCAACTACTAGCTGACCATATTGGAAAACTATTATTGGTCAGAGCAATAAATGGATTTAATTTAGGAGACTATAAAAGGAAAATTTACAAAAAATTTCCCCTACAACATTTGTGAATGTGAGGCATGTCCCATAATCATATCCAGTTGATTGCACATTTGAGATTGATATACCCAATTCTAAACAAAACAAACTCATAATTTTATTAACCTAAATGCAGAGTTTGCACACTGGTATACCATTGCTTATCTTAGCTATAGGATTGACAAAGAAAGAAAACACAACAAAAGTAAGCCATGTATAATATCGTTAGAAAAACATCCATAAAGTCGAAAGAGGTAAAATGCATCCGCTATAAGTTGAAAAAACCCCAATCAGATTGAGCATAAACCAAACATATGTTTACCTCACTAGAATCAAGGAAATATCAAAATAGCAGAATGTTTATCTCAACTATATCAATCTTTAGAATGTTATTGGTAATTGGTCTCTTTTTTATGATATATATTGCAGAATGTTAACTGAACTTGTGCTCAATTTGGAAATGGCACCTGATACTCCGCTGTAGTCTTTGTTGTGCACTCATGTAAATTCTGCAATAATAGCATTACTACAATGCTATGATCATACATATATATTTTTATGACAGGACTCACTGTCGTTGAGTATAAGGCTTTTTGAATAAATTTTGAATAGATCATGTTAATGCTACAAGTGAGACAGATAGATATGTAAGGAGAAAAATGTTCAAACAAGGTTGCAACAATTTTGCTTGGACTAACGAACTTTGATTGAAAAATACTGTAAAATATAGTTGAGAAAAGGGAGATATTCTTTGATGCAAGTGCTGCACGCTAGCCTGTTGGTGAATTCCTTTCTTCAGCTGAATAATTTCTTGATTAATAGCGTCATCCTCTCTGAGATATAACAAACCAAAGATAATGTGAATGCTCTCTGATATTCATTTGTTGATTCATTTCTCTCAAATTAATAGCAGATGAGGAAGGATTGATTCAAACCAAAGCTTGTTTCTAGAATCAGACTACTTGCTGGAAAAATCAATACAAACGAATGATTCGAATTACAGTGAGTTCAGTGAGTTCAAGTGATCGAAGTAGAGAGATGAATAAGTTGAAATATGAATGAATGATTCGAAGAGACTCACTGAGACGAGAGAGAGAGAGAGAGAGAGAGAGAGAGATACCATTGGAGATCTCTTCTTTAGACGACCATGGTGATCTACATAGCGAAATCGAGAGAGGGCTCTTGATCTAACAATGAACCTGGTTACTCAGACACGATCGAGCAATTTGGGGGAAATAAGAGTTTAGAAAAAAGGAAAATATAAATTGGGCTGAGTGGTTACTAATAGTGGGCTTGCAAGTTTTTGTTTGAAAATATAAGTCCCAATAGTTGTTTCGGCTGATTTACCATTACAAATAATATTTTTTGTGACGATCAAATAATCAGTCGCAAAAAAATAGAGGCAAAAAGTTATTTTTCTAGTAGTGTTGTGTTATTTCGGTACAAGTGTGTGTATGTATGAGAGAGAGAGAGATTTATCATTCTTATGTGTTTGTTTTTCTTTATGTTTTGTGTCTTACCGAATTTAGTTAGATATAACAGATTCTTAATATTGCCGAGTTGGGCAAGAGAGGCCCAGATAGCCCCAATAAAGCGAGGAATACAGCAATGGCTCCCAAAATCCTAGTGAAGAAAAGGCAGAGCAAATATGGATAAAAACCACATCACCCCCACCAAGACCCTAGTGGGCTTGAGCTCCCACTCGCTAGGCTAGCAACGTTGGTGATATTTATTCAAATTAACTGCATTTGTTTTCATAAATTTTTTTATTTTCAATAATTAAGGAGAGCTATTGTAAATTTAACAAGCATTAATATCTAGTGATAGACATCAATCCGTTGACCCACTCAACCCAATCCTATATTTGAACGGTTTGAAATTTGTATTTTATTTTCACCCATAAAGCCAAGTTAGGCTAGTTTTCAACACTCATTTAGTTTTTGGAATGAGCTTGAGATTTAAGTTTCTAACCCAGGGGCTTAACCCCATCGGCATAAAAAATATTAATATGTTTTAAAATATTATGTGTATAAAGAATAAATAAAATACTTATGTTTGGTGCATTTTGGATATAGACACTTATTTTGCATGTACAAGAAAAGGAACGACAACAATTTTCCCTTTGGCCGAAATGTTCCAAACTCTCGGGAAACAAAATGCCTATAATCACTTACTGTTACCCTGACTCATTGCAATTTTTTTTCCATTCCTTTTTTTTGAGTAAAAAAACAAAAGAATGGAGAAGAAAAGAAAGTCCATCTATGTTGGTTAAGTGGACAGACATAGAAATTATTTTTTCTATAGTATTAGGCTTGGGTTGACTATATAAATCAGATGTTCGAGTCAAATCAAGTTTAGTCAATCACATAGTCTTTTTAATAAATATTTCAATCCCAACTTAATTGATGCCCACCCTACTGATATCTCATGAAATAGAGCGTGTAGATGTTGTGGATTCGACTCTCAGTTTTTTACAAGAACTAAGTAAAATATTTTCTAATTTATCAAATTTCAGGATCCCCTCTTTCCAAACGAGGTGTTTGTGCTACCTACAAAATTAGTCGTAGGCCAATAATTTTTTGATATCATTAAAAGGTTAATGATTTTGCTCACTTCACTAATATGTCAATTGATCAACAACACATGTATTTTTATTTTTTATCTTTTAAATGTGAAAACTAATACGACAAAGATTAAACATGAAAAGAAGTCTCAGAAACCACAAGATAAGCTAGTGTAAAACTAGTTTTTGGATGGCATCAAGTATTGGCTTAAGCTAGTGTTGGTTTCTCACCAACATTATGCTTTGTTCCCCCTTTTGCTTTTTTCCTTTTCATCCTTATTAATGTAAACTCATGTGTAATGTATGTTTTCTTCATCAATAAAGATTTTATTTGCTGATAAAAAAAAAAAAAAAAAGAAGCCACAAAATAAGCTAACATTGAAGGAACATCCTCCATCTAGACTTGAGCCTCACTGCTTGAGATTGCACCAGCCATTCGCGCTAACATGTATTTGTTATCCAATGTAGATGTGGGGTTAATAAGTAAAATGACAAAGTCTATTCAGAATTTAAATAAGTGACTTTTTTGTTCTTTTTTTTTTTCCTTTTTTTTGCCTATTTTAATTAAGATGTCACTTGTCGAAGGAGCTAGGTATGTTTTCAAAGATTGTTAGTAATCTATTATAAGGATGTCTATTTTAGCATTAAGAAATTAAGAAAACATTAAACCAGAAGGTGAAGGTTCAAGCAAGGATAAGAAAACTACTATAGTACAGAACATAATATATTTTGTTTGGTTTGTAGAATATGTTTTCAAAAAAAAAAAAAAAGAAAAATCTACAAATTTAAAAACTAAGTTGGTGAAAAAAGCGAAAAAATCAAAAGTATTTATCATTTTGATATAGTTTTATCTTTTTGGATGGCAAAAATAATTTTTAAAAAATAAAATTTTTGATATTTGTTTTTCTCAAACTAGTTTCTATTTTTTCTTTTAAATTAGAAAATAGTTTCAGAAAATCAAGCAAAACGTTGACAATGATTCCTGCTGTAGCAATGCTTTGTTTTGCTGGGTGGAATTTTTTTATCCGGCAAAAGAAAAAAATATTTTATTAAATAAATAAAGAAAAGAAAGCACAAATATGTATTAATTAGGGAAAATCAAAAGGTTTACACCCAATATGATGCAGCAAACATGCTTTTTTTTGTTATTATTATTTATTTTGACCATGTATTCAAACTAATTTATGTGTCCCTCGACTAATCTCAAAACTTACGCAAAATGTTTTTCCACATGGCAGCAAACATGCTCTATTGTAGAACAGTTAGCCAAAAAATATCCAACAAAAATAGAATTTTCAAAGAATTTTCAAAACAGCCACTACAACAAAAACATACTTTAGTGGCACTACACTAGTGGCATATTTTTAGAAAATGTCACAAAAAATGATATTTAGTGGCACGTTTTTGAAAAATGCCACAAAACGACAAACATAAAAGGCTCTAGTGACATTTCAATGAACAAGTGTCACAAAACTACAACAAAAACATACTTTAGTGGCACTACACTCGTGGCATATTTTTAGAAAATGCCACAAAAATGATATTTAGTGGCACGTTTTTTTTAAAATGCCACAAAACGACAAACATAAAAGGCTCTAGTGACATTTCAATGAACAAGTATCACAAAACTATAACAAAAACACACTTTAGTGACACTATACTAGTGACATGTTTTTAGAAAATGCCACAAAAATAATATTTGGTGACACATTTAGATAAATGCCACAAAGCCACAAACATATAAGGCTCTAGTGGCATTTTAATAAAGAAATGTCACATCAATTTTATGGCATTTTATAAAATAATAACACAAAAAATTATGTTCGTGACATTTACCAACAGATGCCACTAAACTTTAGTAGCAATAGCATTTTTTAAAAAATGTCAGGACACTAGGTAGGTGCAAATTACTTTTTATGGCACTTAGGTGAAAAGTTTCATAAACAAATATTTTATAGCATTTTGAGAAATGCCACTAAGTCAAAAACTTTCCAAGCTATTAATGACATTTTTGAAAAAAACAAAAAATGCCAATATATTTTTAAAATTTTTACAATGCAGTAAATGATTAAAAATAAATAAATTAAACTCAATATACACTACAGGAAAAAGCATATTCGGCGATTAAATTTCCTGACCAAAAAAATTTGGCCGCTGAAAGTATAGCTTTCAGCAACCAAAACAGCATTAGTAGCCAAAAGTAAAGCTTTTTGGCGACTAAACAATTTTAGTAGCCAAAAGTCTACAATTGGCGACCAAAACTAAGTTTGGTCGCTGATTATATGTGTTTTAGTGACAAAAAAAATTTTAGTAGCCAAAAGTCTATAATTGGCGACTAAAAAATAAGTTTAGTCGCCAAAAGTGGTTATTTTTAGCGCGGGAGAACTAAAATTCTAAGGCGGGAATTAAATTTTTTGGCGACCAAAAAAAATTTGGTAGCTGAAAGTGCATCTTCGGTGACCAAATCCGATTTTGGTCGGCAAAAGTTAAGTTTTTTAGTAACTAAAAAACAATTAGTAGCCAAAAGTATAAAATTGGCGACCAAAAAATATTTTTAGTCGCCAAAAGTGGTCTTTTTTTATTTTACTAGTAAATAGTTTATTTTACATAAATTATGTTCAATAAAATAATTATGTTTATACATATACTTTTATATTAATATAGATGTATGTACTATATAAATAATATATGTTGCATATATAATCATATGGTGCTATAGAGGTGTAGTGGGAAGAGTGTGGTGTTTAAGGTTTATGGTGCGGGAGGTTGGCGGTTCGAGTCTCTGCAAGAGCAGATCAAATTGTTCTACAACGAATTATCGTCACGAATGACACTTGATAGCGTCACAAATAGTGCCTACGATGACAGTAAAGTGTCACTGAAAGGTTTTAGTCTTGATGGTGTAATGACACTTATAAGTGTCACTAACTCTTTTTTTAATGGCGCTTGATAGTGCCACAAATAATATCTACCATGACATTGAAATGTCATTGAAAGTTTTTAGCCATGATGGTGCAGTGGCACTTGCAAGTATCTATCGTGGCACTCGTATCTACCGTGGCACCGATAGAAGTGGCACTTGTTCAAAATGCCACAAGACCAAAAAATGTCATTAGAAGAATAGTTTTGTGGCACTTTCAAATGTCACTAAACTAAGAAAATGTTGTAGTGAGCCTAACTCACGGATACACCCAAAAGACGTTTGGATTCTTTTGCTGGGGTGAATTTAGTCCCATTATTGATGGCATCGCGACAATTAAATTTCGACAATAACACCAAGAAGTTTGATTAACACTTTATTATGATTTTACCCCACTAACACAATTATTATCTAGCATAATATGCTTCCGTATTGTGATTGACCTTGACATTACTCATCTTTTTCTTTTTAATAATGTTATATATTCAGCAAAATATTCAGAATAATATATTTATGAATTAAAATCATTTCAAATATAATTTGTATCTTATCAATTTTAAATGAATGCTTCTATTAGTACTCTATCAATTATTTTGGATATCTTATTTTTTAGCTTTTTTTTTTTATTTTTTATTTTTTATTTATTACAATAATAACCTCAAATGAAATAACTAAAAATGATATCAATAATTTTTGGATACATCATCTCACAATTAAGCCCATACACCCACTACATCATGAGTTAAGGTTTATGAGAACACCCACCTCCATTGCCACCCATTCATCTGGTGGAACAATCTTCTGTGCAAAATAAATAAATTACTTACAGAATTTATTTTACCAAACCGAATAAATATTTAAAAGATCAAGTCGAGTGTGTAACACTCTGTCCTTAAGACAGATTCGCCCTACTACGGTGCTTACGGATAAAAAGTGTCTATCTCTCAAAATACAATGATTTTCACAAATTGTAGTAGCACTCCAAACAACTTGTATTGCGAACAAAACCTGAATTCTATACTCTCTTAATTTTTTCCTAAAAAATAATATGAAGAATAAAGCAACCACAGAGCAAAACCGAGAAGGAAAGAATATTTCTAGATATTTTTTAGGATGTTTTCAGATGTAAAAAACTGCTGGAATGAGTTCTACTATTTATAGGACCATTGGTGATGGTTGGGAAGATCCGAACAGATCCAATTTCAAACTAAACAGGTATAAACAGTTTTTAGATCTATTGGTAACTACTGGACAGATTTGAATTTGTTTGGGCAGTTTTATAACTGTAAAACTAGTTTGAACCTGTTCGGAGTTTAACAGATTAAAAAACTATTCGGACTAATTAATCTGTTATGGAATTTAGATTTGAAAAAATGCACAAATTTTGAACAAAAATTTTGAATTCAAATTCAAATTACATTGGTACAAAAATTAAATTAATTTTTCTCGCAAGAATTTTGGAAAAAATTTAAATAAATTTTGTCCAAAAAATTAATATAAGAACCAACCCGACCTACAACCCACACCCATGCCCGGCTCGACCGGACAGATGGACGGCAACGGCGGCACGCACGCGTGGTGGTTTGGGCTAAGGTTCACTTTGTCCATAACTCCTCCCTTCTACAAATTTGGGGTGCCCCTTGGGGCCCAACCCAAATATTGCTACTTAGAACTTATATACACACATAAGTTCTCTTAAGTTTCCAATGCGGGACAAGCCTTATAAGGAAACCCACATTTAATTCTTTAATTGTCCATCCCATGAACCCGAAAACGACGTCAACTTTCCATTCACTCATAAATGGTTTTGACAAACCGTCTTTACCTTGTGACTTACCATGCGGTAAGGAACACGTCACATCTTTGGAACCACCCCAAAAGATATTTGGGACCCGCTCAATTTTGGACTCAAATTTGGCCCAAAATAAGTCTATAAAAACCAAATTTCCAATAATCCCCCCACATGAAGGGAATTTGACGAAGAGAAAATGCATCAACATGATCTAATATTAGAAAATACAGAAATTGAAAATATTCTACAAAGGATAGGTAGCTTTTGGTTTGATACTTCCCTTGCGAGACACTATCGGATTTACTAGCTAACTAGTAAACATAATGTCTTGAACTGTTCAGCCATTTGTGTAAACCAAGACAATAGAACTCACACAGTATATCACCAGACACGGCTTAGTTCTCACTATTGTGTTCATTTTGGCCCTGAACAACCTAATCTTTCATAAGTGCTCTAGAGAATTGTAGCCCTTCACAAATCTCATAGAACCGGCCTAGTTTACACTCACATAGGTGATTCTTATGAAGAGTATCCTGCCATATTCCACTAGGTTACCTAGATATAAGAATCATTAAAATTTTATTTACCTAAAACGCTGCAGACATCACTATTTTGTCATAGAAATTGGCAGGAGTTTGACTCCCCCGGTGATCCTTATGAGTCATATACAACTCAGTTGTCCTTTTGAACCTAGATCTTGGGATCTCCAGTCAACTAGGTTGGGTTGCCGTTGTGGTAACTCTTAGTTAATAGGCTTGAGTCCTATTCCCCTCGATGAGTTCTCAATTAACTCTCTTGTTAACCCTTTGGTTAGTGGATCCACTATGTTGTCATTAGACTTCACATATTCAATGGAAATAATTCCATTAGAGAGTAGTTGTCTCACGGTGTTATGTCGACGACGAATGTGTCTCGACTTACCGTTATACATATGACTTTGTGCTCTACCAATTACTGATTGACTATCACAATGTATGCATATAACAGGCACCGGTTTTGGCCATATTGGAATATCTTCAAGGAAGTGGCGAAGCCATTTTGTTTCTTTCCCGACTTTATCTAAAGCTATAAATTCTGATTCCATAGTAGACCTAGCAATGTAAGTCTATTTGGAAGATTTCCAAGATACAGCTACCCCACCAAGAGTAAAGACATACCCACTGGTGGATTTTGAGTCTCTAGTATCCGATATCCAGTTTGCATCACAGTATCCTTCAAGTACTGCTGGATATCTAGTATAATTTAACCCAATGTTACGAGTAAATCGAAGATATCTTAGAACCCTTATAATAGCTTTCCAGTGTTCTACTCATGGATTACTCGTATATCTACTTAATTTACTTACTGCATAAGCTATATCTGAACGAGTGCAGTTCATCAAGTACATTAAGCTTCTAATAATTTAGGCATACTCTAATTGAAAAATACTTTCATGTACATTCTTAGAAACAAACAATTAACATCCACAGGTGTTCTAGTAAGATGATCATCATCTTTGCTGAATTTGTCAAGTATTTTATCAATGTAATGAGATTATGACAAAGCATAACCTTCTGCTGTTTTCGTAATTTTCATACCAAGAATTATATCAGCATCCCCATGTCCTTCATGTCAAAATGTTTATTTAACATTTTCTTGGTAGTTTTAATCATTTCATTATTACTACCTATGATGAGCATATTATCTACATAAAGACATATAATGACATAACATTTGTCTGTGTTTTTAATACAAACACATTTGTCACACTCATTAATTTTAAATCCATCTGACATCATTGCCTTATCAAATTTCTCATGCCATTGTTTTGGCGCTTGTTTTAAACCATATAATGATTTAACCAATTTACACACTTTCTTTTCTTTTCCTGGAACAGAAAATCCTTCTGGTTGTTCCATGTAAATTTCTTCATCTAACTCACCATTTAAGAAAGCAGTTTTCATATCCATTTGATGAATTTATAAATTGTACAACGATGTAATAGCAATTAGCATTCTAATGAACGTTATTCTAGTAACCGGTGAATATGTGTCAAAGAAATCAAGACCTTCTTTTTGTCTAAAACCTTTAACCATAAGTCTTGCCTTGTATTTGTCAATTGATCTATCCGTTTTCATTTTTTTTTTTGAAAATCCACTAGTACCCAAAAGGTTTACAACCTTGTGGCAAATCCACCAATTCCCAAGTGTGATTTTGCAAGATAGATTCAACTTCGCTGTTTATAGCTTCTTTCCATAAATGAGCCTCAGGACTGGACATAACTTCTTTAAAAGTTAAAGGCTCATTTTCTAACAAAAATGTTAGGAAATCTAAACCAAAAGATTTTGAGATTCTAGCACGTTTACTACGCTTAGGTTCCTTTTCTTCATTTTGATCTATCTCTTGCTCTTGTTCTTGATCATGTTCTTGATCCTAACTAGTAATAGCATCATGAGATCTTTTGTTAGTACTAGTCTCTTGTCTAGTTTTATTTGGAAACACATGTTCAAAGAAAAACGCATTTCGAGATTCAATAATAGTATTTGCATGCATTTCGGAATGTTCTGATTTATGAATCAAAAATTGATATGCACTACTATTCTTGGCATAACCAATGAAAATGCAATCAACTGTTTTAGGACCTGTCTTAGTCTTTTTAGGACTAGGAATAGTCACTTTAGCCAAACACCCCCCACACTTTTAAGTATTTGTAGGATGGTACTCTCTCATGCCACATATTATAAGGAGTTTGATTCACTTTCTTTCGGGGTACTTTATTAAGTATATAATTAGCAGAAAGTATTGCTTCTCCCCACAAGTTCTGAGGTAATCTAGAACTTATTAACATGGCATTCATCATTTCTTTTAAAGTTCTATTTTTCCTTTCAGCAATTCCATTTTGCTGAGGTGAATAAGGAATGGTGGTTTGATGAATTATTCCGTGTTCTTTACAAAATGCACCAAAAGGTGATTCATATTCACCACCTCTATCACTTCTAAGTTTCTTAATTTTCTTACCAAGTTGATTTTCAACTTTATTCTTAAATTGAATGAAAGTTTCCAAAGCTTCATCCTTGGTTAGAATTAAATAAACATAACTATATCTAGTATAGTCATCTATGAAAGTGATAAAATATTTTTTCTCACCTCTAGTTTGAATTGATTTAAAATCACAAATGTCACTATGAATTAATTCAAATGGTTCCGTACTTCTTTTAATTGTATGAAAATGAAATTTGGATAATTTTTCCTCAACACAAATTTCACATTTATGATTTAAATCAATGTCAAATTTAGGTACACATTTCATATTAATTAATCTACGCAAAGATCCATAATTAACATGTCCAAGTCTACCATGCCATAAATTTAAACACTCAAGCAAGGAAGAAGAAGATGTATTATATTAATAACAGAGGGTACAACAGTCATTACATTCATTTTGAAAAAGCCATCAGACATGTAATCTTTTCCTACATACATCCCGTTTTTGGTAAGTACAAACTTGTTACTTTCAAAAACTAACCTAGACCCATTTTTATTCAACAAAGATCAGGAAATAAGATCCTTGCGAATGTCCGGTACATGCAGCACATTATTGAAAGTGAGTTCCTTTCCAGATGTCATCTTCAGAATAATCTTTCCTTGTCCTTCAACTTTGGAAGTTGAGGAGTTGCCCATAAAAAGTTGTTCACCGTTGTCTACTATAGAATAAGATGTGAACATCTTTTTGTCAGCACAGATATGGCAAGTAACACCAGTGTCCACCCACCATTCTTTAGGATTTCCAACAAGGTTTGCCTCAGAAACAACTACAGAAAGATTTATGTCATCTACACCATTGGAAATTTTATCCACTTCGGTTATATTGGCTTGAGCAGGCTTCTTGTTTGTTCTTCGTTTGCTTTTGCCTTTGCTACAGCAATCTTTGGCCCGATGTCCCTCTTTGTCACAGATGCAACACTTGTCATTAAACTTGTACTTTTTAGTTTTTCCTTCTTTAAAGCCTTGTGAGGAACTTTCTCTAGAAAACTTCCGTTTCTTTGCTTTTAGAGCATGTTCCACGACATTTGCCTTAGACTCCATGGGATGCTTATCAGCCCGCTTTTCAGAATTGCAGTTGTCCTCCTTAATCCTCAAACGCACAATCAATTCTTCCAAAGACATTTCTTTATACTTGTGTTTGAGGTAGTTCTTAAATTCCTTCCAACCTTGTGGTAATTTTTCAGTTAAAGCAGCAATTTGAAACGATTCACTGAGAGACATGCCTTCTGCATGAATGTCATGCAGAATGAGTTGGAGATCTTAAACTTGGCTGATCACAGTCTTTGAATCAACCATTACAAAATCCAGGAATTTGCCAACCACAATTTTTTTGAACCAGCATCTTCTGTTTTGTACTTTTTCTCTAGAAACTCCCAAAGTTCCTTTTCCGTTTTGATAGAACTGTAGACGTTGTCTAATTTGTTGTCAAGTCCGTTCAAGATGTAGTTCCGGCAAAGGAAATCAGCATGTTTTCAGGCATCGACCGCAGCAACCACTTGCCGGTCAATTCATCCTCTTTCAAAGTAAGAGCATCCTCACGGAGAAAACGAGCCAGGTTGAGTGTGGTAAGATAGAACAGCATTTTTTGCTACCATCTTTTAAAATCAGTTCCTGAGAACTTCTCTGACTTCTCACAGTGATTGACTGGCACAGTCACAACAGGAGGAGGGGTTGGCGTAATTGCAGCCACCATACTAGTACTTGTTTGAGTATTAGTTTGACCAGTTTCAGTAGCCATGAATTAGAATTTATACTACACAGAAAATTAAATCATAAACACAGAATTTTAAATTTTGTAAAATAAAATAAATAAGAATTGTAACTTTTATTTCCAATTAATTTTGAAAATAAAATAAAATTTTATTTAAACAAATTAATTCCACACGAAAAATTAAATTTCTGTAACACTTCAATAATTAAAATATTAAAACAAAATTTTAATTAATGAACACTGAGAAATTATTTCTGAAAATCAAAATTAATTTCTGACAAACTTTACAAATAAATATTTTGAATTGTTAATGACACCAGTATATTACTGCTAGTTGCCAAAAAAAATAGACAGTATATTACTACTATCTGTCAAACAATATATTACTACTATTTGTTTTTCCAACCAGAATATTTTTTTGTAAAACCACAGAAAATAATTTTTGTAAGAAGAAGAAAAAGAAAAGGAAATAAACGAAAAATTCTATATAAACAGAATAATTTGAATTTGTCTTAAGATTGTTGGAACAATCTTCTGTGTAAAATAAAATAACTTGATACAAATCAAACAAAAATAAATAAATTCTTACAGAATTTATTTTACCGAACCGAATAAATATTTAAAAGATTAAGTCGAGTGTGTGACACTCTGTCCTTAAGAAAGATTCGCCCCGCTACGGTACTTACGGATAAAAGGCGCCTATCTCCCAAGATACAATGATCTTCACAAATTGTAATAGTACTCCAAACAACTTGCACTGCAAACAAAACCTATGTTCTCTACTCTCTTAATTTTTTTCTAAAAAATAATATGAAGAATAAAGCAACCACAGAGCAAAACCGAGAAAGAAAGAATATTTTTGGATATTTTTCAGGATGTTTTCGAATGTAAAAAATTGCTGGGATGAGTTTTACTATTTATATATAGGACCATTGGTGATGGTTGGGAAGATTCGAACAAATTCAATTTCAAACTAAACAGGTATAAAAGGTTTTACAACTGTAAAACCAGTTTGAACCTGTCCGGAGTTTAACAGATTGAAAAACTATTTGGACTGATTAATTTGTTATGGAATTCGGATTTGAAAAGAGCACAAATTTTGGACAAAAATTTTGAATTCAAATTCAAATTACATTGGCGCAAAATTTAAATTAATTTTTCCCGCAAGAATTTTGAAAAAAATTCAAATAAATTTTGCCCAAAAAATTAATATAAGAACCAACCCGACCCACAACCCACACCCGGCACAGTTTTGGCCGGACGGAGGCGACAACGGCGGCGCGCGCGTGTAATGGTTTGGGTTAAGGTTCACTTTGTCCATAATTCCTCCCTTCTACAAACTTGGAGTGCCCCTCGGGGCCCAACTCAAGTGTTGCCACCTAGAACTTATATACACACATAAGTTCTCTTAAGTTTCCAATATAGGACAAGCCTTACAAGGAAACCCACATTTAATTCTTTAATTGTCTATTCCACGAACCCAAAAACGACGTCAACTTCCCATTCACTCATAAATGGTTTTGACGAACCGTTTTTGCCGTGTAACTTACCATGTGGCAAAGAACACGTCACATCTTTGGACCCACCCCAAAAGACGTGTAGGACCCACTCAACAATTCATCTTCTCCAAATCTCACATTCAAAACCTACCCACCTTCAAAACCTTAAAAACTCTTTAGCGGCAATATTCCAGCGGTAATGGTGACAACCATTTGATTACATACACTTCTCTGGCAATAACAATGAGTGGAAGTTTTTTTGGCAATCACAATTCCATGAGACGTGAAAGTACAATAATAAAAGTTCAAAGGAGATTTATAGTTTTGATAGTATTCTTAACTCAAATGAGATTGTCATTGTAAAGGTAAGTTTCTTGAAAAAAATGTCAAAAATAATAAAGACTGCTCGTCATTGTTTTGGGGGATTGAACTCCCAAACATACGATTGAAATTCAAGAACACATGCCTGAATATTGTTCATTTGTTCGAGAACAAGTAATCGAACATTTCTTATTTGTTTAAAAACAAATAATCGAAACTCGTGAATATCACAGAATCTGCAAAAGGAGAATTTTGACAATAACAAAAAACCTTACATTTATTTTTTCAGGTCATGAACAAGAATATGGAAATGAAATAATAATCACTTTCATGGGTTTTATTAAGGTTTTGGGGAGAGTGACTTTTTGGGGTGTGGAGGTGTAGAGGTGTGCCTCTAATTAAATGTGTGGAATGTTATTATAAGAATAATTTTGATATTATTTGAAAAGAGAAAAAAAAATTTAAGAGTTTGAAAATTTATAAATAAGAGTCCAAAAAAATAAAATATTCAAAATAATCAATGAAATATTAATAGAAACACTGTTTTAAATCTACATCGTTCGCCCATTTTCGGAATAATTTTCAAAATAATTTTTTATGGTCCATGATTTTTTTTTTTTTTTTGGTTGGGTGGGTTGTGGGGCTTTCATTAAACTTTTCAACCTTTTTATCTCTTCAATAATGTGTTCTCATTTATTGGCTGGGCGATAAGACTCATCTGGCCTATTTTGGGAAGTGGGTTATAATCCATTTCTCAGAATATAACCCACCTCTCTTCTCATAAAAAAATTATTTATAAGTATTTTTTTATTAAAAAATCGATTATAACTATCTTTTCAAAATAATCTAATGATATTTGTGTGTTGTGTGTTTGTGTGTGTGTGTGTAAGTGTCTGAAAAGTTAGAAGGCAACTGTGTTCATTTGAGTGAAAAAGGAAGAGGAAATGATAAGTAATGTAACAGTCATAGGCAATTTATTAATTATTCGAATGAGACCAACTTATATTACTATGAAGTAAATAACACTAATTTTTTTTAGATTTAAAAATATATATAATTTATCTTATACTTTTAATATAATTATATTATTTTTTAAAATTTTAATTCACATAATAATTAGACTTTTTTTATTGGGTTAGTTATATGAATAGGAAAAAAAATATATCTATTTTATAATAAATGTCAAATTATCAATATACGAAAAATGAAAAGACCGTCAGAATTTTGAATCAAAGATCTAGATTTATTTATGAATTGACCCCCACAATAAAAAGATAAAGAGGTCATACTACGTGTCATAAAAATTTTCATGAAAACCATCATGAAAACTCATCTGCACCGTTAGACAGTTTTCCTTATCATCTTCCTTAAAAATTTTCCTTACACCTAGCATTTCTCAAAGATAAAATATACACCATAGATTAGGAATCTGTGTCAGGTTGTGAATCCTGTTTTTTTTAGTTTCATAATTTTTTTTTATGAAAAATAAAGTCCATCCCACTAATATAGTGATGACATATATTTTAACAACTAAAATTATAAGATTTATTAATCTGTATATCCTTACGAAAAACATACCACAAGTGCTGCATTAATTGGCCTCACACTATATATAAACAAAGGAAGGCGTGATAACAAGTAATCCTCACAAACTAGCCTCATAAACATGGCCTTAGCTTCAATCTTCGAATCATCCGAAGGTGAGCAAAGATGGATCAGCCAAGTCAGCAAAATCCTCCAAAACGACGAGGTCATGGTCGAGATCGACATCCCAGTTTCAATCTTTCGTGTCCCAACCACCATCAGTGCATTCAAGCCAGAAGCTTACACCCCTCAGCTCATGGGCTTAGGTCCATACCACCATTTTCGATCCGAGCTCTATGAAATGGAGAGGTACAAGCTCGCTGCAGCGAGTCGGCTTCAAAAACAGTTCAAAAGCCTAGAATTCAAACAACTTGTCGAAAAGCTCGCCAAGTTCGAACATAAATTCCGAGCTTGTTATCATAAGTACTTGGATGTTGAGTGTGATACACTAGCCTGGATCATGGCCATTGATGGCTTGTTCTTGCTCGACTTTCTTCAGAATTATTTAATCCATGTGAAGGAAAATATTTCTTCTACGTCAACAACAGCTCACTTGGTTGACTCCAGTGGAAGGAAACTGGCTCATGGGTCAATCCTCGGTGACATAATGATGCTTGAAAACCAAATTCCGATTTTTGTTCTAAGGGTGATTTTGTCAATCCAATGCTCGTTGCCTGATGTAGAAGACAATTTGTTGCCTACGATGTTGATGGGTTTTTGTAAAGCTCTCTCTCCACTCAAACTAGTCAAGGAGGACCTCCCTTTGTCCCAAGTCTCTGAGCATGCACATTTGTTGGACCTTTTGTACCACTTGACCGTGCCCAAATTGGAGAATTCGCAAGAACATCAAGGGAAAAATACATGTGGGAAATTGGAATCTGATACGTGTACACCCATGATCTCATGCATGCTGCCTCAAGAATAGGAGTAGTGTAGTAGTGGGTGTATTGGTTGCTTCCACAATTCCACAATTAGTGCCACATCTTTCTTGCATTATTATTTTCTGTTCTTAATTTCAGCAGTTGGTATTTTCTCATTCCTGTAGTTGATATGTTCTCATTTGGTTTATAAATAGCTAGGGAACTCTTGGAATATAGAGAAAAAATTGCAGTCCAAAACAAAACCTCTCACTCCAGTCTCTGTTCTTCTATGTTCTTCTAAGCCTCTGTTCTCTTTCTTATACAAATTACATATCAGTGGTATCAGAGCCGCATTCCATGGATACCCGTGGCAAAACCAACACCGAATTCCGCAATGAAGTAAGCGAAATTTTGGCCCGTCATGAGTCAAGTTTCGATCAAATTCATAACACCCTCCAAACTGTTTTGACAGAACTCCAGGCCATGCGAGTCTCGCAAAACACCCCTTCCATCGATAACCCATTTGCCCCAGCCGAAACCTCTCATAACCAACCTCTTTCCACTACCCACAACACTCCAGACCGAAACCACACACACTTGAAGCTGTCATTTCCTAAATTCAACGGAGATGATCCCACCGGGTGGATATATCGAGCCGAACAATACTTTGAATTTCAAAGTATTGCGCCGGGCCAACGAGTCCAACTTGCCTCTTTTCATCTCGAAGGAATTGCCTTACAATGGCACCGATGGTTTACCAAGTTTAAAGGGCCCGTCAATTGGGGCGAACTCACTACAGCTTTGCTTAGCCGTTTTGGACCCACCGACTTCGATGACCCTTCCGAAGCTCTCACTCGGTTGAAACATACCACCACTGTGGCTGCGTACCAAGAAGAGTTCGAAAGACTCTCCCAACGCATTGATGATCTACCAGATAGTCATGTGATTGGATGTTTTATCGCCGGACTCAAAGATGATGTTCGCTTGGACGTTAAGCTCAAGAAGCCTCGAACCTTATCCGAAACCATTGGCATGGCCCGACTTGTCGAGGAACGCAATACCTTACAAAAGAAAACCAACATCTTCCCCCGACCAATTGTCGCCACCAACACTCCTCCAAACCATAACCCCGCCAACGCCACAACGGCTAGCCTCCTTGGTCCACCCCCTACCCAAAAACCGAACCTACATCCATCTCCTCCTCAAACCCACACGTTCAAGAAAATTACAGCCCCCGAGGCTCGAATCCGTAGAGAAAAGGGCCTATGCTACTATTGTGATGAGAAATACGAGCCCGGCCACCGTTGTACCACACCCCAACTCTTCATGATCGAAGATGTCTTGGCCGCCGATGATCAAACCAAGCCACCTATAACCGCCCTTACTACAGAGGACAACCCACCTGCATACTACCAAGCCGTGGCCCAATTTCATCCTTGCGGCCAAGGATAATTCTAGCGGCGGGGAATGATACGTGTACACCCATGATCTCATGCATGCTGCCTCAAGAATAGGAGTAGTGTAGTAGTGGGTGTATTGGTTGCTTCCACAATTCCACAATTAGTGCCACATCTTTCTTGCATTATTATTTTCTGTTCTTAATTTCAGCAGTTGGTATTTTCTCATTCCTGTAGTTGATATGTTCTCATTTGGTTTATAAATAGCTAGGGAACTCTTGGAATATAGAGAGAAAAATTGCAGTCCAAAACAAAACCTCTCACTCCAGTCTCTGTTCTTCTATGTTCTTCTAAGCCTCTGTTCTCTTTCTTATACAAATTACATATCAGAATCTTCGAGCTGTCAAGCAGGAGAGAAGTTTGATTCAAGTAAGTCTTGTCATGTTTTTGATAAGCTTTGGAGCTTGTTATCCAATCTAAATGTTGGGTTTGTAAGTAAAATCACAAAGCCTATTCAGAACATATTGGGTGTGTCTTCAAAGATTGTTAGTAGTGTACCAGGGATATCCTTTTTATCATCCAAAAAGAAAGAAGACATAAAACCAGAAGATGAAGCTTCTAGTGATGAGAAGAAAACTCCTAAAGTAGAGGAGATCATGATTCCTTCTGTATCAATGCTTCGTTTCAGGTTGATATGTATATATATATATGTTAAATTTTCTGTTTTGTTACTTCACAAAGTGTTCCATATATGAGTGTGGTTTTGTGTTTGTGTGTGTGTGTGTGTGTATATTGTGAGCATGTCCTTGCTCCTAGGACTAGTGGCTTGAGTTCTGTTGTTGTTGTAAGCAATATGCAGTAATGAATAGCAATTTTAATTTATGTCTTCTTTTTCTTTTTCTTTTTTTGTTATTTTAAAAAAATTAGGATCTATTATTATGTTGAGCTTGTTTAGATGCATCATGCTTCAAAAATAAAATAAAAATCAGTTTAATACGAAGAATTTTGATAATTTGGTTGATCAAATAGTTTTTGAAACTTTTTGAAAACTATTTTTGACCTTAAAATGATTTTGTAGAAGATTATACAACTAAAATGATATTGATTTTTGTTATATGAGACATTTACAATGGAAAACATATCAAGTAATAATCTCACCCATTCACATAAGAAATATTCATTCTGTTTAGTTTAGTTTTTATCCTTTTTTTTTCAAATTAAAAACATTTAAATTATTTTGATACAAAAATACTATATAAACTAGTTTGATTAATTATCGAGATTAATTTTCTTTTTTAATTTTAAATTTCTATAATTTATTGTGGTATCATAATAACGCCTAACTATAACATTATTTATGATCATTATTGAGATGCCGGCCAAGTGTTGTGAATGCTCTAAAATCAATTTTGGGGTAGAATTCTGGAATTGAAATTCTGAATTCACAATTTGATTGATAATTAGAAGGTGTGCACGTCTATAAAAAAAATAAAAATAAAAATAAAAATAAAAAAAAATAATTCAGAGTTTAAGTTTGTTAACAAAATAAACCTCAAGTTTTCAATTTTGTTAATTTAAATCTTAATTTTTTATTGTTTTCAATCTAAGCCATTAACTTATTTTCGTTAAATAAAACTGAAGAAAAAATAATGTTTTAGTCATTAAACTCAATATATATATATATATAATGTCCAAAATACAATTTTTCATGAGTTTAATGACTAGAATGCCTATTTTTTCTTCGATTTTATTTAATAAAAATAGAAAAATAATTTAAATTGAAAATAAATTCAAAGTATAAGGTTTAAATTAATAAAATTAAAAATTTATTTTATTATATGAGTCGAATCTTGGAATTTTTTACTATAATTTGTCCTAAAATTTATAACTCCATGAGTTTTCCTTTACAGAAAGGTAACTGATTTTAAGGCTATTTTTTATATTTAAATATATATATATATACCTGACAGTTGCACTAACTTAAGTGTTGTCTTCACACACACACACTATATATATATATATATATATATATATATGTCTTTTGTCAATCATAATGCTTCTTTATTGTAAAGAATAATGATTGAGAGCTGGAATTTGGCTCTCCCTAATTCCCCTAATCCCCAAAATGACGTCGTTTTGGGAATTTTTTCTTTTTTTTTCTTTTTTTTTTCTTTTTTCTTCCATTTTCGGCGAGAGAAGCAGAGGGAGTGAGGGAGAAGCAGAGGGGAAGAGAGAAGAGAGAGAGACAGAGAGAAGCAAAGGGAGGGAGGGAGAGAGAGCCGCCGATCGTCGCCCTGCCAGCCGCCGATCGTCGCAGATCCGTCGCCGATCGCCATCGTCCAGCCCTCCGTCGCCGATCGGCCTTGCCCTCTGTTGCCGCGCCATGCTTCGTCGCCTCTTCCATCGCCGACGACCTCCAGCCCTCCGCCTCCAGCCCATTTTCTAGGCCCCCTCCAGACCCCTCCCCCTCCCCCTCCCCCTCCCCTTCCGTCTTCTTCTTCTTCCTGCTGCCCCTCCGTCTTCTTCTTCCTGTTGAAGAAAAAAAAAATTTTAAAAAATGAAATTCGGGGGATTAGGGAGAGCTCGTTTTCGAGCTCCCTAGCATCACTGTATTGTAAATTACCTTTGACATTAATTTTTTTGTTTTCTTCTTTTCTTGGCTCTTTCATTTGCCTTTCCATCATTTTATCTTTTTATACTAAAACTAAAATGTTAAGAGTCTTAGAAATAATCACTCTTTTTTTTTGGTAATGTGGTTGTGTGATGAAAATTGAATTAATGCAATATTGATCCAAGTATAAAAAAATTAAAGTTATAGATTGATATTTCTAAATAAAATTTGGGATAAATTTTTTGAGACAATAGGGTGTTCTCAATTATTGCAAAGTTCTGTGTGGACTATATGGGGCAGAGGAATTTTTTTTTTTTTTTTTGATTCAAAAGAAATAGAGCAAAGCAGGAAAGAAACGACAAAATAAAACAAGGGACACTAAGATGCCCCACATGTCCTTACACAAGATGCCCCACCATGTCTGCTATCAACAGACTTACAATGGCTCTTGGAGGGTCATCAAGCACAACCCGGGGAAGTGTTTGAAAACTTAAAAGACAACGACGTTCATGTGAGTTTGAAATTCTGTGTTTTTATTTATTTATTTTAACTTTCTTTTCCATCCTCCCACTACCTTTATAATAGGGATGAGCAACGGATATATCGATCCGTCAAAACTGACCGAACTGAACCGATCCGTCGTATTTTAAATGGATGCATGATGATGAGCGGACGGTTGCGGATTGGTTTTCTCCAATCCACTAATTTGACAGACGGATGGCAGATTTGAGGTTCCTTTGGCCGCAACCGAACCGCCAAACCGTGAGCACCCTTAGTAATTTATAAGATTTTGTGTTTTCAATTTGTTTAAATATTTTTTGTGTTTTCAATTGAAAAAGTGTTTAAATATTTTGTTGAAAGAAAGTTTTCAACTTGAATATATTTTTTGGTTTTTAAATCTAATTCTAAAAGTAATAAATAGAAAATATGATATAGGCTGGTTGGTTTTTGTTTTCAAAAACATATATATAAATGTAACAATACAGAGACATACAATCTCTACTATTACCCTGTTCATGGTTTTGGTGGTTTGAATCGTTTTTATATTTTAAGAATCACATATTGTAATACTTTATGTGGATGAGGCATGCTGTGATTGTAATATGTGGATGAGGCATGAAGTGATTGTGATATTCTAAAGTTTCAAACTTTCTTTCTTTGGATGAGGCATGCAGTAATTGTAATGCTTTTTTAAGTCATTGACTGTAATACTTTCTTTCTTTTTTTTTTTTTTTTTGAGGAAGTGCACAAGTTAAACTATGTTGAAAATTTATAAAATTTCAAACCGCCAAACCGATTCGCATCCATCCGCCAATCCGCTCAATCCACTTCCGCCGGATTGGCGGACGGATGCAGATTGATTTTTTCCAATTCGCCAATCTAGCGGACGGATGGCGGATTGGAGGTTCCATGGCCGCAACCGACCCGCGCCCACCCCTACTTTACAATCTTAAATTTGAGTTCAAAACTAGTTTTAAAATTTTTAATTATTAAAATATAAATAAATTATATTAAATTTAAATTGTGACGATATGACAGTATCAAAAGGGTGAAATAGATAATAAAGGCTGGTTTGGCATTTATGAAAAAAGATAAAAAATCAAAAAGTTATTAAAAAAGTCAAAACGTTATCACTATTTACAAAAAAAGATATAAAAAAAATAAATTTACAAAAAAAAAGTACAAGTCAAAAAGTGTATTGAAGTGATATGCTGTTTGCAGTGCTAGTACACATTAGACAGCCGAATCCACTTCTCATGATACATAGGACAATGTTGTTCGGCCTGTGGGGGCCTATCACGGGTCCCGTTTTGATAATCTGAACTGTTCAATGTGTAGAACTTGTCAAATACTATATGTTTGTAAAAAAAATTCGTTGATCGGATATCGATAACTATATGATCAAATCAGTTTTGTAAAAAAAAATTGGACGGTGAAGAAATTAACGGTTGACAAAAAACTAATCTGATAAGATAGCAATCGATATCCGATCAATATGATTTTTTACAGGCATATAATACTCGACGAGTTCTACACATTGAACGGATCCGATTATCAAAACGGGACTCGTGGTGGCCCCTATGGGCCGAACATCACTGTCTAGTCCGATCTCGAATTGTAGGCAATCTGCTCCTATACATGTTTGCTACCCACCGTCTGGCTTCATGGACAATCCAAGTCAGTAGGCATTTAGATATAGTAGGGGTAAAATAGTAATTTTGCTATTTTATACAATATTTTAATACATATTTTTTCGTAAAAAGTCAAAAAGTTATTCTAAACAACTATATTTTTTCCCTGTACTTTTTAGTCCAAAACGTCAAAAAGTGCACTTATTTAGGACATCCCAAACAACCCCTAAGATTAGAATATGGGTGAAATAGATTTCACCCACCTTTTTTTTCTTTTTCTTACTAAATTTCTATCTATTTTCATGATCCAAACAAAATTTTTTTAAAAATTTATCAACAAGTGTGTGCTGTGTGTTCACAATCAATATACAGGCTGCGTGTTCAGAAAGTCAGAGTGTTTGAATTGTGTGTTCAAGATGCAAACGGAATACGGTGTTATAGACTAAACATTCAAAACAAGTTGTGTGCTTGAGTGAGCAGATAAACATAGCGAAAGCACGAAATGCACGGAAAATGCAGAATACATTGCAGAAAATGTAAAAGTGAAGTAAATACCTCTCGTGCCTGATGAGAGAGGTGGGACTCCGGCTCTCGCAAAAGTAGATCCCCAGGCGCTCGATCATCGAAATCAGTAAAATGATAAAAAACTACCCGGGGGAGGACATGTGTTGGAGGGTCGTACCTCTCGGGGATGAATGGCCGAACCCTCGGGGTAAAGACATGATGTCTGGATCACCTCCGGCACCTGGAGAACCTCCGCCATGGGGAAAATGACCCGCCATCTCAAGAAATTTGCAAAAAGGAGCAAAAATGAGCAAAATGAGCCAAAATTGGAAAAAAGTCAACTCTCGGGAAATGGAAAAGTCAACAAAAGTCAACTCTCGAGAAAATTTTCCAAATATTGAGACAAACTTACCTCAAGTGGTGAAAATGAGAAAAGAAGCTCCAAAACCAAATTTTAATCGGTCCAAAGTGAAGAAAACTGAAAGTTTTCGCGAAACAACTTGGCGTGGGGCGTTGGAAAACACGTATAGAGCGCAGATCTGAGAGGGAAAATGCTCTAGGAAGGTAGAGGGACTGATTTCGGAGTTAGAGTTGTGAGGAAAAGGTGTTTGGCCGAGTGGATTTAAAGTAATGAGAGCAAAAGGACCAAACTGCCCGGATTTGGGCTATGTGGCCGGCCGACCACCTTTTCTGGCAGGCCGGCCACCCCTCTCCCTCAAACCTGGTCGGTGGCCTCCCCTTTGGACCAAACATGGTTGGCAGCATTCCCAAGGTGGTCTCCAAGGTCTCTGCAAATTTTGGTGATGATTGGAGTCCCCGACACCCGAGAAAGTACAAAGAAAGTGCACTTTTCATCGCGAAATCTATCCGCGGGAACTTCAACTCCAACTTTCGATGCGTGCTTCATCGTTACTCATCAAAATCAAGATGTATCCTGTTGAATACATCGCGACCCCTCCGGGAGGTAAACCGGAGGTCGCGATTGAGCCACCTTCGTCGAAACTTGCATTGCTTTGCTCATTGTTTCGTTTCAAAATGTGCATTCGAGTTTACACTTATCCTGCATTGTTATGCACGTCACTTGCATTCTCATGCACACCACTTGCACTGTTCTGCACGTTTCACGAGTATTGTAATACCCTTGTGCTTAACTTGCATTGTCACGCGCGTTGCTTCTCGCATTGCGATGCACTCACCCATCAACACCGCGTTTGTCTGCATTCGATATCACTCTGAACATATGTTGCTAACTATGTTGTACTTGTTAAGTTTCTTTCTTTTGCAGGCACGCTATTTTATGTACGGTTCATTTGAAGCTGGTGCGACCAGATGAACCGCGCAGGTATTGTATCTTCTCCGTGTGAGACGTGGCGAGAATTGAATAATTCTTCGCATTTTAACTGCATGAAATGTAGTTTTACTTTGCATTCTTGCTTAAAACTATTGCATCTATCGTGAATATTTGCTTCATTACAGTTTGTTGCTTCGCATGATCATTGAGTTACATCCGGCTTTGTGCATATCGCTTTGCATTTTGCCCCCTGCCTGTGGGCATGCCTGCAGGCACATCTTTCTGTTCGTCTCACCTGTTTGTCTAAGTCTTCGGCCTTGTCAAAAATGGGTCGTCTCTAGACTTTGACATTCACTCCCGTCACTCCTTGACTTCCGAGTTCTGTCAAAGAGGGGCAACTGTAGACACCCCATTTTTGACCGACCTTAAGACTCAGACGTCACCGATTAAGCGCTTGGTGATGTTGCATGTTGTGCTCGTTCTGAGGTTGCGGAGTCATGGCTGCGAGCCTTGCCTCCGGACTTCCGGACTCTTTTGTGCTTTACCTCGGTTTGCGAACCAGGCCCTGTTTTCTTTGTTTTCTCTTCTCGAAGGGAGGGAAAGGTCTTGTAAATCATCTCTCAGTGGCCATAGGCTACGTTTCGTGATCGTAGGCCGTTTTTCCCGTTTGGAGCCCGGTTTCTAGTTTTCGGAGCCGTCGGCCGTGTGCCTCGGTTCAGGACCGCTTAACTACCTCCGTTTGCTCCGGTTTTTGGCACACACCTTGTTTCCTCCCTTTTGAGGGACACTGTGGCCCGAGAGACCAACTCCGTGGTCGAACGCCACTTCCGGTGCCTAACAGCCTGTTTTCGGGGCCCCGAACTGCGTGTTTCGGCCCCCGAACCTTCGTTTTACATCCGTCTTGGTCTATTTTTGGCAGGGACCTTATTTTCATTGTTAGAAAGGTTGTAGAAGGGTGGGAGACTAGCAATTTTTCTGAAAAACCAGTTTTATTTCTTCATCGCTCTTCATCGCCCGTTTTCTTCACTAGGAAGTTCGTTTTTCCCACTCCCGGGCCACTTTTTCTGATTTTCCACCACATCATTGTGTTGTACACACCTGGGAGGCCACCAATATGGGTAGGCCGACCAGCAATTGTTCTTGACCCTTTTGAACCCCTCTAAAAAGCTGATTTTTCTCTCTCCTAGTTCACATTTTCGGGGTTTTGACCATACAGCTGTGCTGCACTCATCTGGGAGGTCACCTTTTTGGGGTGGCCGACCAGCAATTCTTGTTGACCCCTGGCCAGCCGACCAAGGGAGGTGGCCGGCCGGCCAGCTGGCCCTTTTGCACCTGGCCGACCATTTTTGTCCCTCCTGGTGCATTCTAGCTATGCCAGCTGTTTTGCACCAGACCCTCTGCCCGAGGGTCTGTCCTTTTGGAGGGCCATTTGAATTGGTTTTTCCCCCCTCTTTTTTTGGCTCCTCTCCTCTATAAAACCAACAACTGAGCTTCATTTCTAAGGGTTAGAAAATCAGCTGGGGCATTGTTAGAAAATCCTCCATATCTCTCTCATCCAAGCTTCAAAACACCCTTGACCTTGCACCATTTACACACCAACTCATAGCCTACCACCTCCACACTCCATTCCAGAAACTTGGAGGCCATTTGCAGAGGTTGAAAGCTCAGAATCTTGGACCAAAAGCTGCTGGAAATCTGCTCTTCAAGGGTGAGTCCCTATTTCCCTTTTCTTGCCCTATTTTGCATGATTGATTAGCCTTATTTGCAAGCATTTTTGGGCTTCGACCTGAACTGAAAATAGTCTTATTTTGAGCTTATCTTCATGTTTGATCAAGAACTTTTTTCTGTTTGAGGTCTTCTACTCCCCCTTTGTGTTTTATCTCTCTTTTAGGGCTTATCTTGCATAATATAATAGCTTTATTTGTGAGCATTTCTGGGCTTCGAGCCAAACTGTAAAGTGTCTTATTTTGAGCCCCTCTTCAACTTTATTGAAGGGCTCTTTTCTTTTTGAGACCATCTGCTGCCCCTTGTCATTTATCTCTCTTTTAGGGCTATTTTTGCATCATATTTTAGCCCTACTTGTGAATATTTTCGAGGCTTTATATAAACTGGAAAAAGTCTTGTTTTGACCTCCTCTTTAAGTTTTTTTGAGGTCACTTTTCTGTTTGGAGTCATCTCCTTCCTTGCATACTTCATTTCTACATGTTTTGAGCCATACATTTAAGCATTTGCCTTGGCCTTGTTTTGGCCTCTTAGCCACTGAAATCCAGTAGATTTTCAATGGCTTTGATGATGTTTTGAGCTTTGAAATCATAGAGGGGTGACCCTCTCACCCCTCATTCTCTTTACTAGCATGTTTGGCCATCCAAAGGGACTCTATTTTGCATGCATTGAAGTCATGTTTCAGGCTTCATTCTGTGAGTTTAAAGGTCCGCCTTGGCTCTGTCTAAGGCCCTTTTGGCCATATTTTATGTTTGTGTTGCATGTGTAGAGAAATCCCATTCAAGGCCTTTCAAAGAGGCCTTTCTTTGCATGTTTCCGAGACTGATTTCAGGGCCCATTTTGTGAGTTTTAGGGCTGTCATATTCCATTTCCAGAGGTGGTCTTGTCATGTTACAAGTCTATCTTGTATGTGCTTAATAACTCCTTGCATGGCCCTCTAAAGGAGCTCATCATTTTTGCACATGTTGGCTGCATTTCAGTGATTATTTGGGCATATTTTCACATGTTTTGTTCACTGATTTGTGCTGGTTTGATGAGATCTCACATGCTTCACATACATGTCATGTAACCCATGCTTACTAGCTAATGTTGTATGTTGATTTAGCCCATCATGTTAACATCTTTTGACCATGCTATAAACTAGTAATGTGCATGTTTTGGGACTTCCTTGGCTCTGTCTTTATGCTTCATAGTCAAAAAATGCTTGCTTTGCATACTTGTGGTTCAATACATGTGCCTAGTTTCGAGTTTCGGGACCATTCCATGCATTATATGACATATATCCATGATTCGGGATCATTTTGCATCATGTTTCAGTGCTGGAATTTGCATGTCTGTATGCCATATTTCATGCCTTGCCATGCCTTGTTAGAGTTGCATACTATGCCTTAGGTTCGGTCATCGGTTTGCGTGCATGTGTGCACGCATTTCGATAGTCTCATTTTCATCTTATGGCTACTGATGTGAGTGTGGCTGAGGTCCACTCATGTTGGTGTAAGTCCATCATGCATTGTGTATGCCATTTCAATTCATAGCATTGTGTATGCTAGGTTGCATGTTAGAGCATCATGTATGCCATGTTACATCGAGCATTGTGTATGCCATTTCATAGCATTGCGCATGCTAGGTTGTATGTTAGTCACATTGTGTATGCCATCTCATTTGCATGGTGTTTGGGATAGGAGTTAGCCCAAGCACGGGAAACGAGGGACGTTTCGTACTCCGAGTGACGGAACGTGTCTCAATTCCCGATCGCCGACACTCCGGATTACCCATGATGGAGTCTAGGCCTTGTTTTGTTTATATGTGCATTCATTTCACATTAAGTCATGCAATTCGACTCTTCGGCCATCATGCATCGAGATGCGTGATTGGTGGCACGAGGATCGAAGACTACACTCCCTGAAGAGTAGTCAAGCATACATATGTGAAAATACATTGCCATGCCCCTTTCTTGCTCTCTGTTGTAGCAAATCCGAAACCGGCAGTCTTTTGGAGCTTCGTGCAAATATTCCGGGCTTAATTGTAAACAGAGGCTAATTGGGGCATCGCAATGGATTTCCGCGCAAGGCAACTCAAGCATACATTATTCATCATCCGGAGCAGAACTGAGGCAGTCCATAGGCTTGCATGCTAATTTACTGCTTTCCTAGATTAATTTGTTAATTAATTAGGGTTTTGTACTTATTCGGACTGTATTACTTATTTGGGACTGTATTATTTATTCGGACCCTCCGCGCGAGGGCAATGTTGTAATAAGTGTGCGTGTGTGTGATGTATGTCTTCCAACCCCACGTCTTTCTCCCTTTTACTTACCAACTTATGATGGTTAGAGTAGGGCATGTTTCGATTAGCATACAGTATGATAGCATGTTTGCATTCATTCATCTGTTTTGCATGCACCGGGCTCGGCACATCATACTCACTGCATTGTATTTCAATTCCGAGTTGAATACATGTTAGCTGTAGCATTTCATATGCCATGTTTAGAATAACCGAGCCTATCTTAGTTGCATTTTGCATGTGTTGCATTAGGCATTTCTGTATAGTTAGGATCATGCATGGATTTCTAACATAGCTTCTGTTTTGGCTTGGAGTACTCGGTAAGTTTTATGCTTTAGCATCCTTGCATGCGTGTGAGTGACTGCCATGATAGCATGCTTACCATGAGACTATGTGCTTATGTGTTATAACTGCCTGAATACCTGTGGGTGAAGGTTGGGTTATTTGGATTGGAACAATTCATTCACTGTGAGTTTTAAGCCCACTAGATAGTGGCAAAACTATGTTTTCTAAGCCCACCCGAGGGTGGCAAAATCCGCATTTTAAGCCTACTTGCGAGTAGCAAACCACTTTCAAAAATAAATATGAAATGTTTTGTTCCAATTCAGGCTATCCAATCTATACTTGTATGATGTGCGCATCACATAGTAAATCTAGGCTAATAACCGGAATAAGAACGCATGATGTTTTCAAAACTAGGTATCATGGTTAGTAGAGGCCAATCTTTGATCGGGCGAGCGGGGGTGTTCACGAAGTGACCTTCCCCAATCGTACCCAAGTTCCCGAGCCGAGGCAACTTTGGTGATGACGGACACGTGGCCTTAGGCACGAGTCAGGGTTTCCTAAATTTTTCAAAATAAAATATTTAGGTGGCGACTCTGTATCTGACAAAGCAGTCCATGTTTGGCACTTCTTTCAAAAAAATCTGTTTTCTCAAAACGATTTGCCGGATTTGGACTCTTTGGTTCAGATTGAGAACCGTGACAATTTGAGTCCGAACTGTAGTGAGCCCAAAATGAACAGAACGGGACTCATCCTTCCGGGGCGTTCGGGGATGTCTACACCATGATATATCTATTGTCTTCATGATTTTTTTTTTTTTTTTGATATTTGTTAAATTTTCTGATATGTTCTAATTAATTTGTGAGTGTTCTTTTGTCTATGTATTGTCCGCCTGTTGTTGCTGTTAATAGTTTGTTTGTTTGTTTTGTTTTTTTATCAGTAAAACATTAATTTTATTAACTCAAAATTAATAAATATATCGAGATAATATGAATTAGGAAAACAATTCTGATTAGTGCCCCGAAAAAAAGGGGCACTAATGCCCCGAATAAAAAAATAAAATAAAAAAAAAAAAAAAAAAAAGTTACCAGTTTTAGAAATTAGGGACATTAGTGCCCAGTTTTTTAGTGCCACAAAACATTATTCTTAGGAAAAATAGATTCTTTCAAAATCCGAAAAGAAACCTAGCATGTTGGCACATGACACCACTCTTACAACCATTACAATCAGTCACCGGACCCAAATTCTAAAACAATAACTCCTCTCCCATAAAATATAAGTAAAAAATAAAATTTAAAAATATCAGCTGCATGGAGAAAGTAAACCAAAGTGACCAATGGGACAATTGGATTGCCATACCAGCATAACAACTATTACTACTAGTACCAAACAAGCTTGACATCAAGCTTTACTCAAAACCCAAAACATGTTTGGTTTAGAATTTTTTTGAAAATTCATTCCAAAACTCAAAATCTAAAACTTGTTTGATTTAGAATTTTTACAAAATCAATTTTATATGGTTTTCACAAATTGGCCAAATAATTTTTATATTTTACATGTATATGATCTTAATAGACTTAAATAGTAAACAAAATATAAAGAACACAAAAATAAATTTAATAAATACACAAAACATTAAAATTGTATTAATTTTTAAATGGATCAATTTTTATTTTTATTTATTTTTTATATTTTTCATTATTTAGTAATTTTATAAAAAGTTATATTTAAATGTGAAACGTTTTAAATGTATATAGATTGCGTGGATATAAAACAAGAAAAGAAGTGTTAAATTTTTTTAAACATTTATAAAAAAAATATAAATTATGGAGTGAAACTTTGTCCTATAAATTAGATTAGATGCATCTAAAAGTAAACTTAGAGTAGGTATATGAAAGAAGTAAAAACAATTTGACTATAATATTGTAAAAGGGTTTTGACTAAAAGACAAAAAAAAAAAAAAAAAAAACAAGACCCAAAAAAACTCAAAAACTAATTTTGAAAACTCAACCAAATAAGTTTTGAATTTAATCTTCTAAAAACTATTTTCAAAACGCATAACTAAACAATTTTTAATTTTTAAAACTCTTTTTAAACCCCCAAAACTGATTTCAAAACTAAACCAAACGCAACGTGAGATTCTGAATGATACAAACTTTTCTCCAACATTCTTTAAAATTAATAAATATGGTGTCATTTGGCAAAAAAAAATTTAATTGACTTTTTTGAGTTGAGACTTGTTTAGCTTGAGACTAAAAAGTTTGTTTGGGTTTTTGACTTTTTTTATTTTTGCAAAATAAAAAGTGAAATGACTATGGTTTGAATGTGATGTTTAGTTTTATTGGCTTATTTAACCTATTTTGTCTTTTGTGCTTATATAGACAAAAAAAGCCCTAACCAAACGAAATAAATATTTTAGTTTAATGGGAAGAACTTTAAGCACTAACTCCGCTTGCCTAGTTTGAAAATAGGCTATTTTAGGAATTTTTTGACTTTTTACGAAAAAATATACAGAAAAATAGAGAGAGTAATGTGATAACTTATAGCCTAGAATTCGAACAACTGGTCGATATGATAATCGAGCCTAGCCTGGCCTCGCGCTTGGGCCAGACTTGGGCGGGCCTGATCTTTTTTTTTTAGTTTTTTTTTTATTTTTTTTTCTACCAAAAGTTTATTATTTTCACTAAAAAGACACTGGGCCTCGGGCGAGACGGGCCTTGAGTAGGCCTGAAGCGGGCTGGGCCGAGCTTCAAAATGATGGCCCAGGCAAGCTCGGGCTGGGCTCGGGCCCGAGACTAAACGGGCCTAAACCGGCTAGGCCCAGCCCCGACCGCGGACGGGTTTCGGACTGCCCACAAGCCATGGGTCATTTTTTCACTCTTAGTGAGAGAGAGGAGAACAGAGAAAGTGATAAAGAGTATTGGGAAATGTACACCATATACATAGGACTAATGCTTGGCACCTCGTCAAATTGAGGCTTGAATGCCTCGAATTTTTTAATTTTTTTTTTAACACCACTAGGTAGCTCGATTTGTTTTTTTTTCTCCAACTCCACTAGGTAGTCCGAAATTCTTGAGGCTGGAGTGGCTCAAATCGACTTTTTAACTTAACTCTTCTCTGCTCAATTGTTGTGAACCAACACATTTCATTTCAAAAAAGAGAGAGTAATGTGATAACTTATAGCCTAGAATTCGAACAACTGGTCGATATGATAATCGAGCCTAGCCTGGCCTCGCGCTTGGGCCGAACTTGGGCGGGCCTGATCTTTTTTTTTTAGTTTTTTTTTTTATTTTTTTTTCTACCAAAAGTTTATTATTTTCACTAAAAAGACACTGGGCCTTGGGCGAGACGGGCCTTGAGTAGGCCTGAAGCGGGCTGGGCCGAGCTTCAAAATGATGGCCCAGGCAAGCTCGGGCTAGGCTCGGGCCCGAGACTAAACGGGCCTAAACCGGCTAAGCCCAACCCCGACCGCGGACGGGTTTCGGACTGCCCACAAGCCATGGGTCATTTTTCCACTCTTAGTGAGAGAGAGGAGAACAGAGAAAGTGATAAAGAGTATTGGGAAATGTACACCATATACATAGGACTAATGCTTGGCACCTCGTCAAATTGAGGCTTGAATGCCTCGAATTGTTTTTTTTTTTTTTTTTAACACCACTAGGTAGCTCGATTTGTTTTTTTTCTCCAACTCCACTAGGTAGTCCGAAATTCTTGAGGCTGGAGTGGCTCAAATCGACTTTTTAACTTAACTCTTCTCTGCTCAATTGTTGTGAACCCACACATTTCATTTCAAAAAAGAGAGAGTAATGTGATAACTTATAGCCTAGAATTCGAACAACTGGTCGATATGATAATCGAGCCTAGCCTGGCCTCGCGCTTGGGCCGGACTTGGGCGGGCCTGATCTTTTTTTTTTATTTTTTTTTTTTTTCCTACCAAAAGTTTATTATTTTCACTAAAAAGACACTGGGCCTCGGGCGAGACGGGCCTTGAGTAGGCCTGAAACGGGCTGGGCCGAGCTTCAAAATGATGGCCCAGGCAAGCTCGGGCTGGGCTCGGGCCCGAGACTAAACGGGCCTAAACCGGCTAGGCCCAGCCCCGACCGCGGACGGGTTTCGGACTGCCCACAAGCCATGGGTCATTTTTCCACTCTTAGTGAGAGAGAGGAGAACAGAGAAAGTGATAAAGAGTATTGGGAAATGTACACCATATACATAGGACTAATGCTTGGCACCTCGTCAAATTAAGGCTTGAATGCCTCGAATTGTTTTTTTTTTTTTTTTTTAACACCACTAGGTAGCTCGATTTGTTTTTTTTCTCCAACTCCACTAGGCAGTCCGAAATTCTTGAGGCTGGAGTGGCTCAAATCGACTTTTTAACTTAACTCTTCTCTGCTCAATTGTTGTGAACCCACACATTTCATTTCAAAAAATAAAAAATAAAAAAAGAAGAACTGAGAGTAGAGAGAGAGGAGCTTTGTGTGCCACTGCTACTGTTTGATCGGAGTCTTCACTGACTACTGCTAGGGATTCTGATCAATGAAAACTTCTTGCATAGAGGAAAACACAATTAAACTCACAAGAAACATCCTATTCCTTCCATATGTGTGCTTTCAATCTTTGAAACTACTTGAGAGCTGGAGTTTCAAAAGCATTGAACACACATAAATTCACAAACACCATAATCCACAATCCATAAAACCCAGTTATCCAATCAAATGAATCATCATCACCATTCACCAGAAATGCCCCCCCAAAAAAAGAAAAAACTTATATTATATGTATATATAAATTAGAAGTGGTTACATATAAGGATTCAAATAGATCAATTACATCAGAGAATTCATTACCTACCAATCTAAACCTAAATATCAAGCCTTCAACAAACAAACAAAAAAATAAAAATTAGCACTAAGCTCTAACCATTTACCCAATAGCCCTAACCTATACTATACACAGATAAATTAAACAACCCAAACAAATCACATATTGAAGAGAAAAGTTCACAACTTGGCACAAAACACCTAATTGAGGAGAAAAGTTAAGAGCTTGGTTTTTCCAACCTGAAATTTCCCACTAAAAAAATAAGGGAAAGATGACAAATTGGAGCAACCAAACAAAACAAACTCATTAGAAACATCACAAACCCATCATCATCATCATCATTGTGATTTGATCAAATTCACAAGAAGTCAAGTCCCAGAAGTCGCCGTAGACCAGTCATAGCATCGTTATTGTTGGTACCCAAAACACTTTTCTTAGTGAAAAAAGCAGGTAGAGGCAGAGAACTCAGCGATGGAGACGAAATACAAGCAGACCCAACATAGAAATGACGACTTTTCGGCGCCGGTAGGTGAGGAGTTGTTGTGTACTGTATTTCGTCATCCGTCATTTGCCGTCGCAGGCCATCATTCGTTCTTTTTCGCGATCAGAGGGAGGTTTAACAGAGATGAGAGGGATGAGAGAGATTTGGCATGAGATCGATCTGGGAGATGAGAGAGATAAGGAACAGAGGTGAGAGTGAAGAGAGTGTTTGAATGCTCTTTTTTTGTTTTGAGAATAGAGATAGAGAGGAGAGGAAAGAGATAGAGAGGAGAGAGAGAAAAATAGTACTTTCAGTCCCGTTTTGTAGCTCGAATCTCTGAAGGCTTGAATGGCCCGAAATTCCAAAACCACGTCGTTTTGGAATTTTTTTTTTTTTTCCTCTTTCGTTACTTACAAAAGAAGAAGAAGAAGAAAGAAAGAAAGAAAGAAGAGAAGAGAAGAGAAGAGGGGAGCAGAGAGAGAGAGAGATCAACCAAAAATCAAACAAAAATCAAACCCAAATCAAATAGAGAGTGATACAGATCATCATCATCATCATCAACACTTGGAAAATTTCAAACCCAAATCACCCAAATCAACATCAACATCATCATCCAGATCACCCAACACACAAAAAAAAAAAAAAAATACATCTAGATCCAGATCAACGCATCATCATCATCAATAACACCACCTTCATCGACATCATCATCAACACACCTTCATCATCATCATCATCAACATATCCAGATCCAAAGACTAGAAAAAAAAAATACAAAAAATAGAGAAAGTGGCGATCGGCGACGATACCCATCGGCGATCGATCGGCGACGAGCCTCTTCTCTCTTCCCCTTCTCTGTCTCGCTTCTCTCGCTCTCGTCTGTATTTCTTCTCTCGCTTTCTCTCACTCTCTCTCTCTTCCTCGTCTATGTTTCAGATACAAAAGAGAAAGAAGGGAAAATAAAATAAAAAAATCGCAAGACCACGTCGTTTCGCGATTCGGGCTAATCGATCCTTAGATTATTCGAGCTACAACCTATTTTTCTAGTACTTTTCAGGCACTCGAGCCTAAGCATTTCGAGCTACGGAACCATTTTTTTTTTCTTTTCTATTTGTTGGACTGTGTTGGTTGGGTTGTTATTTTTATTTTATTTATTTGTTGGGCTGTGTGGGTTGGTTTGGTTGTTTTTTTTTTTTAAGGGTAAATTACACTGACACCCCCTGAGGTTTAAGTTTATTACAGTTCCCCCCTTCACCTTTTGGAAATTACATCTCTCCCCTTGCGGTTTAAAGTTTCATTACAGATTTCCCCCCTCAGCAATTTAATTTTTTTAAATACCAATTTTGTCCTGATTGGGTAAATTACATTGACACCCCTCACATTTTAGAAATTACAATCCCCTCCCTAAGGTTTAAAGTAGCATTACCGATTGCCCCCTCGGTTAATATTAGTTGGAAAAAAAATTCATTGAAAAAAAATTAATTGAAAAAAAAAATTTGTTAGTAAAATTTTTAAATTTCTATTTAAAAACCAATGTAAGCTCATTTTTTAAATTTACGTTTTTTCCTCAAATTTACAAACTGAGACAACCATTTATAAACCAAAAAAATTATAAAATAAGTTTTTATGACAGTTTTTAAAATTTTTATAAATATAAATTGAAAACTGAAAATGAAATAGTTACCAAACAGGCTTTAGATGGTAAAAATGTTGTAAAATTAACAAATAATTAAATAAGTTACCAACGTAAGAAATGACTTATTAAAAGATTCTTAGGCTATGTATGGTTTGATTTTTAGAAATTTTTTTTAAAAATTAAAAATTAATTTGGTTAAGAAATAAAAAATAAAAAATAATTATCATTTTTATATAATTTTTATCTTTTGAGTGGTTAGAAATAATTTTTTACAAATTAAATTGAAATAGCCATACGTATGTATATAACCTACCCAAAAGTTAAAATTTTTTACCCTTAAATGATAATTATTTTTTTATTTTTGATTTCTTAACCTAATTAATTTTTAATTTTTTAAAAAAAAATTCTAAAAATCAAACCATACATAGCCTAAAAATCTTTTGATAAGTCATTTCTTACGTTGGTAACTTATTTAATTATTTGTTAATTTTACGACATTTTTACCATCTGAAGTCTGTTTGGTAACCATTTCGTTTTTAGTTTTCAATTTATATTTACAAAAATTTTAAAAATTATCATAAAAACTTGTTTGATAATTTTTTTGGTTTATAAATGGTTGTCTCAGTTTGTAAATTTGAGGAAAAAACGTAAATTCAAAAAATGAGTTTACGTTGGTTTTTAAACAAAAATTTAAAAATTTTACTAACAAATTTTTTTTTCAATTAATTTTTTTCCAATTAATTTTTTTTTTCAATGAATTTTTTTCCCAACTAATACTAACCGAGGGGGCAATTGGTAATGCTACTTTAAACCTTAGGGAGGGGATTGTAATTTCTAAAATGTGAGGGGTGTCAATGTAATTTACCCAATGAGGGCAAAATTGGTATTTAAAAAAATTAAATTGCTAAGGGGAGAATCTGTAATGAAACTTTAAACCTTAAGGGGGGAGATGTAATTTCCAAAAGGTGAGGGGAGAGCTGTAATAAACCTAAACCTCAAGGGTGTCAGTGTAATTTATCCTTTTTTTAAAAGGGTGGTTTTGTGTAGGGGTGTGTTAAAAAATTAGACATCTCATACCAACTCAGTCTGTGTGATTTAATAAGGAATGAGTTGGGTTGGACTGGTTGGGTGATAAAATTGACTGATCAGTTAGGCTGCTTGTTAAAATTTATTAATTCTATATAGTTTTGTACGAGTCCCTATTATATTTTTTATTTCAAAACAATACCAAAGCCATTTCAATTTCCTACGAGTTTTCATAATTTTGAAATAAAAATATAGCAGGAGTCATACAAAATTATATGGAATTAACAAATTTTAACCAGCAGCTTAACTGATCAGTCAATTTTATCAACCAACCAGTCCAACCCAACTCACTCACCTTATCAAACCACACAGACTGACAGACTGAGTTGGTGCGAAATGTCTAGTTTCTTAGCACACCTCTACACATAACCACCTTTCCACAAAAAAAAAAAAAAAAAGCATTCGAGCCTCGATTTGTCAAGGCCCCTAGCACTACTCTATATATAGATAGGTAGTTTGGTCATTTTATAGAAATTTGTCCTTATGGATAAAATATTTTTGTGTCAGGACTTTTAGACAAAGAAAATTTAAATTTGGACTTTTGGACGGAAGGCTCAATTTTTTTTATCTCATATTTTAGCTAAAATATCAAGAAATTACTAAATAGACTATTCCCAAACCAACCCTTAGCAAGTGAAATAAAAACAAAGTCCATTCCACAACCCTCTAGATAAATAAAAAATGAAAAAAAATGAAAAAAAAAAAAAATCAATGAATGAATGAACCTAGCACCCTGGCACATAAATGCTGCATTTTTTTCTTTTTCTTTTTTTTTTTTTTTTTTTGAAGGAAATGCTGCAAAATTCAATCTGCAAATTTCTCTCTCCCCCCTGCAATATGTTCCGAAACATAATCTTTAAGAGGGGTTTGGTTGAATTTTTGTGAATTGTGGATTGGAATCGAATTGATTATCTAATCATGAGAACCAAAAAGTATAGAAATTAATTCAATGTCAAATTTTGACAATTAGCAGGTGATATAGCAAAACAATTGGAGTTTTTGAGGTCCTGCCAATTTTTTACGATAACAAAGCGACATATCAAATTATTAAAGATGCTAAAAGTCTTATTATTATTTTTTTTTCTCGGTGAACTGGAACTAATAGCACTGGAGAGCCCAGTTCCACATTTTATCGCTACCACATAGCAGTTTTTCATGGTCCAATTTGATCATCTTCTAATTCTATATATCTGTAGATCATCATTAAAAATAAAAACAAAAATTAAATTAATTAGATAAATTCATTATATTTGTTTCAAAGAGATGGATGCCTTAATTTATGTCCATTTCTTTCAAAATGAAATATGATAAAATTGAGTGAGTACAACCATCAAATTAATTTAATTTTTTTGATGAATAAACTAAATACAGGACAGGATAGAAATTAAAATTTAAAAAAAAAAAAAAATCAGTTGTGATTATTAAAGCTACGGACTTGATATGGAGAAAGTCACTTTCCAAACTTGTATAGCAACAAAACAAGGTCTATCCGTTTCATAAGAGTGTTCGGCAATAATTGCCCACCAACCATTAAAAAAAAAAAAAAGAAGAAGAAGTATACCAATATTAATTAATTTTAGAAACACATACCAATACACCAACGGCCACTAATGAACAATTCATTTCTGCTCTCACCTTGTGCTTTCTACAGTTTTGATGAGATAGGGTCAAGCTATGATTTAAGTCAGTCTCAATGGAGTGTGTGTGGCTCCCCCACTTTGCCGGGTCTATTTAGGCCCTTCTTGTCTAGCTCCCCAACGAAGCTGGGCTCCTTTGATTATGCCCATTAAGGGTGCAATTTGGGTGAGTTTGGAAGAACTGCGGGATTGCCAAGCTTGAATTGTACTGAAATTTGTCAAAGCCTAACTTACTATCCAAACTTGTTTGCCTAAGTCCAACTTGAGCATTATTGTGAATTTCCTGAATTGCCTGAATTTTTTTATAAATTGGAGAGTTTTTTTTTTTTTTCAAGCAGCTAGGCTAATTATTTGTTAAAGTTAACCTTATTAACATTTTTTTTGGGACTAAAATTATTAATAATATCAAAATAAATAATTTATATGATGAGAGTGACAAATAGGGGACTGATAAAAATCGAGGTGCTACAATGATTTTTGTCATTTTCATGTAAGAAAGGAAATATATATATATATATATATATTTTATGTTCTGCTTATTTGTGTATATGATATATATATATATATTGAATATGATCTAACATTTTAACTTAATTTAATATCATTTAACGACTAATAATATATATACATATTTAATATTTGTCATACTATATATGCATAATTTGGATTTCGGATTGCTTTATGTATTTGCTCAATCATGCCCAAATTTAATTTGAATTTATGAATTTTTACTAAAGTAACATTGAATTCAAAAATATTTTGTCATAATTCTACAAAATTCGGGTTGAGCTTGATTTTTTCAAATTGAATCCACCCAAGTTACTTGTCTATGGGTTTGTTTGTTTGGATAAACTGAATAAAAGGAGATTGTAATTTATCGGACTGTTAATCCTGAGATACATTATCCTCAGACTATTTGGTTGGACTTGATTTGTATCCTATGTTGGTTTAGTCATGGGATTAGATGTCTGGATTTGACTATTCTATTGAATTCTATGTTTGTTTAGTCATGGAATTAAATGTTTGGATTAGACTATTCTATTGAGTCGGATGTGTATCTTATTTTATTTAATTTTTTTAGTAGAACTTTTACAAAATTAAATAAATTGAACATCAATAAAAATTATATAAATTTATTTTAATTTTTAGTTGAGATTTTTTAATTTGAACTTTTAAATAAATTGAACGTTTAATTTTATTTTTAATTTACTAAAACTATATAATTTTTTTTTTAATTTTAATTTGATTTTAGTTGAGATTTTAATTTTATTTCAATAAGTTGAGGATAATCCGAGTGCTGAGCTTATCTTGAATTTTCTGTCCCACACCTCCTGGGATAGAATTATCCCACATATGAGGGACTATTAGACCGGTGTAAAATTTATAAACCAAACAATCGACTATTTCATCTATGAATTGTGCATCCTATCCATACTTCTATCCCTCCAAACGTGTTGAAAACTTTTTCTTATTGAGCAAAGAAACTAATGACCACGTGTTTTAGAATATGTGGAAGTAAGAAATCACATATATGAAATTGTTTATAATGTGCTATTGACCAAATTTATGTTAGGAAAATCGATGATTCCTCACAAGTAAATCAATCAATGGGAATAAAAACTAATGCGGAAAAATTAGATCAAAGGCAACACAAGAATTTTTACGTGGTTCCCTCAATGTGAGGTACGTCCACGGGATCGAAATCCGATTCCACTATCAGTTTCCAAACGATTACAAACGAGACACGAAAGGTCTCACAAACCACTCTTAGGTGAATTCTAAATAATCATAAATAAACAAGAGGAAAGACCTCACCAAATAGATGAACCAAAATCTTCAGAACCAGAGTTGAAGAAGACCCAAAATAACGAACCAAATCAGAACCGAAAATTGAACCAAACTTCTTCACAAATCAAAGCACCAATTCTTATTGATTGACCAAGTCAAAATCGAGAGCATCAATCAATCCCAATTGAAAACCCAACAAGTTGAGTTATACACAAAGTTGCTGAAACAAATTTTGCTGCTACCGCTCTCTTCTCACGCAGGGCCAAAAAAAAACAATACCAATAATATATTGAATCTAGGGTTTTTTTTTTTATCAAACCTTAGTTGTTTCCAAATTGGATTGGGTCTCCTCAAATTAAATATAATATATAAAAATATATTATAATTAATACTAAACCAAATTAAACTCTTTTTCCAAAATCAATTGGGTCCCACACTCCAATAAGGAGGTATACCCAATAATTCTCCCCCTACCGACTTAGGTGGAGAAATCAATCATACCCGCCAAAGTTCGACACTTTAAATGTTTGTCCCTCGACAAAGTCTTTGTCAACATATCTGAAATATTATCATCTGTGTGAACCTTTTCGAGTTGTAACAATTTCGAGTCTAACACATCACGAATCCAATGGTATCTCACATCAATGTGTTTCGATCTTGAATGAAAAGTAGAATTTTTACTCAAGTGAATAACACTTTGACTATCACAACAAAGCACATACCTTTCTTGCTTCAAACCCAACTCTTGCAAAAATTTCTTCAACCATAACTCTTCTTTGCAAGCTTCTGTAATGGCAATAAATTCAGCTTCGGTAGTTGAGAGAGTAACATATTTTTGTAATTAGATTGCCATGCCACAGCTCCCCCTGCAAAAGTCATCAAATACCCCGAAGTAGATTTTCTAGAATCAACATCACCAGCCATGTCAGAATCTGTGAACCCATCAAGCATCGCCTTACCATCTCCAAAACACAAACACACCTTCGAAGTCCCTCGAAGATACCTGAGAATCCATTTTACCACTGCCCAATGTTCTTTACCCGGATTAGAGAGAAAACGACTCACCACACCAACTGCGTGAGCAATATCCGGCCTTGTACAAACCATGGCGTACATCAATGAACCAACTGCTGAAGCATAAGGAACTTTCAACATCTCTTCCTTGTTTTTCTCACTTGTAGGACATTGATTCGAACTAAGCTTGAAGTGACCCGCAAGTGGACAACCAACCGGCTTTGCTTTATTCATGTTGAACCTCTCAAGAATTTTCTCAATGTAGCTTTCTTGAGACAACCAAATCAGCCCCTCTTTGCGATCACGAACAATTTTCATACCAAGAATTTGCTTTGCCGGCCTCAAATCTTTCATAGCAAAAGATTTACTCAACTCTAACTTCAACTTGTTAATCATGGTAGAATCTTGACCCACAATTAACATGTCATCAACATAAAGCAAAAGAATAATAAATTTGCCATCCGGGAAATTTTTCACAAACACACAATGGTCCGAAGTGGTTTTAGAAAAACCATTATTCATCATGAAAGAGTCAAATTTTTTGTACCATTGTCGCGAGGCTTGCTTGAGACCATACAAACTTTTCTTCAATTTGCAAACAAATTTCTCTTTCCCTTTTTCCACAAAACCTTCCGGTTGCTCCATGTAATTTCTTCTTCAAGATCACCATGAAGAAATGCGGTCTTTACATCAAGTTGCTCAACTTCAAGGTTCATACTTGCAACCATGCCAAATACAACCCGAATAGAAGACATCTTCACAACCGGCGAGAAAGTTTCATCAAAGTCAATACTTTTCTTTTGCCCAAAGCCTTTCACAATAAAGACGTGCCTTGTACCTCAGATTCTTGCCATCATTCTTCAATTTGAAAACCCACTTATTTTTCAGAATTTTCCTCCCTTTAGGCAACTTCACTAAATCATAAGTCTGGTTTTCAAGTAAGGAATTCATCTCCTCTTCCATGGCCTTTTTCCAATCATCTTTCTTTGCATGCTCAATTGCTTCTTCGTAGCTCTCAGGCTCCCCTTGATCGGAAATCAACACAAATTTATTGGGAGGATACTTTCTTGAAGGTTGTCGGTCCCTTGTAGATTTCCTCAACTCAAGTTGTGGTGGCGGTTCTTGAGTTGGATGCTCTTTCTCAATTTCTGGCTCAACTTCATTAGGATTAGCATCATCCTCCACTTCTTCAATAGGTGGCTGCACATCTAGGTGGCTGCACATCTCCCACATTTTCATCATCAACTGAAGATGAAGGAGATGGATCCATATCAATGAGATCACTAGTTTTTGGCTCCGGTTGATCACCTTTGCCAAAGTCTTCAATTGTTTGGTTTTCAAGAAACACAACATCACGACTTCGAATGACTTTCTTGTCGACCGGATCCCACAATCTATAGCCAAATTCATCACGCCCATAGCCAAGAAAAATACATTGTCTTAACTTACTATCAAGCTTGGACCTCTCATCCTTTGGAATGTGAACAAAAGCTCGGCAACCAAACACTCTCAAGTGCTCATAAGACACATCTTTGCCAGTCCAAACTCTTTCAGGAACATCACCATTCAAAGGATAGCAAGGAGACAAATTGATCACGTTAATTGCTGTACTCATTGCCTCACCCCAAAAGGATCTTGGCAATTTAGCTTGTGAAAGCAAACACCTTGTTCTTTCCACAATGGTGCGGTTCATCCTCTCGGTAACGCCATTTTGTTGAGGAGTCTTCTTAACTGTCTTTTGGTGCCGAATACCTTGGCTGCGACAATACTCATCAAATGGCCCAGTGTATTCACCACCATTGTCGGATCGGATGCACTTCAATTTCTGCCCTGTTTCTCTTTCAACCATGGCCTGAAAATGCTTAAATACTTCTAGAACTTGATCTTTAGTTTTTAGTAGAAAAGCCTAAACTTTCCTTGAATAATCATCAATGAAAGTAACAAAATAAAGTGCACCACCATGTGTTCTAACTTTTAAAGGACCATAAACATCCGAATGAATCAACTCCAAAACATTTTCTTTTCTAGAAGTAACATTTTTATAAAAAGAAACTCTATATTGTTTACTCGCCAAACAATGAACACAAGTTTTAAGATGTGTATCTTTTAAACCGGGTAGAAGCTCTTTCTTGAACAAAACTTGCAGCCCCTTTTCACTCATGTGCCCAAGTCGCCTGTGCCACAATTCAGTAGAAGTATCATCTTCAAGTGCATTGACAACACCTTTACAAATTTTTCCTTGCATCGAATAAAGTGTATGAGTCTTCTTGCACTTAGCCACCACCAAAGAACCCTTTGTGAGCTTCCATATTCCATCACTAAATTTGTTGTTGAAGCCTTCATCATCTAGCTTCCCAGTAGAGATCAAATTAAGGCGAATATTGGGAACATGCCTTACATCTTTAAGTAACAACTTGCAGCCCAAATTTGTTTCCAAGCAAACATCACCCATGCCGATAATCTTGGACAAACCTTCATTACTCATTCAAACAGAACCATAATCTCCTGCAGTGTAGGTAATGAAGAAATCAACTCGAGAAGTCACATGAAAAGAAGCACCAGAATCAATCACCCGATGACTCTCTTGGCCCACAAAATTGATACAATCATCTTCACAAACGACTATGAGATCATCAGTAGTAACTGCCATTATGTCTTCTTGTTTCTTATCCACACTTTTGTCACGCCTTTTCTCCTTATTCTTGAGCTTTCGGCATTCCCGCTTCATGTACCCTTTCTCATGGCAATAATAGCACTCAATGTCTTTCTTTGAAAAAGAACCATCCTTTGATTTGTCACGGCTTTGATCACGACCATGAGGAGTGTTACTCCTCCCCCTTGTTTTGCTTCGGTCTCTCACAACAAATGCTTCTGAATGAGAGGAACCCGCTGATTTTCTTCTAGTTTCTTCATTCAACAGGCTACTAGTGACTTGGCCCATTGTGACAACTCCATCGGGCGCCGAATTACTAACCGTCACAACCAAAGTCTCCCAACTTTCGGGCAAAGAACTAAGTAGCATCAAAGCCTGCAACTCATCATCAAAAATAATTTTCATAGAACCAAGTTGGTTAACAATACTCTTTATTTCATTCAGATGTTCCGGAATAGGGCTGCCCTCTTTATATTTTAAATTAACCAACTTACGAAACAGAAAAGCTTTATTTGTGGCTGATTTCCTATCATAAAGGCCTTCTAATTTTTTCCATAAATCATGTGCTGAAGTTTCAGTAGCAACATGATGAAACACACTGTCATCAATCCATTAACGGATAACACCAACGGCTTTTCGATTAATCCTATTCCATTCATCATCTTTCATACCCTCGGGTTTGCCACTATCACCCTCAATGGGTCCATACAAATCTTTACAAAATAATAGATCCTCCATTTTAGTTTTCCAAGTTACCCAATTGCTTCCATTGAAGCTAGACATACGACCCACATTCCCCTCCATTGATATACACAAATAGATAAATCCCAATAAACCGTAAGCTCTGATACCAGTTGTTAGGGAAAATCGATGATTCCCCACAAGTAAATCAATCAATGGGAATAAAAACTAATGCGGAAAAATTAAATCAAAGGCAACACAAGAATTTTTACGTGGTTCCCTCAATGTGAGGTACGTCCACGGGATCGAAATCCGATTCCACTATCAACCAAATCAGTTTCCAAACGATTACAAACGAGACACGAAAGGTCTCACAAACCACCCTTAGGTGAATTCCAAATAATCATAAATAAACAAGAGGAAAGACCTCACCAAATAGATGAACCAAAATCTTCAGAACCAGAGTTGAAGAAGACCCACAATAACGAACCAAATCAGAACCGAAAATTGAACCAAACTTCTTCACAAATCAAAGCACCAATTCTTATTGATTGACCAAGTCAAAACCAGAGCATCAATCAATCCCAATTGAAAACCCAACAAGTTGAGTTATACACAAAGTTGCTGAAACAAATTTTGTTGCTGCCACTCTCTTCTCACGCAGGGCCAAAAAAAAACAATACCAATAATATATTGAATCTAGGGTTTTTTTTTATCAAACTTTAGTTGTTTCCAAATTGGATTGGGTCTCCTCAAATTAAATATAATATATAAAAATATATTATAATTAATAATAAACCAAATTAAACTCTTTTTCCAAAACTAATTAGGTCCCACACTCCAATAAGGAAGTATACCCAACAATTTATACTAACATTTTTGTCATGTGTATGACTCTCTTAACCCCAATGTATTTTTAATAATTATAATAAGAAATATAACACTAGAATATTATCATCTACTAGGGACCATTATGAATGTGAATTGTGACCTTTCAATGTAGATTCCTTTGTAGTCGTGGACGGTAGGAACTAAGGAGCTGTTTGCTGCAGCTTATGAAAGTTGAGTATTTAGGAGTGTGTGTTAAATTGTTTGGTATACTTTTCATTTAGTTTATTAGGCATAATTAGTTTAAATAAATTTTTAAAAATTGGTTATTTAGAATTTGAAAGAGGAGTGTTTTTAATTTATATTTTTTGATTATTAGATTTTAACTTTAAAAAAAAAAACTTACCTTGGCCTAAATTAAAAATGAAAAACTTTATTTCAAAGCAAATTGTCATTTTATCAATTTTTTTACATATAACTTTCCATTAGAATGGGGGTGTTTGGGAAGATGGTTGGGTTAAAATAGTCTATTAAAAGATAAAATAGACTAAAATAACTAATTAGATAAAATATCACATCCAATCCATAATCATTTTACATTTTCTCTCACAATCATCAAATTAACTAACAAAAAAAAACCAACTAACTTTCCGAACATAATTTTTTAAATCAAATTAAAATAATTAAGAAAATTAAATAACTAATTAAATTAGCCAACTTTTTAAACAAGACCAATATCATTTTGATAATTAAAAACATCTCAATCTTTTTATTTTAAAATGATAAGTTCAAAACCCAATCTATTATTTACAATTTTTCTGTGTACAATTTTTTTGTCTGTATATTCCTACTCTATTTTAACACGTGTTAATACGTGGCCTAATTTATTTTGCGATTGGACTTCCCTTTAGTTCATGTTGTCTGGGCTCGGAGCGTGTGGTGGATCTTGTTTTGATAATGTAAAATATTTATCTTGTCAATCTATTTATATATATTATTTATATAAAAATCAATTGATTCATTAATTGTAACATATTTATTTTATCGTATTTATCACTAAAAAATTAAACGAGAAGTATATTTTTAAAAATAGATCATCTTTTTTTTTTTTTTGTGTGATAAATGGATAAAATTAATAAGCTATGATTATCAAATTAACGTAATTTTTTTGTAGATGATTTATATAAAGGGCACAATAAAATAAATGGTTCGAATCATCAAAATAAAACTCGTGATGTGTCTTGTGGGCTTGGGCAACATTCTCTAGTCGAGACTATGACTGGTGCGGAACATGTCATTTATTTTGAATAAGAAAATGATATACAATCTAACTTTTTAGACTTAATGATGTGTAAATAAAATAATTATAGAATATAAGAAAGAGAAAAAGAGAAAAAATTATTTTAAATATCCTAATTAATTTGTATAGAATTTAAAATTCAAATCCAAATTTTGAGTTAGAATGACAATAATACCTTTTTAAATATCATCGCAATCACATTTAAAATGAATCTTTCTCACACGTATTTATTTATTTACTTGTGCACATGTATACGCAAATAGCATTATCAATATTGTGTGAACCGAGACTGTGGAATAACATGCAAAAGAAGGACCACATAATTGAAAGGAAAAAGTTAGGGATCATGAAAATTTTGTCATGAAAATGATCATGAAAAATTTATGATCCTTGGATTACCTTGATTAGTGTTGGTGCTTTATTCTAAGTGTAATCCAAGGGTTACAAAACTTTCATGATTATTTTTATGAAAAAAATTTCATGATACCTAACATTGCTGTAATTGAAAAGATTACAAAACTCGATATGTTATTATATCCAAAATTCTACCTCACATGGTGCTTTCATGATATTTGGATAAGTTTACGTTGATTTCGATTAATTTCAAAACTTACATAAAGGGTTCCTTTCACGTAGATTGAATAAATTTCGGACAAAGTTTACGGGCGTAATTTCAAAAAACAAATTTGATTGCCCTTCTTACACTACATAAACTTAAAATCTAAAAAGAAAACATCTATAAATCCCAAGTTACACCTATTAAGCCAACCACTTAGAGTTCTTTCATTGCCCTTCTTACACTACATAAACAAAGAAGAACTTCCTCATATCTTGTGCTCAAAAAAACTTAATTTCACAAACATGGCCTTAACTTCAGTCTTCAAATCATCCGACGGTGAGCAGAGATGGATCAACCAAGTCAGCAAAATCCTCCAACACCATGAAGTGATGGTCCAAATCGACCTCCCAGTTTCCATCTTTCGAGTCCCAGCTACCATTTCTGCATTCAAGCCCGAGGCCTACGTGCCTCAGCTCATCGGCTTGGGTCCCTACCATCATTTTCGCTCCGAGCTCTATGAGATGGAGAGGTACAAGCTTGCTGCAGCAGCCCGGCATCAAAGCCAGTTTAAAAGCCTCGAATTCGAACAACTTGTCAATCAACTCATCGAGCATGAACACAGAGTTCGTGCTTGTTACCATATGTACTTGGACGTTGAAGGCGAAACACTTGCATGGATTATGGCCATTGATGGCCTCTTTTTGCTTGACTTTCTTCACAATTATCATATCCACATGAAAGAAAATTCGGTGTCTTCGTCTGCAACAACAGCTCACTTAGTCGATTCCACTGGACGGAAGCTAGCTCATGGCACTGTCCTCGGCGACATAATGATGCTTGAAAATCAAATCCCAATCTTTCTTTTGAGAGAGATTGTGTCAATCCAATGCCCATTGCCTGATGTGGAAGACAATTTGTTGCCTTCTATGTTGATGGGTTTTTGTAAATCTCTCTCTCCAATCAAACTCATCAAGGAGGACCTCCCTTCGTCTCAAGTCGCTAAGCATGCACATTTGTTGGACCTTTTGTACCACTTGATCGTGCCCAAAATGAACTGTTCTGAAGACAATCCAGGCGATGGATTTGGCAAATTGGGATCGTCGAGCTTTGATACTACAGAGCCGAGCTTTGATTCAAGCAAGTCTTATCAAGTTTTTGATAAGCTTTGGAAGTTGTTATGCAGTCTACATGTTGGGTTAATAAGTAAAATCACAAAGCTTATTCAGAACTTATTGGGTGTGTCAAAGATAATTAGTAATGTACCAGGGGTGTCCATTTTAATGTCGAAAAAGAAAGAAGACATAAAACCTGAAGAAGAAGTTTCCAGTGATGTCAAGAAAACTCCTAAGGTAGAGCAGATCATGATTCCTTCAGTATCAATGCTTCACTTTGCTGGGGTGGAATTTTGTCCCACTAGAGGTGGCATTTCAACTATTCAATTCGACGCATGCGCCAAGAAATTTTACCTCCCTGTCATCACTCTGAACGTGAACTCGGAGGTAGTAATGAGAAACTTGGTGGCATACGAGTCTTCACTTACCTCCGAGTCACTTGTTTTCACACGATATACAGAGCTGATGAATGGAATCATAGATAATGTTGAGGATGCAAAGCTGCTTAGAGAAAATAAAATCATCGTAAACAGTCTGAAAAGTGATGCTGATGTTGCGGAACTCTTCAATGGGATGAGCAAGTCAGTGAGACTCACAAATGTGCCCTATATTGATAAGGCCATTGAAGATGTGAACAAGTGCTTCAACAATACGCGGCAGATTAGGATGTATAGGCGGATGAAGAATTTCGTGTACGGTTCATGGCGGATTCTAACAATCATAGCAGTGGTTTTGCTCATGTTGCTGATGGTTTTACAGTCATTTTGCTCGGTTTATAGCTGTCCTCGTATGTTCCACACCTTTAGCAGTTCAACTTCAGGTTCAGGGTGATATATATTATGGTTTTAATTAGGATCTATTGATATTGGTGATACGGTCACATATCAAATAGTATCGGTTATAAAAAAATACCGGTATCGATCGACATTTAAAACCATGATATATCTATTGTCTTCATGATTTTTTTTTTTTTTGTGGTTTGATATTTGTTAATTTTTCTGATATGTTCTAATTAATTTGTGAGTGTTCTTTTGTCTATGTATTGTCTGCCTGTTGTTGCTGTTAATAGTTTGTTTGTTTGTTTTGTTTTTTTATCAGTAAAACATTAATTTTATTAACTCAAAATTAATAAATATATCGAGATAATATGAATTAAGAAAAAGAGATTCTTTCAAAATCCGAAAAGAAACCTTGCATGTTGGCACATGACACCACTCTTACAACCATTACAATCAGTCACCAAACCCAAATTCTAAAACAATAACCCCTCTCCCATAAAATATAATTAAAAAAAATAAAAAAAAATAAAAATATCAGCTACATGGAGAAAGTAAACCAAAGTGACCAATGGGACAATTGGACTGCATACCAGCATAACAACAACTACTACTTGTACCAAACAAGCTTGACATCAAGCTTTACATAAAACCCAAAATTGTTTGGTTTAGAATTTTTGAAAATTTATTCCAAAACTCAAAATTTAAAACTTGTTTGATTTAGAATCTTTACAAAATCGATTTTATTTGGTTTTCACAAATTGGCCGAATAAGTTATATATTTTAAATGTATATGATCTAAATAGACTTAAATAGTAAACAAAATATAAAGAACAAAAATAAATTTAATAAATACACAAAACATTAAAATTGTATTAATTTTTAAATGGATCAATTTTGATTTATATTTTTTTTGTATATTTTTCATTATTCAGTAATTTTATAAAAAGTTCCATTTAAATATGAAACGTTTTAAATGTATATAGATTAAGTGGATATAAAACAAGAAAAGAAATGTTAAATTTTTTTTACCATTTATAAAAAAAATAAAAAATATGGAGTGAAACTTTGTTCTATAAATTAGATTAGATGCATCTAAAAAGTGAACTTAGATTAGGTATATGAAAGAAGTAAAAAAAAAAAAAAAATGACTAAAATATTGTAAAAGGGTTTTGACTAAAAGACAAAAAAAACAAGACCCAAAAAAACTCAAAAACTAGTTTTGAAAACTCATAACCAAATAAGTTTTGAATTTAATCTTCTAAAAACTATTTTCAAAACTCATAACTAAACAATTTTTAATTTTTAAAACTCTTTTTAAACCCCCAAAACTGATTTCAAAACTAAACCAAACGCAACGTGAGATTCTGAATGATACAAACTTTTCTCCAACATTCTTTAAAATTAATAAATATGGTGTCGTTTGGAAAAAAAAAATTTAATTGACTTTTTTGAATTGAGACCTTTTTAGCTTGAGACTAAAAAGTTTGTTTAGGTTGACTTTTTGACTTTTTTAAATTTTGTAAGAGAAAAAGTAAAATAATTATAGTTTGAATGTGACATTTAGTCTTATTGGCGTATTTAACCATTTTGTCTTTTGTGCTTATATAGACAAAAAAAAAAAAAAAAGCCCTAATCAAACGAATAAATATTTCAGTTTAATGAGAAGAACTTTAAGCAGTAACTCCACTTGTCTCGTTTGAGAATATGCTATTTTAATAATTTTTTAAATTTTTACAAAAAATGTGCAGAAAAGTAGAGAGAGTGATGTGATAACTTGTACTTTATTGGCTTATTTAGATCATATTACCTCTCTATTTTCTTACACATTTTTTCAAATAAGCCAATAAACTAAAAAAAAAGTCACTTCCCAAAATAGACCTAAATCAAACAAAATTAATATAAATGATATGCAGTCACAAAAATAATAAATGCTAACTAACATATGTATTTTAATGTAGATAAAATGATAATATCATTTTTCATTCGTGTAACAGATGACTCATGATGAGGGAATAAAGTGTTATATAATTAGATCATATTTGTTTGAAGAACATGACATTAGAATTGGATTAATAATTTAACAAATTACATAATTTTATGTACAACAAGAAAATTAGAATTTAGATTAATAGTTTACCCAGACATAATATCCTCGTATGGGACTGTTGAATTCTAAAAGAATGGTGGAATATAAAATGAGAGATCAAAAAGAAATATGAACTAATTAATTAAATCATAAGATTGATAGTATTTTTTTTTTTTTTCGATAAATAGGAACCGTGTCCTAGGCAGACGCTCCTTTGGACTCATTTCAGAAATGTAAACTCGATGATCGTCACACCGTCATCGCATGATGTGAAGAAACAGAAAGCACTAATAAAAGTCGAATTTGAGTTAGGTATGTGGGGGAATATACCCACTGAACAACTACTTTACCCTTTGTAAACCTTATTGTAATTTTCACAAATATTATTATATTACACTTGTGAACCTTCTTGTAATTTTCTCAAATTTGATAAAAGATTAGTGTAGTTTACTCAATCATTAGTATATGCAGTTTACTCAATCATTAGTATATGCAGTCTTTATAATGAAACAAATCGAGTATATGACCATAGATAATTATTGGGTGCTTCAGAAGCACAGTTACATGATGTTTTAAGAGTATTGTGATTAATGGAGAAAGTATGACTTACAATTTTATATTGAGTGATTAGAAAATACGAAGGGACATGACATATGATGATTAGTGAAAGATTATAAACACATGATACTCCAAAAAAATACTTAATAATTTTCCAATGTGATGACTGCAAAAAAAAGTTGTTTGGTTTATACTCATCATCTCAAAACAAACAATTTTAATGCAAACGTGGTGAAGTAAATAACACTACCCAACCACCCATTTCATATCCTCTTAATTAATTAAAAGTCATTAGTTCTACTTTATCCGATTAGGTGTATTATCACATAATTAACATATACCTGTGTGTTATGCATGGTTCTAAATAAATAATTAAAAATTAATTTTAAAATTATTAATTAAAAAAAAAAAGATAATCTTAGAATGGGATGGTCTGTTCTTCTTTCTAAATCATCCTTTGTTATATATAATGCCCGCTATTGCTGACAAAGAGTTATAATATAGAACAAAAATAAAAGTAAAAGATCTGACGGAAAGAGATTTAGAGAATTTGAATGAACCCATCATATAATATAAGTCAAAACATTCTTTGGTCAATGAACTCAAAACTCCTAATCTACTTTTTTTAGATTTTTGAATTAAAAAATACAAAATTACATGTGTCATGAAATCTTTGGCCCTTTCATTTTAATTATAGTTATTGGATCTTTCATTATTATAATAATATATATCAAACCAAACCAATCCTTAAGTCTCATAAAATGGGGTCAACTACATGAATCCTTCTTCTTCACGCGGCCCTATCAAAGACCATTTCATTAGTCAAATTAAGTAGATCCATATCTCTATTTACAACGCTAGCCAACGTTAATATAGGCCTACCCCGTCCCCTAACACTTTCATCTATCGTTACAGCATCGCATCTCTTCACTATTATCTCTATGGGTCTCCGTTGAATATGATTAAACCATCTCAATCAATTCTCTCTCAACTTATCTTCTATCGGTGCTACTCCTACCCATTCCCGAATACACTCATTCCTAATTCTGTCTTATCTAGTCTTGCCACACATCATCTCAAATTCCTTAATTACTACCTTTCAAATTTAATAATTATTCTCACCTATCTAAAAAAAAATTAATAATTATTTTCCTTTTATGACATTGACAAGGAAATTAAATTTCAACAAATTTTATTTGTTTACTATAATGACAAACATGATGTCAACACATGCAATTGTAGACACCTTATTTTTAACCGCCATTAAGACTTAAGTGTCTCAGGTCGATCACTCAATCATAAAAGTTATGATGTATAAGTGTTCGATTTCTTCAGTAAGAAGAACTTCAAATCCCAACCTTACACCCTATTTTGACCAAAACTATTTTAGACCAAAATTATTTTAGACCTTAAAACCCTCTCTTTCAAAATATTTTTCCAAATGTTTCTACAATGTTTCGAGACTCGCATTTCGTTTAAAATATTGTACTTTTCTATAAATCGAGTAAGGACAAAGTGGAAATAAATGGAAGGGAGGTGAACTCTTTGAAAAATATTTCAAAACATCTTATTTATAGGTTTGGAGTTGGAGAAAATAGGAGGAAAGGGAAGAAAACTAGTTGGGGAAGAGGTTAGGCATCAATCCGTTAGGATAGAAATGAGCAGCCTTCACTAAAATAGGTATATCTCTTTGCACACTTAGAATTTAGATGTGAGACCACTACCATTGGAAAGTGGACTTTTGGGGCTTCAATTTAAACTCAAGAATCACCTAAAACCGAGTCCAGATGAAGGAAATATACCCATTTGAAATCGGGCCTAAAAATAGATTTTTGTCTGGCTGGCCACTAGTGGCCTATTGCCCCTTTTTAGTGGCCTACAGGCCACTTGTGTCAAAAAATAGTTTTTTCCAGATATTTGTTGCCAGCTGTCTCCCACAGGTTCATGCATGATACCAGTTGTCTATATACAAATATTTCCGAACTAGTTTTTCTATATATACTTGACCTACTCTCTTGAAATTAGGTTAGAAAAAATTCCAAAAAAACTCCAAAACTTGCATAGCACTCTCTCTCTCTCTCTCTCTCTCTCTCTTGCAACCAACACACTCTCTCTCTACACTTCCTAAACCAAAAATTTAGCTCTTCTTGCTAAGGTTCTTGAGCTCAAATCTCAGCCCTTGAGAGTGAGAACTTGTGGGTTTATTAACAAAAGAGTTACCTTTCTTCAAGAGGTATAATTTTGAGCATCTCTTCACTACTTCTCCCTTATCTTTTCTTGCTGTTTTTGAACTATTTTTGGACTTTTTTTTATAGATTGAAGCTTGTGGTTTAAGGCTATTAAAGATAGAGGGGTTAATCACCTTTCTTTAAACCTTGTCTCCTAAGCCTTTACACTTGTGTTTCCTATCCTTTCCTCAACTTTTTACCACTGATTTTCAGAATTTTTCAGAGACTAAAAATATTGTTTTGAAGTCTCAAAAATGGAGGGGTTAGCCACCCCTCCTTATGCTTGTTTACTAGCTCAATTTCTCCATTGTTGTAGCTAACTTTTTCAAGCTTTTCCATGTAATTTCTAGCACTGTTTTTAGCTATTTTAGAACCGTTTTTGGTTGTTTATTTCATTTATTGTATAGTATGCTTGTAATGTAATGGTCCTCATAGGTTTGGTATTTTAGGCATTAGACACCAACCTATTTGAGTTGATAGCATTTATTTCTTGCTTTCCATACTTGTGTTCACCTCTAAGCATCTCTGCAACCTCCCTCATTTCTTGGCTTTTCCTTTGCTTTGAGAGTTGTTTCAAACCAATTGTTTGTTTAAGCTTGAGATTGAAGTCGTTGTGCTTAATGATTTAATCTCTTTAGAGGTTCATTACCAACAGTATGACATCTCTCTCATGCCTAAAAACAATCCTTTGTTTGACACTTCTTTCCATTAGAGGACTTAATCTTAATTTTCGGACTAAATGAATTAAGGAATGGAAAGATAATTAAAATAGAGTAATAAAATTGGGATAAAATGGAGCAAGATAATAAAATGGTTTAGATTCAATCGGACGTTAATTGAACCCATTGAGTCTTGAGTCGTTTCATACTTGTTAGTGATGAAAACGGTTTAAAAATCAATGTCAACCACTTCCCTTGATCAATATCATGATAGGGAGGAGGTTCATGAGTCTTTAATTGTGCATTTATTGAAAATGTATCCCTTGGTTTATAAGTCATCACACAATAAATTTGCGTCGATTGATGACTTGCGAACCGAAGCCTACCTCTCCTTTGAACTGTTTGATGATAAGGAGAGGTATGGTGGACAAACATCCCCTGAGAATACTCTGTTTGTGCTCTGTTTGTTTTCTGTTGCAGCAGAAGAAACCCAACATTAGTGGCCGGCAGGCCACCTTTTTTGTACGGCAGACCACTATTAGTGTGCGGCCGGCTACCACTTCTAGCCTGCCGGCCACCTTTTTCAATCAAGCAGTACCACTTTCTTCACAAAGCAAAGCAGAGATCGGAGTGCAAAATAGTGCAGATGTATTCTCGGGGAGAAATTCATATGCATGCATAAGCCATCTCCTTGCTCCTCAGGACCGTTAAACTTGTTTTTTAATGGTAGTATATTGTATCTAAAGTAGTGAACTTGTAATTAATTACTTAGTTAATTAATTCCTTAATGTAACTTAGTTAGTGTAATTAGTGAATTTGTATTAATTAGTTAGAGTAACTAGTTGATTTTTTTGTGTTGTAATTAATTAATTAGTTAGAATAGTTAGTTAAATTCGGCGGTGTAATAATTAGTTAGCTAGTTTAGCTAATTCATTCATTCAGACCCTCTTGTGTGAGAGCCAATATATAATATTATGTATGTCTTCCAACCCCTATTTCTTTCTCCTTTTTATTTACCCGCTTATGATGGATAGTTTAGAGCATCATATTTACTTAGCATTTCTCATGATTTGCATTCATTTGTCTTGCATGTATTAGGCTTGGCACATCATTCTAACTCATATTTGTTATTCATTACTTACTTGAGTACGTGCTTGAACTGCATGCTATCAAGTTGATTCACATGTCATAACTAGTAGCCGAGCCTATTAGTTGTATATCGCATGTGTTACATTAGTCATGTTGCATTAGTTAGAGACATGCATGTTTTCTAATTATTTTGCTTTGTTTTGGCTTGCCTTGGACTACTAGGTGAACATTTTTTGCTTTAACATATTGCATGCGTGTGATTATTGCCATAACAAGTATAATTACCATGAGGTTAAGTGCTTAATTGATATACTTGCTTGAATGCATGTGGATGAAGGCTAATTGCTTAAATTGAGATTATTTGATGAATGTACATATGAGATCACTTTTTCAAGTGGTACATATTCAAAACAATTTTCAAATAAACATAAAATCAAATGGCCTGTTTGGTAACCATTCAGTTTTTAGTTTTTAGTTTATATGTACAAGAATTTAAAAAACTGTCATAAAAACTTGTTTGATAATTTTTTTAGTTTATAAATGGTTGTCTCGGTTTATAAATTTGAGAAAAAAACGTAAACTCAAAAAATGAGTTTACGTTTTCAGTTTTCAATTAATTTTTTTTCAATTAATATTTTTTCAAATATTTTTTTTCCCAATTAATTTTTTTTTTCAAATAATTTTTTTTTCAATTAATCTTTTTTTTCAATTAATATTTTTTCAAATATTTTTTTTCCCAATTAATTTTCTTTTCAATTATTTTTTTAATTAATTTTTTTTCATTTTTTTCAAATAATTTTTTTTTCAATTAATCTTTTTTTTCAATTAATATTTTTTCAAATATTTTTTTCCCAATTAATTTTTTTTTCAAATAATTTTTTTTTCAATTAATCTTTTTTTTCAATTAATATTTTTTCAAATATTTTTTTCCCAATTAATTTTCTTTTCAATTATTTTTTTAATTAATTTTTTTCATTTGTTTTCAAATAATTTTTTTTTCAATTATTTTTTAATTAATTTTTTTTTCAATTAATTTTTTTTTCAAATATTTTTTTCCAATTAAATTTTTTTTCAATTATAATGTGTGTGATCCCATTGTCATAAATAATAAATATAAATATAAATATTTTGAGGCCTGAATGAACATATTTTTTAGTTTATGTTTTTAAAATTTTTTAAACATTTTGTTCAAACCAAACGCGTTTGTAATTTTTGTTTTTCTAAAAATAAACAAAAATCGGTTTATAAAATTTTTGTAAACATAAACCAAAAACATAAAGTTACCAACCGCTACCAAAGTGTTCCAAATTTTACAAATTAGTCTATACTTGTGTGCATCACGAAGTAAAGTTAGCCTAATAATCGGAACAAGAGCATATAATGTAAATAAGAATCACATCATGATTAGTAGAGGTCGATCTTTGATCGGGCGAGTGGGGTGCTCAATTCATAACTTTCTCCTCTCGTATCTAAGTTCCCAAGCTGAGACACTTTGGTGATGACGGATAAATGGCCTTTGGCACGAGTCTCGGGTTTCCTAAATTTTTCAAAAATATTTAGGTGGCGACTCTGTAATCTGGTAAAGCAGTCCATTTTTTGCATTTTGATTCAAAATCGATTTTCCAAAAGAATTGACGGATTTGGACTCATTTGTATTTATCTATTTCATATTGCACTTGTGAAATCAGATTCGGAACCATGGAGTCCGAACTGTAGGGCTATCGTATCCGAAAGGAGTATGAAAAGCAAGTTACAGCAATGCATATACCTACCCATGTTAGTTTTTAAAAATTTACCACAATTTTTTTAAATATAAATTTTACTTTATTTTGTTTATTCTTTTGTCAATATAATAACATTTTTTAAATTTTATTAAATTGCAATACTTTTGAAAATGAAAAAAAAAAAAAAAGATATTTAAATTTTACAAGCTAAAAATCAATCTAATATTAATAGAATACGTATTGATATCTCTATATGTTGGGAGTTTGTATTGTTTGTCTAGTTCAAACGGTTTAGTCTACCAAAATATCAAGTCTGAACGAGAGTTTTGAATGGTAAAATAAGCATTGACTAATTGTACTTTATTATATGCAATTTAAAAATATTTATAATAATTAACCATTTTTTAACAATAACTTTCCAATCTAAATATAAAAAAAAAACTATAAATTTATTTCTCTCTAAATTTTTTTAATAAATTTATTACGACTTAGATGGTATTTGATAAAATTGAAAATTGAAAATTAAAAAATTAAGTACGGAAAACTTAATGATGAATGTTTAAGTCGAAAAGTTGTTCAATAAGAAATTAAGTATTGAGCTAAAACAAATTATTTGATATGTACATAATCAAATTTAAATTTTTTTATTCAAATTGTATATCTTACAATTTTTATATCATGATTATGAGTTCATAGTGATGAAGATGGCAATGCCGGCATTATATGGCGCTAATGTCAATCATGGAAAAGATTAATGAATAATGATTGGAGATGGTGAAAGGATAATATTGTAGAAATAAAAAGTAAAAATAAAAAGGTGGCGACGATGGAAGAATGATAGTGGTGGTTGTGAGAACAGTAATAATAGTTGTGCAAGTGAAGAGTTGCAGTGGTTATTGTAATAGTGATAGTAATGGCAGTGGCAACTGCGGTGATGATATGATAGTGGTAGTAAAATGATAGTGGTACTTATGGCAACAATAACATTGGTGATGACGGTGGTGGTGGTAGTAGCAGTGGTCGTGATGGTAATAATAGTGAGTTTATAATAGTATATGTCGATATATATATATATATATATATTTATTGAAGTATGACAATACTTTATGTTTTGTATTTGTAAATTCAATTATAATTAAGTTTAATATCACTTAAAATTATATTAATTTTTAGGTTATATTTTAAGAGGCACTTAAGTTTTTAAGAGATATTAATTGTAGTTATCAAACGAGTTTAATTAATTATCACTTAATATATTTAGTTTTAAGTGCTAAATTAGATTATTAAACACCACATTAGTGTAAGTCATTTTTAACCGTAAAACCTAAAAGAGTAATATTAGAGATCTCAAAAAACATTTAAAATTTTCTACACAATATTCATAAGGATGTGATTTTCTAACATTTTTAAATTTAAAATTACATTACATTTCAACTTCCAAAGATAATCCTAAAAAAAAAAAAAAATTGTTTTTAATAAATATATATTTTATACTGTACACGCGTATACCGCTAGTTGTATTATATGTAGATTCATTTTACAGTATGAAAACTCTGCTTCAGTGACGGTTCAGTTAGGCAACTTTACCTTGATAATCTTATTATTTTAAATTTTAATGTATAGTTTATTTTTCAAAAAAAATAATAAAATAGATTGATTAAAAAATTATAATCAATGATTTAATCACATTCATTGTCTTAAAAAAGAAAGGGTAACTTTGCACCTTAATACTTTGTACTAAATCTCATGTTTGTTTCTACTCATAAAATTATGACAGTCAACCCCTTACACTTTTGGTTAAATTTTACTTTGGTCTCTACATATGAAATTGTGACAGTCAATCCCATACACTTTTGATCAAATCTCATTTTAATCCCTACACAAATGTCAATATCTTCATTCTGTTATTTCATCATTTAAATCTTAACAGAATCCAGTCATGTGACAAGAATGTAACTACGAAATAAGGGTAAGAGAAGAAAATTGTCTATATTTCTCATCAGCATACACTTTGGTCTACATGATAAGTACAAGAGAGTTATATAATGCAAAACATATGCTAAAAATTGAGATGAAAAGTAAGAAAATAGAACTTTTGAAATAAAAAATGACAGCAAAGAAATTGAAGAGAAAAAGAGGAATAGACAAAAGACCGTGGAAAACAGAATTTTGTGATTTCAATTTATGTATAATTCTAGTTTATCTTCTTAATTATTGCAGTTTCTTTTAGCCGAATACAATCATAATTTGATGTAAATTTTGAAACAAAGTATGTATTTGTAAAAAATGTGGATGATTTTTCTCTTTTATCTTCATTTCGTAGTTACATTCTTATCACATGACTGAATTATGTTAAAGATTAAAATAATGGAGTAACAGAAGGGGGACATTGACACTTGTGTAGGGATCAAAGTGAGATTGGATCAAAAGTGTAAAGGGTTGACCATTATGATTTCATGTATAGGGACCAAAGTGGAATTTAACCAAAAGTATAAGGTGTTAATTGTTACGATTTCATATGTAACGATCAAAATGAGATTTGATACAACATGGTAGGGTGCAAAGTGTAATTTATTCAAAAAGAAAAAAAAAATCTGAGTTCCATTGTCATTGTGGGGTTAATAAAAAAGTATGATATGTTGGTAATTTAATTGATTTTTTGAGAGTTGATTTTTTTCCAAGTTGAAGGCGCCGCTACGAGTTTTATTTTGAGAATTCAAACGGATTTTTTGGAAGAACTTTGTGTATATCCGTATAAAAAATAAATTAATTTAATAATTATAATATTTTTAATTTATTGTGTTTGTCTTAAGAAAATAGATGTTTTTTTTATTAAAAAAAAAACATATTTGTTATCCATTTGTAACATATATAATATGTATTCAGAATTCTACAAAATAAACAATTTGAATCATCGAAATAGGACTCATGGTAAGCCTTACAAATGTTTTATTTTGAGAGAACCGAACTCATTTGTAAAATTGTCATTGTGGTTTATTTTTGTAAGACAAATATAATAAAATTTAATTATAATTGTTAGTTCAAATCAATTTTTAATGAATAATTAAAAATATTTTTTTAAAGATTAAGAAATCAATTAATCGAACTTGTGTGAGTCCACAAACTCAAAGAAAAAAAGAAAAAAAAATCCAAAAACCGATTGTGGGAGCCAAATTTATATAGTCCAATACCATCGGGCCCAAAGTGTGAATCGGCCCATTGGGCCTCATCCATTGGACACATTTGTCCGAGTTATATCTCTTAATACTAAATGCAGAAGCCGAGTAATCTATTACAAGTCGACATCGTGGCTAGTTGCCGATTCCTCGCCATAAAGCGTTGAGAACCAGATGAGATACGTAGTAGGGGATAAAACCTAAGAAGAAAATGTCTATAAAAGGAGGAGGAAGACCCAATGATTAGGGATGATCTAAAAAGCTCACTTTAGAAAAAGAGTAACCCATATACCAGAGAAAAAAGAAAACTAACTAGATCGTCGGAGTGCTAATTTCAGCACCCCAGACCGGAGTTGTTATTGTTTCTGGTGCCTATAGAAGGACTAGTATGGGATCTGTTTGGATAAATGAGTATTCCAAATCCATTACTCCACACTAGTAGCCTACAGAAGTGGAAGAAATTGGTGCCATGATAGTTATGCGTCAAATCACAACTACATTAAGTCATTTTATTTATTTATTTATTTTTTGAGAATGCTATTATATTTATAATATAAGGGAGTTGGGGTGTCTGCTGTGCACCCAGCACATCAGGCATTGTTATGCGGCCTTATGTGCTTATTTTGGGGTCCGTTTTGATAATTCGAACCATTCACATTTTAAAATACATCGAGTAGAATATACCTGTAAAAAATTAAGTTAATCGGATATCGTAAACCATTTCATCAACTTACATTTATATTCATAATATATAAGTGTATAATCTAATTTAGGGGGCGTGGATGTGTTGGCTACATATTTTGTACAGGCCAATCACAGTTCAACACGTGGCAGGATGAGGGCAATACGGGAAAACAATTCAAATCTTCAATCGTAATCACATACGTGGCAGTTAGTATTGTTTATTATGGATCTGCATAGCACTGGATTAGCAAAAAGATGCAAGATGACATGGCTTTAACAGTTACTCGTATATTTAAATTCAAAATCATGAGGAAAACCTAACTGAAGACATGGCGTAGTGGAGCTAACTATGAGGAAACATGATCAGCGATCATAGAGGGATGATTCGACGGTTAGAAACTCATTTCGACGGTTATCATTGAGAAGTATAAATAGCAGAGAAGGCCCCAGAAAGAGCCCTGAACTCGGATCCATAGAACCAGTTTTATCTACTTTATTTTCCTTCCAGTTTTTACATTTCTTGTTCTTTACATTTCTGTACTTCAAATTCCTGCACTGCACTTCGTTCATAGGAGTAGTTTCAAGTAGCTTATTGCTGTAAACCTCTACAAGGCTGAATTGGATCATTGTAATTCTTTCATTTTTACTTAATGAAATGCTACAATTGTTCTTTATTTAATCGTTGTTTGCTTAATTCTCCTAAACAAAGCCACCAGTAAAAGTCCTCTTCATTGAGGCTGAAAGAACTAAAACACAATCGTCTGATAATTGGTTGGCAATTAATCTTCTATAAGGACTGATTGATCCTTGCTGGCACGCTTAAAATTACAATAATAACCTTCGAAAACCAAAAAAGCCAACATATATTTTTGGCACGCCCAGTGGGACTAATTGAAATGGCTAAACGTAGGAGATAAGGAGAAAATGAATGCTTGGAAGAAGGTGTGGAATGAAAGGTAGAAATACCTAATTCAGAGGATAATGTGGTAATACACCTTGTGGAAGTACCTGTCTTATCAGAACCTATGGTCGAACAGGCCAGCACTTCGGAGCAAGTACATGTTCAAAATATTGGACGAGGTCATGGAGTTGGACCATCCACTGTTCCATCTACTCAGCCAATAAATCCATGGGGAGGCCTAGTAGATGCCATGGGACAGCAGTTAATGAACACAATGGAAAGATGTGCAATATCCTTTATGGATCGAATGAATACCCATCAACCAACTAACACAAGGCATATGGAGGAAATTTCAAATGTCCCTCAACAAAGATTGGCTAGAGATAAACAACCTATGCAAAATAATGGACATACTAATGGTCAAACTAGTAATCAAAACTATGAAAGACCATCACCTCAGTCTTGGTACGAGCCTCTTTCGAGGCCTGTGACAAATCAAAATGCCTCATTACTTAACAGTGAAGCCGTTGCAAATTGGTGGATCTGGGCCAACACAAGAAAATGGCATAAGGATGTTTCCAAATCCCATGTTCGAAGCCATACCTGGCACGAGGGGTTCACTAATCCTTTGTTTGAATTTGTACCCGGGGGGTTGGAAGGGTTTCCTACGACTGGAAGAGACACAACACTTGTTCCAGCACCTTTTGCAGGTCCTTTCGCAGGACAGGCTCAGAGGGGTCACCCATTCCCTCAACAGCAGCTAGCACCACAGGGACAACCAGTCCCAAATATACCTCCCTATGGACTAGGAGGACCTCATGCACAAGGTTTTCCACCAAATCCTGTGTTTGTTCCTCCAGTGGTGGTTCAACAAGCACAATATATGGTTCCTAGGGACCAAATTGCTCATATTGTTAGAGAGATGTGTGGACCGATGGCTCGGGGGGTTCAAACTCCTGTGTACAGGAAACCATATCCAGAATGGGTAGATAGGGTACATGAATACCCAAGAGGGTTTAGAATACTAGATTTTTCTCTTTTTTATGGAATAGAAACCAGTCAATGGTAGAGCATATTGCTAGGTTCGCTGCCCAATGTGGTGAATTTACCAATAATGATTACATGAAGTTAAGACTATTCCCAAATTCTTTAACTGGGGCAGCTTTTGTATGGTATATTAACCTTACACCTGGCTCTATCCAAACTTGGCAACAAATGGAGGAGGAATTTCATGCCCAATTCTTCCAAACGGAGCTAGAAGTTTCCATGGCAGACTAGGCAAGGTTGAGTCAAAGGCCTGATGAGAAGGCTGCTCAATTTATTGCCAGATTCAAAAGAGCACGAAACAAATGTAGGATCATTCTAACAGAGCCTGAATTCGTGAGACTGGCTCAAAATGGTTTAGAGTTTAGGCTTCGAAAGAAGTTTGACTCAACTGAGTTTAGAGACTTAGTGGAACTAACCTATAAGGTGTCTAGATATGAAGCATTACTAGAGGAAGAGCAAGATCGAAGTAACGCATCATACAAGACGTATTATAGAGATCCTAATTATGAGATTGATGCAGCAGAGATCGTAAGGAAAGAACCTGTGATCTGTGAGACATTAATTCATAAAGACACAACAATAGACCAGCAGTTTAAAAAGAAAGACCTTCATAGGAAATATTCTTTCGATTTAACAAAGGCAGACGACATTTTTGATTATTTACTTGCGGCAAACTTCCTAAAGTTACCAAAAGGAGTCAAAATTCCGTCCCAGAAGAACTGAAAGGAAAAGTGTATTGTAAATGGCATAATTTTTGGTCTCATTCAACTAAAAACTATATTGTTTTTGGGGACAGGATCCAAGAACAGATTCGAAAGGGGAGTTTAAAATTCACAGCTAAAGCAGAAAAGGCTATAGGGATTGACACTAATCCATTTCCAGAGATTGGAGAAGTTGCAGCTAATGCCATTATGCCAGACTTCCAGAATTGATCCTTGAAGGAATTGGAAGAGGTTAATGTGCAAATGCATGTTGCCAGCCAGACTACTGTCAAGAAAGATGCTAGAAGTTCACTAGCTGATGGACAGGCTTTGCAGACCAGAGGGAAGACTCTGATGAGGAGGCACTGGATGATGATTCTTTAGAGGTAGCTGTCATGCAAAGAATGTGTCCCAGATGCAGGTTAAGCTACAAGTGGTTGAAAGGGCTTCTGATTGATGGGAAGCAGTATTACAAAGATGTGCAGAGGCGTCCCAAACCAACCAGTGCTTATAACAAAAGGCCATATCCAACTGGTCCTAGGCAGCAACCATTCATGGCTAGGCCAACAGCCACTAGAGTGCACTCCAAGGGCAAGAGGCCTCTACATGAGTTCAAACTACCCAACTATTACAGAATGAAGGGCAATCATCCTAAGAGGAGACTTGAAATGGGCTCAGGTTATAGGATCAAAGCCAGAGATTGGCCCCCTAGACCAGTCTCACACAAGATGGAAAGTGGCCACCTTCATGGAAGGCCTGAATTAGGCCCAAAACAGGGAGTCAGGGCTAAGCAGTGGCCTTCACAGGCAGGTTTGAAACTGGCTTCAAAGGAAGAAAGAGACAGTTCAACAACTAAGCTAGTGGGTTCATGGGTACCTGGAGTTCCAGATTGGTTTGTCATGCAGAACAAACCTAAGGAAATACCTACCTAAAGAAATGTTGTTGGAGACTAGGGTAGGATGGTTAAACCTCCCTGGTGGCTTCAAATAATTGGGTGTTACTAAAGCATCCAAAAACAAAGGAACCAAATATGGTCCCAGTGATTTCTAAATCCCAAAAGAGGAAGATCCAGCGAAGATACACTCAGTACCAGAAGGATCTGAAAGAAAGTGGGGAAAGCTCTTCATTGGTTCAGCCAAAGGGCCAGACAGAGGGAAGAAAAAGTCCAAAGTTAGATCATAGTCCAAAATCGATTCCTCAAGGCAAAAAGAGTTGCAGCAGAGAGCAGTTGGCCAAAGTTCATTCCGAATTGAAAGCTAAAGAAAGATCCAGTTTGGTAAGATTGGAAAGGGCTTTGATGGAAAGCGATAGTGAGACAGAGGGAGAAGTTGGCCTAGGCCAAAGGAAGGAGATGGTTGAGGAGGAAATGTTTGAAGCCTTCATGGCTGAATAGACATTTTTGGTCGAAAAACCAGCAGAAACAGACCATTCGAAGGAAGTCATTAGTACTGAAGTGCCAGAATGCAGCATGGAAGATGTTTCTGAAGTAATTGAACAAGTTGGCCTGGAAAAGAAGCAGATACAACCAGTGGTCCAATTTGGCTCGTTTCCTCCAGTGTCAGTGAATATGGTGCATATACTGCCACAGGAGTTCCAGGCTGAGGATGAAAACCAAGAAGGTCAGGAGATTGACCCAATTCTAGTTTCCAGTGAGGACTCACAGGTTAGTATGGTGCAAGACGAATCCGAAGTGGCCACACCAATGGAAACTGGAGACAAGAGTGAGGAAGAGATGAGTATTAACCTCTCATACCCTTTTGAATATCCTATGACATCCATGGCACAGCATGTCAAACCCTTGTATATCAGGACCTTCTTCGATAGGATACAGATGAACCGAGTATTAGTGGATAATGGGACAGCAGTAAACCTGCTTCCGAAATCTTCCTTGAAGAAACTAAGAAAAAGGAACCCCAGATTAATCCCAACCAGCACAACCATTGCTGGTTTCGCTGGAGACAAACAGATCGCTCAGGGTATTTTGCCCATCAACTTGAGTGTGGGAACCAGGGACTGCATGACGGCATTCTTCGTTATCGACAGCAATGCTAAGTATAATGCTCTACTTGGTAGGGATTGGATTCACACCAACAAATGTGTGCCTTCCTCTCTACATCAGAAGATAATAATGGCCTTGTGCAATGGAGAGACAGAGGAGATCAATGCAGACCCTCAACTCTTCATAGCTTGTGCAGATTTTGCAGAGGCCAAATTATATACTGAAGGAGTGACACCACTCAGTATATTGAGAAAACCTGATGGATCAACCGAAGTGACGGCTGATGAGGAATTAGCACACCTGAAGCACTTAGTCCAGGAAAGTGCTGATGAAGAGTTTGTCGCCAAGGATGACAATGATGCCTGGTTGTAGGCAAAAAGATGGAACGCAAGAGGCCAGATCTTTGGCTTTAATTAAGTTCTCAATATTGGACGTAAAATCAATAGTCCAAAAGGTGCAAGAGCAAGAGAAAGAAGCCATGGTAGTTGGCAAGCATGAGCAGCAACAGGTCAGGTTTTTGGCCTTTGATAAATACTGCACGTTGGACATTGAAACAAAAATCCAGGAGATACAGGAAGAAGAAGCCTTATGGACAGACTTTGTCTATGAGGAGGAGGGCAAAGATGTTGAATCAAAGAAACTGGGAGCAGAACAAAGCAAGGAGATTGCTTCGAAGACAGAAGAAATCAAAAAAGAAGAATCAGTGAGTTCTCAGATACAAGACCCCTTGGAAAAAGTTAACTTAGGGAAAGGTTCTACACTGCAACCCACCTACATTAGTGCTTGGTTAAGTGCTCTTGACAGGGACCAGTTGTTGGTGGTCTTAAAGAGATATAAAGATTGTTTTGCCTAGTCTTATAATGAACTGCCAGGGTTGGACAGGTCATTAGTAGAACATAGGCTCTCCATGAAGCCTAATTTCAAGCCATACAAGCAAAAACCAAGAAGAATGACCCCTGAAGTGATTCAGAAGGTCAAGGAAGAAATTCTTAGACTCCTTAAGGCAGGCTTTATTAGGATAGCCAGGTATGTTGAATGGCTATCCAATATTGTGCCTGTAGTTAAGAAGAATGGTAAAATAAAGGTATGCATCAATTTCAGAAACCTAAATTTAGCAACTCCAAAAGATGAGTACCCCATGCCCATAGTAGATTTATTGGTGGACAGTTCAGCAGGGCACAAGATTTTATCAATGATGGATGGGCACTTTGGTAATAACCAAATCTGCATTGCAGAAGAGGATATCCATAAGACAGCATTCAGATGTCCTGGGAATATTGGCACATTCGAATGGGTTAAAATGCCATTTGGTCTAGAAAATGTTGGGGCTACATATCAAAAGGCTATGAATACTATCTTTCATGATCTCATTGGAGGATATTTAGAGTGTTACATTGATGACATTGTAGTAAAGTCTCAATCCATGGAGGAATATTTGTTTCACTTGGAAACAGCTTTTGAAAGAATGAGAAAGTTCAAGTTGAAACTTAACCCTCTCAAATGTGCTTTTGGCGTATCAGCTGGAAACTTCTTGAGCTATGTGGAACACAAGAAGGGAATACAGATTGATCAGAACAAAGCCAAAGCTATCATTGAAGCCAGACCTCCATCAAGTAAGAAAGAAGTACAAAAATTTCTTGGACAGGTTAATTTTCTTTGAAGATTTATTTCTAATACTGCAGGGAAAACTAAAGTATTTTCTTCCTTATTAAGGTTGAAAGATGAAGAGGAGTTTGTGTGGACAACAGAGCATCAAACTGCTTTCGAAGAAATCAAAGCCTACTTGGCCAAGCCTCCAGTGCTGATGCCACCAAAGGGTGATAAGCCCTTGAAGTTGTATATTGCTGCGGCAGAAGATTCACTGGGAGTTTTCTTAGCCCAAGACAATGAAGAAGGCAAAGAGCAAGCAGTTTATTACCTTAGTAGGTTTCTAAATTCTTGTGAATGTAAATATTCAGTTGTAGAAAAATTATGCCTTGCATTGTATTTTGCTGCAATGAAACTAAGATACTATCTTTTACCTACAACTGTCTTAGTAATTGCAACCACAGATTTGGTTAAATATATGTTATCTAGACCTATGTTGAGAGGAAGAATTGGCAAATGGATACTACCTTTATCAGAATTTCATCTAGAATATGTCCCCCAAAAGGCAGTAAAATGATAAGTTTTAGCTAATTTCTTGGCAGATCATCCATGTCAGACAGAAAGCCAAGAGATAATGGAGCTTGGTATGGTTAGTGTTGAACCATGGCAAATGTGGTTCGATAGATCAAAAGCCAATGGTCTAACTGGAATTGGTGTGGTGATTAAGTCACCACAAGGGGTAGAAACCACATATGATTTCAGAGTGGATGAAATTACTTGTTCCAATAATCAAGCTGAATATGAAGCTTTAATAATGGGACTGGAAATACTTATGGGATTACAAGCTCATGCAGTTGATATATGGAGATTCTCAATTGGTAGTTAACCAAGTGAAAGGAATTTTCAAGTGTCAAAGTGCAAGCATGTTGCCATACTATGTTGTTGCATTACATTTGCTTTCTCAATTTCAGATAGCAAATGTGACTTATGTCCCAAGATTCTTGAATAATAAAGCTAATGATGTGGCACAGAAAGCTTCGAATTTTAGGAGAAGGGATAATATTCAAATGAACATAAGCCAAACAACATATCAAAAGGTAATAACACCCTTGAATAAAAGGAATGTGGTCTTAGAAGTCAATCATAATGACTTGCAAGAACAAGACTGGAGGCATCCAATAATGCAGTATCTAGCTGGCCTATCTTCGAAAGCCAGTAGAAAAATCAAATTGCAATCTATGCAATACATAATGTATGGTAATGCTCTCTACAAAAGGGGGGCAGACGGTTATTATTGGAATGTTTAGGCCCAAAGGAAGCATTGACAACCATGGCTGAGGTTCATGAAGGCATCTGTGGTGCTCATCAGCTTGGTGTGAAGATGAGATGGCTGCTTCGAAGACATTCCTACTATTGGCCAACCATCCTTAAAGATTGCATAGAATATGCTAAAGGTTGCCAGGCATGCCAAAAGCATGGCACAATAAGACATGTACTTATAACTGATTTGCATGCGGTTGTGAAGCCTTGGCTGTTTAGAGGATGGGCTATGGATATGATAGGGAAAATACATCCACCCTTTTTGAAGCATCATTTTTTCATCTTAGTGGCCACAAATTACTTCACTAAGTGGGTCGAAGCTAAACCGTATAAGGCTGTAGACTAGACTGAAGTTATTGGATTCATTAAAGATCTGATCCACAGATTTGGCATCCCACAGACTATAACTGTTGATAATGGGACTGTATTTGATGGGAAGATGGTAAAGTTTTTCGTGGAAAAATTTGGAATTAGCCTTGTTAATTCTACCACCTATTATGCACAAGCCAATGGTCAAGCAGAATCATCCAATAAATCTTTGAAGAAAAGAATACAAAAAGTTGTGGAAGACAATCCCAGGGATTGGCACAACTTACTGTTGGATGTATTATGGGCATATAGGACTTTTCCAAGATCAAGTACAGGAATCACTCCTTATGCTTTGGTATATGGGCATGATGTAGTACTACCTGTAGAAATTAACATCAAGTCTTTGAGGGTGAGATGCCAAGATTAGTTAGTTCTTGAGCAGTACCATCAGAGTATATGCTTGGAATTAGAAAACGTGGATGAAGCTAGAATTCTGGTATTAAATAACATTCTTTTCTAAAAGAAGAAAGCAACCAAGAACTATAATAAGAAGGTCAAGCACGTTAGCTTTGATAAAGGTGATTTGGTATGGAAGACAATACTCCCAATAGGGATTAAAAGCCGTAAATTTGGCAAATGGTCACCTAGTTGGGAATGATCATATCAAGTTCATAGAGTCTTGCCTTGGGGAACATATCATTTGAGAAATTTGAATGGATATGTACACCCCAAGAAAATTAATGGCAAATACTTGAAGCCTTATTATCCAACCGTGTGGGAAACACAAGGAATATAATAAGTACTAAATGAAAAGAGTATGAAAACACTTAAATAATAAATAAGGATTTTATTTCATAATGAGTTGAATACATGCAGCCATAGATTGGCCCAAAAGTCAGTACAATGTTTCAGCTGTTCCTTTACAATTGACTCTCTACTCTTAAGAGATGAGAATAACTGAAAGGCTATAGCCATCTCCTGCTTTCGATCAGCCAGTCCTTGGTTAGTAATCTGTAGCTTGGTGGCAGTTCGATCTAAAGCCAAGTTGACTGCTGCTAACTCTTCTTCAAGCTGAGCTTTCTTCTTCAATAGTTGGGCTCGAAATTGGGAGACAGAGGAATATTGTTCCTTTAGTTTTGACACTTCAGCATGTATCTGGGAAACAAATCTCTGGTCTCTCAGTAATTTCTCTTCTGCAGCTTTGGCAACATGGCAAATGTTGATATAAAAGTCAATGGTAGCTGCCGCCTGAGATTAATGACTTGAAATAGTCATGCTGGATTGCTCAACAACCTTGCAGCACTAGAGGAAGTCATTCTTGATTATAGGCCTTTGCAAGGCTTCGAAGGGGATCCTCGAGAAGAATATCAGCAACTCCAAACAGCTATCCAAGTTTAATGAAGGCAAGGATGACCTACTACTGGAGGAAGAGCTCTCAAAAATTTCTAATAGAGAATCAGTTAGGACTAATGGCTCAGTTTCATTGTTAGCTGTTGGAGTGGTGGAAGACATGTCAAAAAGACTAGCTAGCCTAGCCTCGAAGATGTCTACCTCATCCGTTGACATGGAGGGTGCAAAAAGGACTCTGGTAGAAGGAAGAGATGGCTGCATGGGAATAGGAGAAGAATGTGAAGCATCCCTAGTAGTCTTCATAGTTTTGGCTACCAGTAAGTCAAGAGAAGAGAGACTTGAGCTAGATAAGATTAGTGGACAAGGAACCGGTGAGCTACTAGTGTCTTCTCTATGGGAATCAGCTATCACTGGAGATGAAGTAATAGCTGGAATTTCCTCAGAGGGGAAAAGAGTAGCAAGGCTTAAAGGGAGAACAAATTGAGTAGAGTTGAAGGATAGAAGAGGAAAGTATGGAGTTAAGCCGAAAGATAGGGGTGCAGGAATGATTTGCCTCAAGAAAGGTATGAAAAATGTAGGACCAGGGAGTGGGAGTATTGCTTGAATTGGCTCCACATTTTGAGGTCTTTTAACTTCAGATGAAACTGAAGGAGTCCTTATTGAAGAAGAAGGTAGAGTAGTTATTGTTGCAAAAGAAGAAATACAAAGTAATGTTAAGTCTCAATATCAAGAATTTGAGAAGGGAAAGTGGAGACACAAAAGGAAATTACTGGTTTCAGAAGTGGTGGCAATGATGAGAGAACTACGAAGGGAATAATGCTTAGCAGTGTGTTGCCTTCTTGCAGTTTCTCTTTGGGTTGTATCAGCAGCAGTAGCTTCATCCCTTAGTAGTTGCTGCTGTCGCCTTTTTACAGCCCTCTGGAAAACAATTATTTCTTTAGAGTGTTCCTTCTCCACTATTTTGGCAGCTGCCTCATGAGTAGGATCTTCGGCCAAGTCACAAGGAGAGACGGTTATCTTCTTTCTCTTTTTCCTCTGCAGTGGTATTTCTTACTCTTTCTCTGTCTCTTTCTCTGCAATCTGAGACTCAGACTCCTCAAGAGTGAGTAGTAGTTTTCTTTTCTTTCTGTGCTGGTGTTTATTTTTGAGAACAGCCAGAGCTTCAGCTCTCTTGGGAGATTCTTCTTGTGGAGACCCTACACCAAGTAGTATGAATATGAAGAAAACAAATAGAAAATTCTGAAAGGAAGGAAATCTAAAAGTGCATACCCTTCTTCGAAGCAGCTCTGGTAACTCTGGAAGGAGGGAGTGAGACTGTAGGAATAGTCTTGGTAGCTGTAGAAGGAAAGGGGATGGTCCCAGTTTCTTTTGGTTTAGCCTTAGAAGGCACACCTAGCCCTATTAGTAAATCATGAGGATGTATTGCTAGATGCACTTCCATATTGACTGTCCACCAATTTTGAAATCTTTTTAAAACTGAGCCAGAGGGGAGGAATAGGGTAAATTTAAACTCACTCAAATCTTTCAACAGTTTAAATGTTGCCTCCTCTAGTTTAGGTTTGGGTACTCTTAGGTCTCTGGCTGTAAGATGAATATTCGAGAGACTGCAGAGTGGAATGAGAATTCCTTGGGTAAGCCCAAATTGCCTGGCAAATTGGGAGGGGCAGTATATCTCAGATATGCAGTTATAAGCTCGAGGGTTTAAAGTACCAATAAAAAGTTCCCTCGGCAACAAAATAGAGGCCCATATATCTTTGTGCAATGGGATGGAACACTGTCCATCAGCTAAGAATGTCCTTAGCCAAGTCGGTCCTTTATTGGCATCGAAGGGGTAAAAAAAGGTGGCAGCTGGGGAAACAGGAAGCTAGTGAAAAAAAATAAGATAGTAGGTGAAAGAAGCAGGATAAAGGGCAATTCTAGCATACTTTTCTCCATAAGTGCTAGGGTCTTGAACTAAGAACTGCAAGCACTTAGGATGTAGATCAGTGAAGTATGCAAAAAACCAAAGTTGAAGCACCCAGAGGGGACCTCCCTGATTGATATCAAGAGGTTTCTCACAGAATTGGGAGCATGCTCTATAGACATGGCCTAAAAGATAAGGGGCCAAGGCTATTGGTTTCTTCAAAACAAGGGCCTTTGCAAGTGGGGCAAACTCAGGCATGATTCATTGAGATGATGTACAAAAGAGAAATTTACACAACCAATATAAAATAATGGAGAAGAGCTCTCGATCACTCATAGGGCCCTCTTTTTTATTCTCAGCCTTTACGAAGTCACTGAAGGAAGAATTCAAAGGTGGAAGAGAAAATTTAATCAAAAGGTCTGGATAGCTAGGTGTAAAAGGAGTACCGAGTGATGAAAGCCCTAAGAGATGGCAGATATAAAAAACGGTGGGGGCCATCATACCACACCGAAACTGAAAAAAGTTAAAGGCCATATTCCAAAAACAAAGAGTGGCAGGAATCAAAAAAGGGTCTTCAGGAATGATAAACTGGAAAGACGAAGGGCATCGAGAATACAGAGCTCTTGTAGGTCCCATTCTCTTGCAGGCACGACCCTGTCATACCACTCCTCCCACTCAACCCTCAATGTTGTCCAACAACGATAAGGTCGGTTCACCCTCCAATTTTCCCAGTCAAGCCCCCCTTCATAGAGAAGAAAGTGGTCCTCCAAACGAAGGTACAAAGCGGGAAGTTGAGCGGGAACCTCTCGAAAGATAGGACCTAAGACATATTCTTGTTTTTCGTTGTGGCGAGGAATAAAGAGGCGTCCGTCTATGGCACTCGATCCACCAGCTTTAAATTTAGCAATTTCTTCCTCAATACATCTTTTCAAAGCCATTGTTGGGCTTATATGTTCGTCGGTTAGTACTTTCAATGAAGAAGACTCCATTGGTAAGGAGCAGCAAGAAAGAGAGGGTCAATAGAGATGAAGGGTTTGTGTGTTAGGCAAACGAGTGAATTGAAAGCACGAAATAAAAACGGTTTTTAAACCTTTCTGTCTGAAAAAATATACCCAATCGTTTTAAGTGGGTTGAATTCATAAAGAAGTGTTAAAGGTACGGATACAAAATGTTTCCCTCAATGTTGGTAATTTGGAAGAGAAATGTATCTCAAATACTAATGTTGGCTTTGAAATCAAATGTTTGGCTTCGAAGCCAAGTTTTGGCGCCAAAATCAAGTGACAAACAGCTTCAAAAGCAGGAAGTTGACTTCGAAGCACATTCCACACCTAAGGGTGCAAGAATGCCTAGGTATTTGTTTACTTCAAAAAGATTAAAGACCTGCTTTTAGGTTTCTTGATGAGAGTAAAATCTTTCAAAGCAAAAATTTGAAATACCTTACAGTTAGAGTTTGTTTGTTCTAGGCTTCAAAACCAATAGTTGGTTTAGTAGTATACAGAAAGAATCACTTTTTTGGAATAAAACAGTGCAGTCCTTAAAAGAGGTTTCCATATGTTGGAAAATATAGACTGTTTGTTCGAAGCAAAAATTAATTGATTTAAAACTGCTTGAGTGTATTAACCATATGTTGAGGAATTGGATATGATCAAATCAAGTTTCGAAAGACAAAATTGTTGAATTCGAAACTCTGATTCTAAAAGGAGACCTAAAGCAAAAGTTGTCAATTACACTCCATATGTTGGGAAAATTCAAATTGGGTTTCCAGTATTTCATTGGGTATGATCGAATTGAGTTTCGGAGAACAAAATTAGTGAATTCGAAGCCCTAATTTTGTTTGTTTTTGACAAATGGAGTAAAATCAGACCATGCCAAATAAAGACAAAACATCTTAGCTTTATTAAAATAAAAGCAATTACATCAGAAGCCTTTTTTGGCTACATATTCAAGTTCATAAAAATAAGGAATAGAGTAAATGACAAAGTCATGGAATTTGTTCCAACTATGGTCAATGAACTTCTGTTCCTTTTTTATTCTATCTTCTATCTTCTCCAGGCTGGGCTATTGAAGTTGATATGCCCTTACTTGATAAAAAAGTTTTTCGGCCTTTATTTCAAACTCTGTTTCTTTCAACCCTTGTTCTATCTCATCCATGTCCAAGTCATCCCAGTATGCAGAGTCTTTATTCTTGAAATCTTCATATTCATCAATGAGGTTTTCTGCTTCATACCAGGTATGAACTCGACGGGATGAAATTTGGTCCAAAGATCGAGTGGTGGCCACAAAAATTTGATACCAATGAAAAAGCAGTGGGAGTTGGTCTAAAAACATCTGGAGTTCTGCTTGGGCGATAGGGTTGAGGACATGACCGCGAGTCATAACATCACAAGCCCATTGAAAGTTCTTAAAAGAAACATCATCCTCGAGAACATTGAAGGGCAAGTGAGAAAAGGCCGCAAGCAGAAGTTGAGCTTGATATCGTTGAAATTTAGTAGGGTGAGATGGAGGGCTATAGGAGGGAAGAAACTGGTCCTCAAAGAGAGTAAGTCTCAATTCCTCCATCCAGTGAGGGTTTTGTGGAAGAGGAGGTGCAGAAGTTTCCATCTCGAAAGAATGAGGGAATTGGGGGTTGTTGACAATATCGAGCTAGTCAGAAGAGCAAAGTTTTGCCTTCTGGGCTAAGAATAATGGGCTATACCCTTGAGCCTCTTCTGGACGGCGAGTGGCTTGTACTATCTTCGTAGGCATGGAAGATGTGTACCATGCTACAAGTTGTCTTCCAAACGGCGTCGGCGGTCGATGGGTACATATGGGTAAACCACTGAACTCCGAGCAAAGGGAGGGAAAGTTAGAGGATCAACAAATTTGACAAAATGATGATTGATTTGCTCTCTTAATTCGGACTCCTCAGGTTCTGGCCAGCTTCTCCAACCAGAAGCCCCAGAAGAAGAAGAAGAAGCTGCATCCTCATCCCACGTAGAAGGTTTTGGGTCAGAAGAAGAGCTTCCAATATCCATGCTTGCAAAATTTTGGGTTAAAGAATTGTGGACAATAGGTTCGTAATCCAAAGGTTGATAGTTTGCAAAAGCTTCCATGACTTGAATATAGAAAGGTGGGTAAAGGTAGCTAATCAATGCATGAAGGTTCTTTCGAGGACGAACAACATTATCAAACAACTCTTCATATGCTTGATCGAGGTAAGAAAAGGTTTGCTTGGCCATGAAAGATGTACCAGTCTTTTCGAATACTGAGATAGTGGGAATGTTCAAAGGATAGAAGAGAATTTAATGCAAATGTTTCATTGATGAATAACGGTTGTATTTCTGAAAAATGCAAAGCCCATGCACGTTCTAAGACGTGGATAAAATACCTTGATCCACTAATATCACCAAGTATTGGTATATTAGTGCGGGGGGTAATGTTGGCTACATATTTTGTACAGGTCAATCACAGTTCAACACGTGGCAGGATGAGGGCAATACGGGAAGACAATTCAAATCTTCAATCGTAATCACACACGTGACAGTTAGTATTGTTTATTATGGATCTGCATAGCACTGGATCAGCAAAGAGATGCAAGATGACGTGGCTTTAACAGTTACTCGTATATTTAAATTCAAAATCAATAGGGAAGCCTAACTGCAGACATGGCGTAGTGGAGCTAACTATGAGGAAACATGATCAGCGATCATGGAGGGATGATTTGACAGTTAGAAACTCATTTCGACGGTTATCATTGAGAAGTATAAATAGCAGAGAAGGCCCCAGAAAGAGCCCCGAACTCAGATCCAAAGAACCAGTTTTATCTACTTTATTTTCCTTCCAGTTTTTACATTTCTTGTTCTTTACATTTCTGTACTTCAAATTCCTGCACTGCAATTCGTTCATAGGAGTAGTTTCAAGTAGCTTGTTGCTGTAAACCTCTACGAGGCTGAATTGGATCATTGTAAGTCTTTCATTTTTACTTAATGAAATGCTACAATTATTCTTCATTTAATCGTTGTTTGCTCAATTCTCCTAAACAAAGCCACCAGTAAAAGTCCTCTTCATTGAGGCTGAAAGAACTAAAACACAATCGTCTGATAATTGGTTGGCAATTAATCTTCTGTAATGACTGATTGATCCTTGCTGGCATGCTTAAAATTACAATAATAACATTCGAAAGCCAAAAAAACCAACACGATGAAACTCAAAATCCAAATCTTACGTTTGATAAAAGGGCTCTCACCACTTTGACTACCCTTTTGTCTCGCATTAAGTCATTTTAGTTAGTATAAAAAGAGTTAAAAAAAATTAAAAAAGAAAAAATTACTTGTCAATGTAATTTGAGAACATTATTACATATGTACAGAAAAGTTTATAATTTTAATTATTAATATTGATAAAATTTACCATTCATTTATAATTATTTTTGAAATTCTACACTAATCTGAAATTTCTCAAAAAAAAAATAAAAAATAAAATAATCTTCTCCCAACCCCAAGTATACTCTTCCTAATATCCATCTATATTTTCTTTTTTTATTTTATTTAATTTTATAATTCGGTATCTAGATAGGAGGTTTCAAACCTAAGACTCTAGATGTTGATCACCAAGACAATTCCTTGAGGTTATATATCTGCCTAGATTTTCATGTCCAGAAAATGTTATTAATCTTGCATCGATTCTAATAATCTGAATTTGTTTTTTTTTATAATTGACAAGGGTTGGAGGGGCCGACTAGCAATCGTTCAAGGGCATGATCAAAGGAGCCTCCTACTAGTTGGGTATTGAGATAGTGTGAATTTTGATAACAACAATGCTAAGTAGCTCAAAATTTTGTGGCTCAAATCACTTAAAACGACGTCATTTTGACAGATTTTGAGTGTAAAACGACGTCGTTTTGACAGATTTGAGCCATTTGAGCCACAAAATTTTGAGCTATCAAACATTTTCCTTTTGATAAATATTGAACATTAACTATTTGGCTATAAGTAAAAATATTTTTTTATATTTTTATACTTGTAACTTATTTTACTAGATTTTATATATTTATAGTTAAGGGGAGACAGTAATCACTTGATTTTAAGGATATTTTTTGTTATTTTTGCCCTTGTAACCTTCTAAAATTTACAACAATCGCGGACTCAATCTTAATTTTGAAGTAAATCATGTGACCCTTGTGTTATTTTTCTATGTGTATCTATGAGAGAGAGAGAGAGAGATTTATCATTATGTGTTTGTTCTTCTTTATATTTTGTATCTTACCAAACTTGGTTAGATGTAACAGATTTTTAATAATGTCGAGCTGGGCAAACGAGTCCCAGATAGCCGCAGTAAAGCGAGGAATACAACAATGGTTCCCAAGATCCTACTGAGGAGAAGGCAGAGCAGATATGGATAAAAACCACATAACCCCCACCAAGATCCTAGTGGGCTTGAGCTCCCACTCGTTAGGCTAGCAATGTTTGTGATATTTGTCCAAACTAACCGCATTTGTTTCCATAATTTTTTTTTTTTACTTTCAATAATTAAGGAGAGCTATTGTAAATCTAACAAGTACTAATACCCATTTAGTTTTTGGAATGAGCTTGAGATTTAAGTTTCTAACCCAGGGGTTTTACCCAATCGGCTTAAAAAATATTTATATATTTTAAAATATTATTGGTATAAAGAATAATACTTATATTTGGTGCATGTAAGATTATAGGATCTATATACTAGAAATTAAAACACTATGAATATAATTAATTACTAAAATATAAACTTAGATACATACCGTTTGATTCTGTCATTGTCTTGAGTTTTACTCCTTTGAAAGAAGATGGTATTCACAATCGGAAAACCTTAGCACCAGCTCTTCCCCTCCTTCTTCTAATCTTTATGTTGCCTTTCAACGAGGCTGACAACCCTTTGATCTACATATATATAGATATATGTAAACCCTAATAAGGATAGGAGAGGGAACTGGGCCTAAATAAAACAATTATTGGGCCCTCCCATTAAGGAACCCAAATAACTTAAAACAGGTCTTACACCTCTATATCATATATCCACATATAAAATAATAAACGCACCATGACCCAAAACTTTATGGATCATAATAATAATTTTGGACTCATACCAGTCAATCTATCTGAATCACTTTCAATCTGTTTTTTACAAACCAAACAAAATATAGTCAATGATAGCCTAATTAAGAACAAATTCTTACATTCTCCCACTTCGGCAACATTGACTACTAATTTTTTTAAAAATATTTTATTTAAGAAAAAAGGCTCTCGGGTTAAACAACTTTAGTGGCCACATAAACATGATTCAGAAAAGAAACATCTCAGCATAGAATCCCGTTCAATGAGAAATATTAATATCGAACTGTAGCGGTAATTATGCTACTGAACAGCATAACACCTTCCACAATTACAAATACTAATATCTCACCAACATAGATTCCTATATGTGGTAAAGTGTAGTGTGGAATTTCAACACAATTGATCCAAAAATTATATAATATGTTAATTCCACATTCAGTCCTCTGTATGGTCTTGAAAAGACCCTGTAAGGAATTTTATTCCATTTTACACTTCCAAAAGAAGCCTTTTTACCTCTAAACCGAGGTGATTCATGCTTTAAACCAAGCATCAGACTTTATGGATCCATATACACTTCTAAACCGAAGCATTATACACTTCTAAATTAAAATGTCAATCTTTATATCTCAAAATTTAAATATAACTATAAGAGTTCATATAAGACGAATACATACATAACAGTTACCATTTATGTGTACACACATAATTGTAAACAAATTGTGAATAAACACATTAAATTTTATTAACTGAAATACACCATAGATAATATTCATGGGTAAAAAAATTTCTTTAACCAAGCACATAAAAAACTGTAAAGTATCTATATGCCTAATATGTTTAGCAAATTAAAATTTGGCCTAAGCCCTTATTTAGATGATCAACTAGTATGTATTCTGTAACATGTGCTCATAAAGAATATCATCTTTAACAACTCTCTAATTCTGAAGTACTTTAAATTTATGTATTTAACACCATCAGAGTTTTTGTTATTTTTCATAGAGAAAATTAAAACCATATATCATAATACATCTTTATACGTTTGGAGATGAAATTAACAATTCCAAGCTCTGAAATAAAATTCTTTAATTACATAACTCAAGTCGAACTCTAAAACATGTTTGCATAGTGAAAAATTATAAGAGATTTTATAAAACTCTTTCATGAAATAACACCACATGCAAACATAAAAATGTAACTAGTAATAGACACTATATATCATCTGAGCAACTACCAAAGTCAATAATGTACAATCAATAATATTAACATGATTAATTCTTCTATAGACAATTGTATAATCTTTAATTCTCTATAAATATCATAACACTTTATGTGTTCCAACCCAATGGTTGCTTAAATTAAAATAATAATTATCTAACAAACTAATTGCATATGCACCAAGTTTAATTCAAACTTCATAATTCATTAAACTCTCACAACACTAGAATACGAGACATTCCTTATGAACTCTTTCTCAAAATCATTTTATAAATACTGAATGTTACTTAATTAGTCTCGATCACTAAGAAGAGCAATGTAAAACTTTCAATTCTGCATATTAAATTTAGTAAAAATGTGATCTAAGTATGCTCTTTAAGATGAGACAAATAATCCTCTATGTTATTTTTCAAGTATCTCAATGCCAAACACATAAAATACTTTATCAAGATATTTTATATAAAAAATTTATTAACAACAATATCTTCACATCAAGTATTAATTCGAAATTATTACTAGGAAGTAAAATTCCTTCGGTATAAAGGATCAAGAAAAATAAATTGCTCCCACTAACCTTGAGATATATGCATAAATTAACAGTATTATCCATAAAGCCAAGTAATAATATTTGGTGAACCTTTAAATGTCATTGCTCATAAATTCATTTAAAACCATAGATAAATTTGTTTAAATTACAAATCAAATTTATTTTGTTTGGCGAAGCAATAGATAAAAATGTCACAATAGCACTATAATCATTATAAACCTATATTTAAGACATTGGTAAGAACAATACTCTTTTCGAATTACAACCTCTTACAATAGCTTTGTATTTATTTATTTATCTTTAAAATACTCATTAGATTTCAAATTTTTTAAAAAGTATAATATCATCTCATATCCAATTAATAATTTGTATCAATTCATTTACCATATTACAAATCGCCAATATCTTCATCATACGTAACAATCATCTCTTCAATCTCTTGATATTGCTCATTTAGAAAAATAATATGATTACAAGGATCTTGAACTGTATGAGAATGTCTAGGAGTTATACGTGTTATGCATGTTCAAGTTATATCAACAGATTGAATAGACACTTCAGGTTCTACCTGCACTCTCACTTTCTCTATATGGGAATGAACAGACCAGTTTATTACAATAGGCACAAGTACATAGGAAGATTTATATATTTGAGCTTTAAACTATTCATCAATCTAAAAACTTCACATTTTAAGCTTAAAAGATTTTTATGTCAAAACCAAGATAATAAAAGTAACAACAAATAGCAATAAGTCCCATTTTAATTTCAAAAGCATAACAAACTTTTTACTTCTGTACAATCCCAAACTCAAAAGTTATTCTAACTAAATTTTTTACTAGTTCACAATTCAAAAGTGTTTTAAAAATATTTTTAACTTAGTACCATATGTAAAGTATACACAAGTATACATAGCAATTAAAAATATTTTATCACAAAAATTTATATAATTTAAATATGTTAACCTACACCTCATCATTTTATTAGAGTCCAATTCCGACGCTCAAGTACTCAACTTTCTTCCGAAGTTACATGCATGATATATTTAAATTGATTCCACAATTTTATAAAAAATTAATAAGAGGTTATGCACATTAACCAAAATTATCATGTTCACTATAATATCCATCTTCAATTAATAATTTTAAAAACTTTATCAGTGTGTTTTTCAACATAAATGAAATTAAACAAATGCATAACATCAATACTCATTTATGAAATCAATAAAATAATTTCTCCGATACACCTTATGATAAATGAAAATCTATTTCAATTATTATTATTATTATTTTATTTATTACCAAAATTAAAAATAATAACAATGCTTATTTTGTTGACATTAAAATTGAATTTTATCTCATGGATGATATAAAAATAACATTCTTTAAAATAAGATCAGTACTAGACTCTAACTTAAATAACTTGACTAGAAAATAAAATTTTGATTAACAGAAGCATTTTTTTTTTAAAAGTTTAAAAAACAAATAAGAGATTCCAAAGGTAGGAAGAGCGTCATAACTCACCAAAAAATCTAAAGAATTTTTCTTACTTGAGTTAATAATATATAAAGAGATTTGCGAAATATTTTGAAAAGGAAAACATAAAACACTAAAAAGAGATAACGATTTTTTTAAAGTCGAAGGCATTATATAGAGCATTGTAGAGTATAATTTAGATTTTCTTATAAGAATCACCTAGTGGATATTTTAAAACTCTACTTTCTTAAATAGTTAACATTGAATATAATTTCAATCTTTCATACTATATTGAGGTCTTAATATAAATGGTTAAGAAGACACATTCTCAAGTATGTCAATATCTAAAATAGTTAGATTTAAAACTAAGTCAATATCCATTTATGGATTCACAATCAAAATTTTAATGGAGTAAATTTGATTTTCATAAAAATATCTCCTTTCATTGCTTTTAATTCAATATAATATCAATTAATTATATATGGACAATAATAATCTCATAATCACAATTAATATTCTCAAATATTTAAATGTATCACTCTTAAACTGAATATATAGAAAGCATTTTCACAACTCCAACTTTCAATTATACATAGGCAATTAGTATAATCTCACAAAAATATGCTGCGAATAAACTTTAGCAATATTCTTAGATGTGCCAGAATGTATACTATATAAACACCTTTGGGTTGAATATATATAATACAATCAACATCTTTAAACTTCAATATAATCTTAATTAATTATATATGGGCAATAATTATAATCTCACAATAATGGGCTGCAAATAAACTTTAACAATATTGACAGATGTTTCAGAATGTATCATCATATAAATACCTTTGGGCTAAATATATAAGATACATTCTAACACCTATAAACAAGTCAACTAGTAAGAATGATTTATCAAGAAATTATCTCCTTTGGGTAAATAAATTCTTTCAAAATCAATAAAATTTCCCTTACTAGCAGCTCACCCTACCTCTAAAATTAATACACTCAATTAACCCCCTTTGGGTAGGTAATTGAGTGATATAATATTAGAAGAGCTTCCCAGAATCCTCATTGGTAAATCATTTTAAATCTCAATAAGTTAACCACTTTGGCAGTATCACCCACATTGATTCAAAAATCTTCCAACTGGGACTACAAAAGTAAATATTTGTCCACCTTTAAAACTTTATTTATTTATTAATAATAATGCAATCTGTAACCCATCATGCAATCTATAATTTAAGTATAAAAATAAAAACAATAAATTTTTTTTTTGGGAGGGGGGGGTAGAAATCAAACGCATAATTTATAAATTATATGAATTAATTTTAACATGTAAAGTGGAAGACACACAACAGTTAGGTCATATGACTTTTATTAAAATTTTCAGCATATCCAAGTGTGAGGATATATTTTCTGAGTACCAACACGTGGCAAGGTGACGCCGATGTGTCAGCCGAGGTGCCACGTGTCCTGGTCGTGACGCCGAGGTGATCTCGGCAAGGCCGAGGTTATCTCCGAAGATATCAGAATCCGAGATAAGTGGATAAGGGACAAGAGTCCTAGAATGAAGAGGGAACTTAACCTGGATATGGACAAGAGTCCTAGATTGAGAGAAGACTTCAGTTTGGGTAAAGATGAAACTCTTACAGAGTTTATCCTAATCCGACTAGGAGTCCCAGATTAGCAGTAATCCTAAGTTCATTAGGACTAGGCTCCTATTGGGACTAGGATTGTATTGGCTATAAAAGAGAGGCACCCCCATGGGTCTAAGGTATGCTTTTTGATACTCAAGCTTGTGAGTTGAATAATTGATTATCTTTGAGAGATATACTGACTTGATCGTCGGAGTGCCCCCGGGTGGAAGAACCACCGCCGGAGCCTTTTCTTTCTGTGCAGGACAACAGGGTGCCATCTATTCTGCCTGTGTTCTACAGCTGAATCACTAAGGAGGGCAGTGTGATCAGAAAATCCCTCACACAATTTGGCACCGTCTGTGGGAAAGAAAGAAGAATAGATGGCCAGTGAAGGACAGAAGGATCAGATTTGAGACAACGCTCCTGCTGGGAGTGGGAGACCTATCAACCTTGATGTTGAAGGGGACAACCGCAACACAGAAACTCGTGACCAGAGTCACGGAGTGAAAGACGCCGGCCAGGAAGGTGACGCACCAAAGACAACAGATCGAAGCGGATACTACAACGAAGATGACCTCCAGGTATGGAAGGATAGATACCTGCGGAGGAACGAAGACCCTTCCAGAAGGGATGCAAAGACAGGGGGCATGAGCGCTCCCAAGGAGATAACATTCGAGTATAGAAGAACTCATCCTAAATGAGCAGATCCCGGATTCCAGATCCTGGATCCCGGATCCGAGAAGACATGATCTCAGCCTAGACAAGTAGGCCCGAGAAGACGAGAACTCAGCCTAAGTGAGCAGATCCCAGATTTCAGATCCCGGATCCACGATCTCGGCCTAGATAAGTAGGTCCGAGGAGAGAAGAGCTCAGCCTGAGTGAGCAAATCCAAGATTCTAGCAGACAAGATCTCGGCACTTAAGTCAGAGAAGAGAAGAGCTCAGTGAGCAGATCTCAGATCCCAGAAGATAAAAAAGAGAACACACAAGGTTGGACTGCAATTAGCCAGGCTGAAGACCTTTTATAAGGTTCGCAAAAGAGTATGTGGAAGCCATACAGGGGGCAGGGAGAAGAAGAATATGTTTACCACTTGTTGAAATTTGTAGCAATTTACAAGTTGGTTAAACCGAGATGATGCTTAACCGAAGTTAAGCCGAGATCATTCTTAACCGACGTTAAGCCGAGATGATGTTTAACCGAAGTTAAACCGAGATGATGCTTAACCGAAGTTAAGCCGAGATGATGTTTAACCGAAGTTAAACCGATACAAAGTTTACCACTTGTTGAAATTTGTAGCAATTTACAAGTTGGTCAAACCGATACAAAGTTTACCACTTGTTGAAATTTGTAGCAATTTACAAGTTGGTCAAACCGATACAAAGTTTACCACTTGTTGAAATTTGTAGCAATTTACAAGTGGGAGTTAAGCCGAGATTACTGTTTCTCTTCGCTTGTTGAAATTTGTAGCAATTTACAAGTCGAAGTGAAGCTGATGTTATTACTTACAGACTTATGGCAATCTACTGGTTGGCTAAACCAAAAAAGATGCTTAACACTTGTTGAAATTTGTAACAATTTACAAGTTGAAGTTAAGCCGACATATGATCATCTGTTGAAATTTGCAGCAATTTACAGGTTGAGGTAAAAGCTAAGTATATTGTTTAAACCCTTGTTGAAATTTGTAACAATTTACAAGTAGATCACTGTTTAACACTTGTTATAACTTGAGAAAAGTTTACTGTATATGTTAGTCCTTGTTGAAATTTGTAGCAATTTACAAATAGGTTAGAGTGAAATTACTGTTTACATATTTATTGCAACTTGAGAAAAGTTTGCAAAGTTTACATTGAAAAGTATATGTTTTATACTTGTTGAAATTTATGAAAAGATTGCAGGTCAGTATCTTGCCGAAGTAAAACTTGCAATTATTATACTCGAGGTATGTAACCCCGAGAAGATTGTGCAAAGGAAGAATTATGTAAATCACACAAAATATTCTAAGTATAGAATCATGCAAAGGCAGTCAAGAAAAGACAAAGGCACAAGCATTCAGAGAAGGAAAGTTAAATTGGACATTCAAGAACAAGGAGGCACATCAGCCATATGCAGAGCTTACATTGTCTAAAAAACAAGAAGGTACAAGAGTACAAGCGACAAAAAAGGAAAAACCTCAAAAACCGAGATGACGTTTAACCGAAGTTAAACTGAGATGATGCTTAACCGAAGTTAAGCCGAGATGATGTTTAACCGAAGTTAAACTGAGGTGATGCTTAACCGAAGTTAAGTCGAGATGATGTTTAACCGAAGTTAAACGGAGATGATGCTTAAACCGAAGTTAAGTCGAGATGATGTTTAACCGAAGTTAAAACGAATGACGTTAACACTTGTTGAAATTCTGAGAAAATTTACAAGTTAAAGAGTGCACAAAGTTAAATGTCGGCAAAAGATTCGCCGGAGTCAAACGTCGTTTTGATTAGAACAGAACCACTAAGTGCATGCCAGAAGTGGTGACCAGAATTGTGAAAGGAATAAATGCTTCAAGAAACAGCGATGATAGTTTGCAAAGGCCAAGAGAAAGAGGGTCTAAAGGGGGCGAATTAAATACCAGAAGTTTTAATACATCGGCGAAAGAAGAACACATCAGGTTTGTGACTACGGCACGAAGCCAACTTCCCTAATGTGATCCTAAGTGCAACTTATGTTCACATTAGGGAACAGGGAGAAGATGTAGGGGGAATGAATGATAATTAAGGAGCAAGGAATGTTTACACTTGTTGAAATTTTTGAGCAAATTACAAGATGAGTTAACCAAAGATTATGAAGTCTACCACTTGTTAAAATTTGAAGCAATTTACAAGTTTGGTATAGCCGAGATAACACTGAAAGACGTTTCCGAGATATGATCATCCGAGATGACCAACTAGCTTGTTAAGAGCTGAGAAGGTTGGCAGATATAAAAATGAAGACCTTAAAGAACTAAGGACTGAAAGCAAGAACGTTGGACTGATCTGCTTCGACGAACGACGATGGTTCAGCCTTAGCAGTCAGTTGGAGGAGCTTCTCTACCGTTACCTCGGCATCAATTTCAAGAAGGAAGCAAACTACTCGGCATCAGAGGCAGGTTGTGTCTCACCCTCAGAAGACAGTTGGAAAGAACTTCTCAGCAACCTTCTCAGCCACGAGCTCAGCATCAATCTTCCGAAGAGTTTGATCAAGGCTCTTCTCGGCGATTGGCACCTTGGAGTTTGAAGGCAAGGATTGAAAGCAAGAATATGGAAAAAGACACCGAAAACAGAAACAAGAATGTAATTCGTAATCAAGAATGGTGATAAAGCTATCAAGAAATCAAGACAAAAAGATTGCACAGGTGTGTCAAGCCAAGAACAGTGGCAGAAATCAACAGATGTGTGAACAGTGTGTATTCAAGAAGATGATTTGGAAACAATGGTGATTAACAATGAAGCAGAGCTTCTTGGAAAGCAACAAGAAATAAAACCAGGAGGAACAGTGGCTTACCAGAAAGAGGGAAGCCAGAATGAGAATTGCCGAAGTTTGACGACAATGACAGAATGACATAAGCTTCACCGGAGGAGAGAAACGAAGACAGTTGCAGAAGCTTGAAAGCTTGAAGCAATGACGGATTTAAGCAAAAGAGCTACAAAGAGAAAAAACCAGAGGATTGAATGAAAAAAGAGAAAAATAGTCAAGAAGACGACAGAGTTCAAGAATAAAGCTAAGTGCACAGGCACTAAGTAAGTATATGAAAAACAAGAAAGTAATAACCCAGACACGATGCTAGCAACAGAAAGCGGATATGACAAGAACAGTGCCAGGCATTCAAACAATTCAAAACTTGAAGACAGACGAAAATAGAAGGCAACAGATGGCAAGTAAGCAGATTCAGAAGAGTTATGAAAGATTGAGCTTAATGGCAAGTAAAGAGTTTGTGAACCTACCAAGTGAAATGAACGCCGATATGAAAATCGCCGAAGTCAAATAGATGACTGGAAATCGAGAACTCACCAGAGAGTGTAAGTGGAGCAGTTGCAAAGCTCTTGGAGTTTACGAATTAATGGAATCAGAACCTCAGCTATGAGGTGCGATTTCAAGTAGCTTGGAAAGCATGAAACTTGATTCTTGATACCAGTGGACAGTAAAGTCCAGGGAACTTTGAGGTCGGCTAGTTTGATCTCGGACAGAGGGGCACAGATAAACGAACAGTGTAGGTTCCATTACCTCAGAATACCGAGGTAATAGAACCTAGGGGGCAGTTGTGAGGATATATTTTCTGAGTACCAACACGTGGCAAGGTGACGCCGACGTGTCAGCCGAGGTGCCACGTGTCCTGGTCGTGACGCCGAGGTGATTTCGGCAAGGCCGAGGTTATCTCCGAAGATATCGGAATCCGAGATAAGTGGATAAGGGACAAGAGTCCTAGAATGAAGAGGGAACTCAACCTGGATATGGACAAGAGTCCTAGATTGAGAGAAGACTTCAGTTTGGATAAAGATGAAACTCTTAGAGAGTTTATCCTAATCCCACTGGGAGTCCCAGATTAGCAGTAATCCTAAGCCCATTAGGACCAGGCTCCTATTGGGACTAGGATTGTATTGGCTATAAAAGAGAGGCACCCCCATGGGTCTAAGGTATGCTTTTTGATACTCAAGCTTGTGAGTTGAATAATTGATTATCTTTGAGAGATATACTGACTTGATCGTCAGAGTGCCCCCGGGTGGAAGAACCACCGCCGGAGCCTTTTCTTTCTGTGCAGGACAGCAGGGTGCCATCTATTTTGCCTGTGTTCTACAGCTAAATCACTAAGGAGGGCAGTATGATCAGAAAATCCCTCACACAAGATCCTATAATCTTACTTGTGGTATCAGAGCAAGTTTATACTAGAATCAAAATCATGGCAAATTATTTCAGTAAAATTATTTTATATAATGATGAGGAATAAATTAATATTTCTTTTACTTATGGTTTTCACAACTGGAAAACCTTAACACCAGCTCTTCCCCTCCTTCTCTTAATCTTTATGTTGCCTTTCAACGGGGCTGACAACCCTTTGATCTACATATATATAGACATATGTAAACCCTAATAAGGATAGGAGAGGGAACTGAGCTTAAATAAAACAATTACTGGGTCCTCCCATTAAGGAACCCAAATAACTTAAAACATGTCTTACACCTCCACATCACATATCCAAATATAAAATAATAAACATAGTAAGATGGACCGTGACCCAAAATTTTATGAATCATAATAATAATTTTGGGCTCATACCAGTCAATCTATCTGAATCACTTTCAATCCATTTTTTACAAACCAAACAAAATATAATCAAAGATAGCCTAATTATGAACAAATTCTTACATTTTGGATATAGACACTTATTTGCTTGTACAAGGAAAGGAACGACAACAATTTGGCCGAAATGTTCCAAACTCTCGGGAAAGATAATATATATATATATATATATAGAAAATGCCTGTAATCACTTTTTCCTTCAACATGTAGCTTGACTGTTACCCTGAATGATTGCAATTTTTTTTCCATACATTTTTTTACGGAAAAAACCAAAAGAATGGAGAAGAAAAGAAAGTCCATCTATGTGGGTTAAGTAGACAGATATAGACATTATATTTTCTTTAGTATTAGACTTGGAATAACTATTTAAGTCTGATGTTCGAGTTAAATCGAGTTTGAGCAATCACACGGTCCTTTAACAAATATTTCAATCCCAGCCTAATTGATGCTCGCTGATATTCCCTGAAATAGAGTGTGTAGATGTTGTGGATTCGACTCTCAATTTTTTACAGGAACTAAATAAAATATTTTCTAATTTATCAAATTTCAAGATCCCCGCTTTCGAAACGAGGTGTTCATGCTACCTACAAAATTAGTCCATAGGCAAATAATTTTTTGATCTCATTAAAAGGTTAATGATTTTGCTCACTCCACTAATATGTCAATTGATCCTCTCTTTTTTTTTTTTTTTTAGATAGGAAAACTAACACGACAAAGATTAAACTAGAAAAGAAGCTTCAGCAGCCACAAGAGAAGCTAATTCTGAAGGAAATTCTCCATCTAAACTTTAGCCTCACTGCTTGAGATTGCACCAGCCATTCGCGCCAAAGTCTATTCAGAATTTAATTACCTGTTTCAAAATTTTAGCGACTTTTTATTTTTATTTTTTGCCTATTTTAATTAAGAGGTCACTTGTCAAAGGAGCTAGGTATGTTTTCAAAGATTGTTAGTAATCTATTATAGGGATTGTTAGGTTTTATTTCTTGGCAATCCCGTTTGACAAAACTCCTTTGAGTTGTAATTTTATTCGCATTTTTATTTCAGTGAGACTATGAGTTTATTAGATGCGAATCCAACCAGAATCGTGTTTTGCAGAGAAGTTTGTGATGTCAATGTATACAAGATTGCCACTTCGCTGATTATTACGGGGGTCGAGCTCGCGGCCCGAAGCAAAATGCAAAAATGCATTCAAAGTTGCATGTCCGTTCATGTTATACTTTTCAAGATTTTCCAGTTTTGGCCTTCCCGCTCAAGCGGGGAAATGGACGCTCGAGCGGGGTTTGCAAGCTCACAGTATCTCTGTTTTGCCTAAAAAATACTGGAAGGTGTGATTCTCCGCTCGATCGGGGAAACGGACGCTCGAGCGGGGAGCCTATATGAAATCACGGAATTTGAAGTCTCCGCTCGAGCGGGAAGACCCACGCTCGAGCGGACCGCGCGATCTCAGATTTTCATATACATTATGGAGTTGGTTTTCTTCTGAAACAAGGTTATTTTGGGTTTCTATAAGAAGTGGGATTACTTTGGAGTTCTGCAAGAAGTTGGTTTTCTACAAACAAGAAGTTGGTTTTCTTTCCCAACTAGGATTGCTTTGGATTTTCTATAAGTAGTTGGTTTTCTCCCAAAACTAGACTACTCATTGATTAATTCCTCCAGATCTTCTTTTTGGTTCTTAAAGGTTTATATCTGAGGATATTTTGTTAGTTTTCTTTGATGTTTTATTGAGTATTCAACTCATGGTTTAAAGAGAGTACATCAAAGATTTGTTTGTCATACACAAAAGAGAGAGTTGTTCTTCAGTTGTGGATTCTGAAGAATTCGAGCCTGAAGCTTTGGTGGAATCCGGAGTGGCTCATCAGAAAGACAATTCCGTGGTGAAGATGGGGTTGGAAGAGGCACATAGAGGTTGGTTCAATTAGGCATTGTGGATTTGCTAGATAATTGAGAGTATACCTGTGTAATTCCTTAATTCTTCTTAGTGGATTGTCTTGTGGCAGTTGCCCGTGGTTTTTGATCACAGTTGGAGGTGTCCAATTGTGGTTTTTCCACGTAAAAATCGTTGTGTCTCTTTCTCTTGATTGTTTGATTGGGATTGTTTTTACTGCTTTTTTTTGATACATAATCACAAATCAACATCTAGGGTTTCTAGATTTTTCAGGGATGTCTATTTTAGCATTAAGAAATTAAAAAAACATTAAACCTGAAGGTGAAGGTTCAAGTAAGGATAAGAAAACTAATATAGTAGAGAAGATAATTTGGTTGAAAAATACTATTAAGAGTTTTTCTTCTGGGCATATAGATTCGTTGGTATCTGGTATGGGATTGTTGGATTGGAGGTTCACGGGGTTTTATGGTAATCCGGTGTCGTCGCAGCGAAATGAGTCATGGACCTTATTACGGCGTCTTTCGGCACTTGGTCATGGTCCTTGGATGATTGCAGGGGATTTTAATGAGATCTTGTTTCAGCATGAGAAGGATGGGGTGAGCGCGCGTTGTCAGGTGCAAATGGAAGCTTTCAGATCGGCGGTGCAGGATTGTGAGTTGGTGGATTTGGGCTTTTCGGGTCCCCAGTTTACATGGAGCAATAATCGAGCTTCTGGGCTCGTAAGGGAAAGGTCAGATAGGGCTTTCGGCAATGGTGCTTGGGTAAATGGGTTTCCAGATGCTAGAGTGTTTCACTTGGTTGGAGCCAGTTCCGATCATGCTCCCATTTTGGTCGATGTTTTGGGTCAGAGAGCTCAGCAACGATTCCAAGGGGGCCGGTCTCGTATCTATCGGTTTGAAGCTATGTGGCTCCGGGATAGTCAGTGTGAAGCTAATATTTCGGCATGGTGGAGTCGATCCAGTGGGGATTCGGTGGAGGCCTTACGAGCTTCCATTGATGGGTTGGGCTCACGGCTTATGAGCTGGAGTAAATCAGCTTTTGGTGAAATTCCCAAACTAATTCGGGATAAGGAGAAAACATTACAGAGGCTAGATAGTTTATCACACATGGAAGCTTCGGAGGTATTGGAGCATGCAGTGTTACGCCGAGATATTAATGAGCTCCTTGAGCGGTAGGAAATTTTCTGGTTCCAAAGAGCTCGTGCAAATTAGATCAAGGATGGCAACCACAATACTTCATTTTTCCATGCGAAAGCATCTCAGCGGCAGTCTAAGAAGCGGATAGATGGGATGGAAAACCCGGATGGGGTTTGGTGGTCGGAGCCCGCACAGGTGGAACAAATTGTGGTGGATTACTTTGAACAGTTGTTTACAGCGTCTCAGCCTCAGGAGATGGCCACTGTTTTAAACTCTCTTGACAGCCGGGTGTTGCCGGCCCATAATGAAGTTCTTTTCCAAATGTTTACGGTGGCGGAGGTTACTATGGCCCTCAATCAGATGCACCCGACTAAAGCCCTGGGCCCTGATGGCAAACCGACTCTATTTTTTCAGCGTTTCTGGGATGTCGTAGGTGTAGACAAGCCCGCGGGGGACCTCGCTACAGCTCGGACTCGATTTTTGTCACGGTTCTTAATCTTGAACCAAAGAGTCCAAATCCGGCAAATCGTTTTGAGAAAACAGATTTTTTGAAAGAAGTGCCAAACATGGACTGTTTTGCCAGATACAGAGTCGCCATCTAAATATTTTTTTGGGAATTTAGGAAACCCTGACTCGTTTGCCTAAGGCCACGTGTCCGTCATCAACCAAAGTTGCCTCGGCTCGGGAACTTGGGTACGATTGGGGAAGGTCACTTCGTGAGCACCCCCACTCGCCCGGTCAAAGACCGACCTCTACTAACCATGATATCTTGTTTTGAAAACATTGTGTGTTCTTATTCCGGTTATTAGCCTAGATTACTATGTGATGCGCACAGCATACAAGTATAGACTGATCGCCTAAATTGGAACAAAACACTTCATGTTTGTTTGTTTGAAAATGGTTTGATGGTGCTACCCGCAGGTAGGCTAAGACGTGGATTTGCCACCCTCGGTGGGCTTAGAAAACATGGTTTTGCCACTATCTAGTGGGCTTAAAACAAACATTTGATGAATTGTCCCAATCCAAATAACCCAACCTTCACCCACAGGCATTCAAGGCAGTTATATCACACAAGCACGTAGCCTCATGGTAAGCATGCTATTCATGGCAGTCACTCACACGCATGTAAGGATGCTAAAGCATAAAAACTCACCGAGTACTCCAAGCCAAAACAGAAGCTCATTAGAAATCATGCATGATCCTAAATATACAGGAATGCCTAATGCAACACATGCAAAGATGCAAACTATAGCAGGCTCGGCTGTTATAAACATGGCATATGGAATGCTACAACTAACAAGTATTCAACTTGGAATTGAAATACAAATGCAGTTAGTATGATGCGCCGAGCCCGGTGCGTACAAGACAGATGAATGAATGCAAACATGCTATCATACTGTATGCTAATTGAAACATGCCCTAATCTAACCATCATAAGCAGGTAAATAAAAGGGAAGAAAGACGTGGGGTTGGAAGACATACATCACACTCACCCACACTTATTACAATTATGCCCTCGCGCAGAGGATCCAAATAAATAGTACAGTCCCGAATAAAAGAATAGTACAGTCCAAATAATACAGTCCAAATAACGTACAAATTCCTAATTAATTTACAAATTAACTAAGAAAATAATAATACTGGCATGCAAGCCAGTGGCTGCCTTGATTCCGCTTCGGATGATGAATGATGCATGCCCGGGTGCCTTGCGCGGAAATCCACTGGGATGCCCCAATTAGCCTCTGTTTTGCAATTATTCTTGGAAAGCGCGCCAAGCCTCGGAAGATGCTGATTCTTGATTTGCTGCAACAGAGAGCAGGAAAGGGCATAGCAATGTATTTTCACAAATGTATGCATGCCTCGATCCTCGTGCCATCAATCACGCATCTCGATGCATGATGGCCGAGGAGTCGATTTGCACAATTCAATATGGAATGAATGCACATGAAAACTCAACTAAAACCTAACTCCATCATGGATAATCCGGAGTGTCGGTGACTGGGGAATTGAGACACGTTCCGTCACTCGAAGTACGAAACGTACCTCGTTTCCCGTGCTCGGGCTAACTCCTATCCCGAACACAATGCAATATGCATGATATGCATGAAATGCAACTAAGATACAACCTAACATGCAACATGCTATGAAATGGCATACACGATGCACGAGGTAACATGGCATACACAATGCACTAACATCCAACCTAGCATACGCAATGCTATGGAATGAAATGGCATACACAATGCAATATGGACTTACACTAACACAAGTGGGCCTCAGCCACACTCACATAAGAGGCCATAAGATGAAAATGAGACAACTCGAGATGTGTGCACACGTGCACGCAAAACGAGGACCGAACCTACGACACGGAATGCCACTCTAACAAGACATAGCAAAACATGGAATATGGCATACTATCATGCAAATTTCAGAGGCAAAATGAGATGTAAAACAGCCCCGAAACATGGTGAAATGACACCCGATGCATGGGACAAGTCCCGAGACATGAAATTAGGCATACGGAATGACCTATAGCTATGCAATGCATGCATAATTTGAACATGAAGTGTAAAGACAGAAGCAAGGCAGCCCCAAAACAAGCATGTTTACAGTTCTAAGCAAGGCTAAATAGCGAACTCAAGTGGGGCTAAACTAGCATGCAAAAACAGCCCTGAAAGCAAGATAATGAAGCAAGTGCAAGCTTCTGTCCCTAAACAGAGAAGGGGCCTTCTATAATATTGAAGAGGGGCCAAAAATATGATGTTTTACAGTTTATAACAAACCCCAAAAACAGATACAAGTATGCTCAAAATGCTATGCAAAATAAGGGCCAAAATAGAGATAAAGAAGCAACTGATACATGCTGGTCCCAAACAAGTAAAGGCCCTTCAACAATGTTGAAGAGAGGCCCAAAATATGACTTTTTACAGTTGATGGCCGAGCCCAAAACAGTGTACAAATATGCTCAAAATGCAATGCAAAATAAGGCCTAAAAAGAGAGATATAACATGAAGTATACAAAATATGCTCCAAACAACAACAAACCCTAATGAAACATGGAGAGGGGGTCAAAATAAGCCCCTTTTCAGTTCGGACCAAGGTCCAAAAACAGAGGCTCGATAGGCTAATAAATTATGCAAAAATGGGACCAAAATATGGATATCAAAGAAAGTAGTACATGGAGGTCCCAAACAGTAATGAGCCCTTCTTTAATGTTGAAGAAGGGCTCAAAATAAGCTCATTTACAGTTTACATCATGCCCCAAAAGAGATTACATATAGGCCAAAAATACTATGCAAGATTAGGCCTAAAGAAGAGATAAAGAAGGAAGTGCAAAATGGGGGCCTCAAACAGTGAGAGGCCCTTAATAAAAGATGAAATAGAGCTCAAAAAAACACTACTTTCAGTTATGGCCGGAGCTCAGATATATACAAGAAAGAGAGGCCAAGAAATGTTGCAAAAAATGAGCTAAAAAGAGGGAAATGGTAACTCACCCTTGTAGACCAATCTTTAGCAACTTCTTGGACCAAATTTGCTGCCTCCTAGCCTCTGAGAAGACCTCCAAGCTGCTGGAAATGGAATTGTGGTGGTGGTGGGCTAGGTGATGGTGTGTAAAAATGGTTAAGAACTTAAGGGGTTTGAGGTTTAGAGTAGAGAGAGAGAGAAATTTAATGTGAGAGGCTTATACAAAAATCTCTAACCATTAAAACACAGCTGGGGGGGGCTGTTATATAGACACAAGAGGGTGGAAAAGAGGGGGGAAAAATGGGGGGAAATGAAATTCAAATTTCCCCCCAAAATTGGCCTAAAGGGAGATAAAGGGGGAAGTGATAGTAGGAGATCTCAAACTGAAAAGAGCCCTTCAACAAAGTTGAAGAGGGGTTCAAAATAAGACCACTTGTAGTTTATGACAAGCCACGAAAATAAATACAAGTAGGCCTAAACTATCATGCAAGAAAAAGGGCTAAAAGATGGGAAGAAGCAAAGGCAGTGGCAGTAGGAGATCTCAAACAGCAAAAGGTCCTTAATCAAACATGAAAAGGACCTCAAAATATGACTATCTCAAGTTCGGGTCGGAGCCCAAAAATGCATAATGAAGGTTCGGGAGCCAAAACACGCAGTTTGGGCCCCGAAAGTGGGCTGTTAGGTACCGGAAGTGGGTGTCGACCACGAAGTCGGTCCTGGACCACAGTGTCTCTCAAAAGGGAGGAAACAAGTGTGCGCCAAAAACCGGAGCAAACGGAGGTAGTTAAGCGGTCCCGAACCGAGACACACGGCCGACGACTCCGAAAACCGAAAACCGAAAACTGGGCTCCAAACGGGAAAAATGGCCTACGACCACAAAACGTAGCCTACGGCCACTGAGAGATGGTCTACGAGACCTCTCCCTCCCTTCAGGAAGAGAAATCAGAGAAAATAGGGCCTGGTTCGCAAACCGAGGCAAAGCACAAAAGAGTCCGGAAGTCCGGAGGCAAGGCTCGCAACCGAGACTCTGGAACCTCAGAACGAGCACAATATGCAACATCACCAAGCGCTCAATCGGTGACATCTGAGTCTTAAGGTCGGTCAAAAATGGGGTGTCTACAGTAGGCTCTCAAGTTACTCGTACAGTCCTTGCTATTCTGAATGGGTCTCAATCGGTAGGAGGTTTCAATGACACTTTTATTGTGCTTATTCCAAAGGTTAAAAGTCCTAAGAATATGACAAAATTTAGGCCTATTAGTTTGTGCAATGTGGTGTATAAGATTGTGAGTAAAGTCTTGGCGAATAGATTAAAGAGGTTATTACCATTGCTCATCTCTCCAACCCAAAGTGCTTTTGTGGGCGGATGCCTAATCACGGATAATGTTTTGATTGCCTTTGAGTTATTCCATTATATGAAGAACAAACGGCACGGAAATAGGGGGCATTTTGCGCTGAAACTTGATATGAGTAAGGCTTACGACCGTATTGAGTGGGACTTCTTAGCACGGACTCTGCAAATTATGGGTTTTGCTCCACATTTTCGAAGATTGATTATGGACTATGTTCAGACGGTGTCATTTTCGGTTCTTCTAAATGGGAAGCCCACAAGATCTTTTCGTCCAAGTAGAGGCTTGCGGCAAGAGTGCCCGTTGTCACCATATTTATTTGTGCTTTGTGCAGAGGGGCTATCATCACTTATAAGGCGGGCAGAATTGAATGGGGTTCTCACTGGTATTTCAGTGTGTCATGGTAGCCCAGTGGTCTCTCATTTGTTTTTTGCTGATGACGGCCTGCTTTTTGGATCGGCCACTCATATTGACGCAAATGTGGTGAAGACGATTCTTCAGGTTTATGAGCAGGCATCGGGCCAGAAAATTAATCTCATAAAATCGGCTATTACATTTAGTTCAAATGTTTCGGCCGAATTGAGGGATGAAATTCGTGGCATCTTGGGAGTTGGTATTCTGGCCACATCTGGTAAGTATTTGGGGCTGCCTTTTCTAGTAGGCAAATCTAAAAGAGATGTGTTCAATTTTGTGAAGGATCGGGTTTGGAAGCGGATTAATGGCTGGAAGGAGAAATTCCTTTCAGCGGCTGGGAGAGAAGTGTTGATTAAAGCAGTTGCTCAGGCTATCCCAACTTATGTGATGAGTTGCTTTCAATTACCCGCTGGTTTGTGTACTGAACTTAATTCATTGATTAGTAATTTTTGGTGGGGCACAAAATCCATTGGAAGAACTGGAAATTTATGTGTGGGTCTAAGGGTCAAGAGGAAATGGGTTTTCGGAGCTTGCAAGTGTTTAATAGGGCTTTACTTGCCAAACAAGGATGGCGCACTGTGAAATATCCAGATTCTATCATTGCGAGAATTTATAAGGCGAAGTATTTTCCCAGGATAGGTTTCTTGGGGGCTGCTCTTGGGGCTAATCCTTCATTTACATGGCGAAGTATTTGGCAGTCAAGGGAGTTGCTTAATGCGGGGCTGAGATGGCGGATAGGGGATGGTAAGAGGGTCAAAATCTAGGGGGATCAATGGCTTCCTCGGCCATATTCTTTTCGAGTGGTTTCTCCTCCGCCTACTGCAGAGTCATCCTTGATGGTAAATACCTTGATTAATCATGATCTGAAATGTTGGGATTTGACTGGGGTTGGTCAGAGTTTGCTTCCATTGGATGCTGAGGTTATAGCTAGCATACCTATTTGTCCAAGCTTGCCGCCAGATGTGCAGGTCTGACATTTTACTAAATCGGGAAATTTTTCGGTCAAATCGGCGTACCACCTTCAGATGGAGCTGGATTCAATACAAATGCAAGTGGGGAGTTTGGATAGTGGAGCATCAGGAGGGGGTGTGTGGTAGGGTATATGGAAGTTGAGGTTACCGAATAAAATTAAGATCTTCGCTTGGAAAGCCTGCAATAACATTTTGCCTGTTTGTGTGGTATTGAACAGACGTAAGCTTCCTATTTCTGAGCTCTGCAATTTGTGTGGACAGACCACAGAAACGCTGATGCAGTGTCTATGTTATTGTGAGGTCGCAGCGAAAGTGTGGCGAACAAGTTCGTTGGGTTTTGTTACTCAACTGGGCAGATTCTCTTCTTTTTTGGATTGGCTGGATGCGGTTAGGGCCCATGGTGATGAGGAAGTGTTCTGTTTGTTTGTTGCTCTCTGTTGGGGTATCTGGACATCTCGGAATCAAGTAATATTTGCAGACAAAGTTTCTAATGCAGTGGATACAGTTTGTTTTTCTCGGAGCTAGTGAAAGAGTTTGGTGTGTCACGGGGCTTGGTTCCTGGTGCTAGACAGAGGCCTGCTGTAGGATTTTGGAAGGCTCCTTGCTCGGGATGGTGTAAAGCTAATTTCAATGGGGCGCGGTTCCGAGAGCTCCAATGTCTTGGGGTTGGGGTGATCGTCCGGGATGACCGAGGGAAGATTATTGCTGCATGTTCGAAGCGTGTTCCAAGCTGGGCAAATGCTGACGCTGCGGAGGCATTCGCCGCTTTATCGGCAGTGCAATTCGTGAGGGAGTTGGGTCTGTCTGCTATTCAATTTGAAGGGGACTCCAGTTTGATTATTAAGGAGATTCAATCGGGGGCAGCTCCTCTAGCTCCTTTTGGACACTTGATTTCAGCAATATCAACTGAGTTAAGCTCCTTTTCTCAGTATAAGTTTTCCCATGTTCGTCGTGAGGGTAATTCTGCAGCGCACCGCCTTGCTCGTATGGCAGTGCATTCTGCTGCTGATCGTATTTGGTTCGAGGCTTGTCCTCCTGCTATTGCTATGTTAGTTGCCAAGGAGGCCTCTGGCCCTTCTTAGTTTTTGTTTGGAGTTTTACTCCCTTCTAAAAAAAAAAAAAAAAAAAAAAAAAAAAAGTTGATGAAAAAATCAAAAGTATTTATCATTTTGATATAGTTTTATCTTTTTGGATGGCAAAAATAATTTTAAAAAAATCAAAAAAAAATTAAATTTGTTTTTCTCAAATTAGTTTCTATTTTTTTTTTAAAAAAAAATCAGAAAATAGTTTCAAAAAATCAAACTAAACATTGACAATGACTCCTTCTGTAGCAATGCTTTGTTTTGCTGGGCGGAGTTTTTTTTTTTTTTGGCAAAAGAAATAATATTTTATTAAATAAAAAAAGAAAAGAAAGCACAAATATGGATTAATTAGGGAAAATCAAAAGGTTTACACCCAATACGTTGCAACAAACATGTTTTTTTTTTTTTTTTATGACTGTTCAAACTAATTTATATACACTTCAACTAATTTCGTGACCCACGCAAAACATCTCTCCCCGTTACAGCGAACATGCTCTATTGTAGAACAGTTAGCAAAAAAATGATCCAACAAAAATAGAATTTTCAAAACAGCCTAACTCAAGGATACACCCAAAAGACATTTGGATTCTTTTGCTGGGGTGAAATTTAGTCCCATTATTGATGGCATCGCAACAATTAAATTTCGACAATAACACCAAGAAGTTTGATGATACACTTTATTATGATTTTACCCCACCAACACAATTATTATCTAGCAAAATTAATATGCTTCTTCTGTATTGTGATTGACCTTGGCATTACTATCTTTTTCTTTTTAATAATGTTATATCACTATAAAAAAATTAAAATTTTAGAAATCAAAATTTAAGAATAAAATTATTTTTTAAGGATGGTGGGATATGAAATGAGAGATCCAAAAAAATAAATAAATAAACTAAGAGCAAATTACAGCAACAGTCCTTATAGTTACCCATGATTTCATTTTGGTCCACATACTTCTAATTGCATCAATTTTGCCCCTACAATTTGATTTTTGGCTCTATGTGATCCAATAGTTAACTGCCATTAACTTTTTTGACGGAAACCTACACGTGCCTTGCACACACGGGATGAAAACCAATCACTTTTTGGAGTGTAAAGTATACTTTTTATTTTTTTGGTCGTATTATCTCTCTATTTTTTTATACACATATTTAAATCATCCCAAACAACCTTATTTTATATATATATATATATATATATATTATTTTTTATTTGTAGTAATATTTTTTAAAAATTTTTTTAGATACACCTTACTTAGATGTATCTAAAAAGTAAAATATTTGTAAAAAAAATATTTTAAAAAAATAATAAATTACACAAAAATGAAAAAATATACTAAAATTTTCATTTTTTTTATATTTTTGGTTTTTAATTATTATTTTTTAAATATTAAAATTAATTTAATATAAATAAATATCAAAAATAAAATTTTAAAAAATTAAAATTATTTCCTTCCCAAAAATAAAAATCAGATGAAAATAATATATATTTATTTTTTACCAAACTAATTTTTTAAATTTTAATATTTTTCAAAACATAATTTTGAAAACTCAACAAATAGAGGTGTAATGAAGTAACCTGTCTATTTGCTAAAATATAGTTTTTATTGGAATTTATCACACATTTAAGTATTTGTAGGATGGTACTCTTCCATGCCACAATTCATAAGGTGTTTGATTATTTTCTTTCGGGGTACTTTATTTAAAATATAATTAGCAGAAAGTATTGCTTCCCCCCACAAGTTCTGAGGTAATCCGGAACTTATTAGCATGGCATTCATCATTTCTTTTAAAGTCCTATTTTCCTTTCAGCATTCGCAATTCCATTTTGCTGAGGTGAGTAAGGAGCGGTGGTTTGATGAATTATTCCATGTTCTTTACAAAATTCACCAAAAGGTGATTCATATTCACCACCTCTATCACTTCTAAGTTTCTTGATTTTCTTACCAAGTTGATTTTCAACTTCATTCTTATATTGAATGAAAGTTTCCAAAGCTTCATCCTTGGTTCGAATTAAATAAATATAACTATATCTAGTATAGTCATCTATAAAAGTGATTACATACTTTTTTCCCACCTCTTGTTTGAATTGATTTAAAATCACAAATGTCACTATGAATTAATTCAAGTGGTTCCGTACTTCTTTCAATTGAATGAAAAGGAGTTTTAGATAATTTTGCCTCAACACAAATTTCACATTTATGATTTGAATCAATGTCAAATTTAGGTAAACATTCCATATTAATTAATCTACGCAAAGATCCATAATTAACATGTCCTAGTCTACCATGCCATAAATTTGAAGACTCAAGCAAGTAAGAAGAAGATGTAGTATTATTAATAACTGAGGGTACAACGGTCATTACATTTAACTTGAAAAGGCCATCAGACATGTAACATTTTCCTACATACATCCCATTCTTAGTAAGTACAAATTTATCACTCTCAAATACTAGCCTAAACCCATTCTTACTCAACAAAGATCCGGAAACAAGATTCTTGCGAATGTTCGGTACATGCAGCATATTGTTGAGAGTGAGTTCCTTTCCTAATGTCATCTTGAGAACAATCTTTCCTTGTCCTTCAACTTTGGAAGTTGAGGAGTTGCCCATAAAAAGTTGTTCACCATTGTCCACTGTAGAGTAAGTTGTGAACATCTTTTTGTCGGCACAAATATGGCGAGTAGCACCAGTGTCCACCCACCATTCTTTAGGATTTCCGACAAGATTTGCCTCGGAAACAACTGCAGAAAGATTGATGTCATCTACACCATTGGAAATTTTGTCCACTTCAGTCATATGGGCTTGAGCAGCTTCTTGCTTGTTCTTCTTTTGCTTTTGCCTTTGCCTTTGCTACGGCAATCTTTGGCCCGATGTCCCTCTTTGTCACAGATGTAAATTTGCCATTAAACTTGTACTTTTTATTATCCCCCCCTTTAGAGCCTTGTGATGAACTTTCTCCAGAAGACTTACGTTTCTTGGTTTTTGAAACATGTTCCACCACATTTGCCTTAGACTCCATAGGATTCTTACCAGCCCGCTTTTCAGAATTGCGGTTGTCCTCCTCAATCCTTAAACGCACAATTAACTCGTCCATAGAAATTTCTTTGCGCTTGTGTTTAAGGTAGTTCTTGAATTCCTTCCAGCCTTTGGGTAATTTTTCAATTAAGGCTGCAACTTGAAAGGATTCACTGAGAGACATACCTTCTGCGTGAATGTCATGCAGAATGAGTTGAAAATCTTGAGCTTGGCGAATCACAGTTTTTGAATCAACCATTACAAAATCCAGGAATCTGCCAACCACAAATTTCTTTGAGCTGGCATCTTCTGTTTTGTACTTTTTCTCCAACGATTCCCAAAGTTCCTTTGCTGTCTTGATTGGACTATAGACGTTGTATAATGTGTTGTCAAGTCCGTTCAAGACGTAATTCCGGCAAAGGAAATCGGCATGTTTCCAAGCATCAACCGCAGCAACCACTTGCCGGTCGGTTTCATCCTCTTTCAGGATAGGAGCATCTTCACGGAGGAAACGAGCCAGGTTCAGAGTTGTAAGATAGAACAACATTTTCTGTTGCCATCTTTTAAAGTCAGTTCCTGAGAACTTCTCTGGCTTTTCACCGTGATTTACCGGTACTGTCATCACAGGAGAGGGGGTTGGTGCAATTGCAGCCACCACAGTAGTACTTGTTTGGGTATTTGTTTCAGTAGCCATCAATTCTAATTTATAAAACAAAATTATAATTAGAATTTACACTACACAGAAAAATTAAACCAAATTCACAGAATTAAATTCTGTAAAAATAAAAGAAATAAAAATATAACTTTTATTTTTCCAATTAATTTGGAAATAAAATAAAACTTTATTTAACCAAATTAATTCCACACAAGAAATTAAATTCTGTAAAATAAAAGAAATAAAAAATATAACTTTTATTTTTCCAATTAATTTGAAAATAAAATAAAATTTTATTTAACCAAATTAATTTCACCCAAAAATTTAAATCTCTTATTACACTCCAAAAATTAAAATACTGAAAACAGAATTTTAATTAATGAAAACTCAGAAAATAATTTCTAAAACCCAAAATTAATTTCTGAAAAATTCCACAAAAATATATTCTGAATTGTTAATGACACCAGTATCGTACTACTAGTTGTTGTCAAAGAAAAGAGACAGTATATTACTACTATCTGTCAAATAGCATATAATCACTATTTGTTTTTCCAACCAGAATATTATTTTGTAAATTCACAGAAAATAATTTTCTTCCGAAATTATTTACGAAGAATGAAAAAGGGAAACAAACGAAAAATTCTGTAAACAGAATAATTCGGATCTGTCTTAAGATTGTTGGAACAATCTTCTGTGTAAATAAATAACTTGAAATAAAATCAAACAAAAATAAATAAATTACATACCGGATTTATTTATTAAACCAAATAAAAATTACAAGACCAAGTCGAGTGTGTGACATTCTGTCCTTAAGACAGATTCGCCCCGCTACGGTGCTTACGATTGAATGGCGTCTATCTCCCAAGATACAATGATCTTCACAAATTTATAGAAGCACTTCAAATAAATTTGTTCGGCGAACCAAACCTGTGTTCTAACTCTCTGAAATATTTGTTCTAAAACTAGAATGAAGAAATAATGCAAAAAGAAAATTTGGACTGCAAAGAGACTGTTTTCTCAGATCTGAAAAATAGATCACAAAGACTCAATTTTTCAGATTGAATTTTGGGTGGAAAGAATTCGGATACCCGGACTGTAAGAAATGGATTATATTTATAGGCAAACAAAATCCCTCAACAGGTGCAACAATTTTGAACGAACAGGTATAGAAAGATATCTGACCGTTGCTTTATATTGAACAACCCAATCAACATTTTGTCCGTTAGTGGACATTTAGAAATTTGTCCCTTTTTAGAGCAACTGTTGCAACTTTATTTATAAACTATTTTGAATTATATATATATAAAAATATATATATTAAACTATTGAATAGTTTAAATAAATAAAGAAAGAGATACAAATTTTAGAAAACAAATAAGGGACCTAAATTTAAATTTAGAATTAAATTAAATTCTAAAATTACAAATTTTAAGAAACCACTCAGGAATTCAAAATTTGAATTTAGAATTAAATTAAATTTCCACACTAATTTTATTGAAAAAATTCAAAAGAATTTTATCTAAAAAATTAATGTTAGACCCGAAAACGACGTCATCTTCCCATTCACTCTTAAATGGTTTTGACGTTCCGTCTTCACCACTTCACCTCTTCGGACCCACCCTAAAAGACGTTTGGGGTCCCCCCAAATTGGGCTAAAAATATGCCTATATAAAACCATTTTTCCAACATAAGCAACATCAACTTATTACTTCAAAAGGTTTCAAGTTTTCTAAGTGTTTGAAGTACGAGTAAAATAAAATTATTTAATTTTCTTCAACAAATTGATACCGATTCGAAGTACATATATAATATCCCTTCAAGACATATATATGTATATATATATAATTGGAGACATCTAGTCATAATTTTATACTCATTCGAAGCACTTTATTAGTGCTATTATATCATTCGAAACACTTTGTTAATATTATTCGAAGCACTTTATTACTTAGATTAGTCATGTGCTTGGTTCGGCCCTTCAAAAATTCAAGTCAACATCATTTTTAAGGGTCGCGGGGGGTAATGTTGGCACCCTAAATCTGTAATTTTTATTATTATTTATATAATTGCAGAACATGTGACATTCTCTTACTCATTTAGAGGTTATGAGAAGTTATGAAATGTGAAAAGATGATGGAGAATAAAATGGAGAACATGGAGCATGAAGTGGAGGTTCGAGGAAGTTATGAAAGATCATGTAGTATGAAATGGAGGAGGTGTGTTGGCTTATTTTTCCTACGAAGGAAAATATCATAAATGTGAGTGTGCCAGCAAGGATTGAAAAACCCTTACAGATTAAATTCAAGCCAATTATCAAGCGATTGCGTTGATGGTGCGTTTGCCTCAACAAAGAGGACTTTAAAATTGCCAAGTGTAGAGAAAAGAAAAATTGAAAGACGATTGAGTGAACAATTAAAGTAATAATTACTTACCTCTACTCCTATGCTTCGAAAAGGAAGTGCATAAAATGCTTTGAAAAGAAAATACTGAAAATAAATGCTTCGAAATATAAATCTATGTTAAACTACTCCTAAGATAAGAAAAATGACAAGAAATATTGAAATCAATTGTCTTTGATTTGAATTCTGGATCATTTTACAATGTAGCCATGAATGACTATTTATAGGCAAACATTTTATGTCTGTCAATTTTGCGATCACACTACCAACTTAGTACTCGACTGGAGAACACCGGCAGAATAGGTTAAGCCTGAACAACCTGCAACAGAAAGAAGAGATTCCGGTGGTGGCTCGTCCACCCAGGGGCACTCCGACGATCAAGTCAATAAAATATCTCTCAAAGATAACCAATAGTGCTTAACTATTAGTCAGAACATAAAAAGCATACCTTAGACCCATGGGGGTGCCTCCCTTTTATAATCAACACAATCCTAGTCCCATAGAAGCCTAGCTCTAATAGACTTAGGATTACTGCTAATCTTGGACTCCTAGTAGGATTAGGATAAACTCTCTAAGAGTCTTATCTTTACCCAAACTGCAGTCTTCTCCCATTGTAGGACTCTTGTCCCTTATCCGCTTATCTCGAATTCCGGTATTCTCGCAGATAACCTCGGCCTAGCCGAAATCATCTCGGCATCATGACCAGGACATGTGACACATCGGCTAACACTTCGGTGTCACCTCGACCACGTGTTGTTATTCAAAAATTATGTCCCCACAACTGCCCCCTAGGTTCTATTACCTCAGCATCCTGAGGTGATGGAACCTATATCATTAATTCTTTAATCATGACCCCGGTTTAAATTCAACTTGTAAATTTTTCTTAAAATTTCAACAAGTGTTAAAAATGGCCTCGGTTTAACTTCAAATTGTAAATTTTTCTTAAAATTTCAACAAGTATTAAACATGACCTCGGTTTAACTTCAACTTGTAAATTTAAATTTCAACAAGTATTAAACACGTCCTCGGTTTAACTTTAACTTGTAATTTTCAATTTCAACAAGTGTTAAACACGTCCTCAGTTTAACTTCAACTTGTAAATTTTTAAAATTTCAACAAGTGTTAAACGAACCTTAGCTTGTAAATTATGGGTGTTGATTTCCGACCACACAACCAAAAGGGGAACTCAGTTGGAGAGCACCGGTAGAATATATTAAGCCCAAACAACCTGTTATAGAAAGATAAGAATTCCGCAGTGGTTCATCCACCCGGAGGCACTCCGACGATCAAGTCAGTAAAATATCTCTCAAAGATTACTAATAGTGCTTAACTCACTAGAAAGAGCATAAAAGACGTACCTTAGACCCATGGGGGTGCCTCCCTTTTATAGCCAAAACAATCCTAGTCCCAATAGAAGCCTGGCTCTAATGGACTTAGGATTACTGCTAATCTTGGACTCCTAGTAGGATTAGGATAAACTCTCTAAGAGTCTTATCTTTACCCAAACTGAAGTCTTCTCTCATTCCAGAACTCTTGTCCCTTATCCGCTTATCCCAGATTTCGGTATCTTCGCAGATAACCTTGGCCTAGCCGAGATGATCTCGGCGTTATGACCAGGACACGTGACACCTCAGCTAGTACTTCGGTGACACCTCGGCCACGTGTTGTCATTCAAATTATGTCTCCACAACTGCTCCCTAGGTTCTATTACCTCGGCATTTTGAGGTGATGGAACCTATATCATTTCTTCTTTTAATCACGACCCCGGTTTAACTTTAGCTTATAAATTTTTCTTAAAATTTCAACAAGTGTTAAATATGATCTCTGTTAACTTCAACTTGTAAATTTTTAAAATTTCAACAAGTGTTAAACATGTCATCGGTTTAACTTCAACTTGTAATTCAACAAGTGTTAAACATGACATCGGTTTAACTTCAACTTTGTAAATTTTTAAAATTTCAACAAGTGTTAAACATAGCATCGATTTAACTTCAACTTGTAAATTTAGCATCGGTTTAACTTCAACTTGTAAATTTTTAAAATTTCAACAAGTGTAAACATAACATCGGTTTAATTTCAACTTGTAAATTTTTCTTAAAATTTCAACAAGTGTTAAACATGTCCCCGCTCTCTTGTTTGTTGGATCCATTGTTACCTCGGCCTTGCTTCGGCGAGCCGTTTCCCTTCTCTTATTTTTTCGCCTTCGTCCCCGGCGTGCTAAGGGACTGTAGGAACCGTTTTCTGCCCCCCTTTCTGGGAAACCTTCTTGGCCGCTGAAATTGGCGTATCTTGTAACGGGAACAGTAGTTGCATAACGTTGTTCTGCATCATGAAATTGACGACTATTTGTAGGTCCGCCAATTTGTCCGCCATTCCTTTCGTCTCGCCATCCCTCCGTAGGCATCTATCTTTCCATACCTGGAGGTTGTCTTCGTTATATTACCCGCCTCGGTTCGATTCTTTGGCACGTCGCCCTCTTGGCCGACGTCCTTTTCCCATCACTCTTATCACGAGTCTTTTCGTTGCAGTTGTTTTCTTTGACGTCAAGGTCTACATGTTTCCCACTTCCAGTAGGGATGTCGTTCCCAACCTTCTCTTTCTGTCCGTTGCTGGCTATCTATTCTCCTTTCGTTCCCACAGACGGCACCAAATTGTGTGTGTCAATTTCCGACCACACTGCCAACTTAGTACTCAACTGGAGAACACCGACAGAATAGGTTAAACCCGAACAACCTGCAACAGAAAGAAGAGATTCCGGCGGTAGCTCGTCCACCAAGGGGCACTCCGACGATCAAGTCAGTAAAATATCTCTCAAAGATAATCAATAGTGCTTAACTCACTAGTTAGAACATAAAAAGCATACCTTAGACTCATGGGGGGTGCCTCCCTTTTATAGCCAACACAATCCTAGTCCCAATAGAAGCCTAACTCTAATAGACTTAGGATACTGCTAATCTTGGACTCCAGTACCAATTACGATAAACTCTCTAGATGAACGGTCTTATCTTTCCCAAACTGAAGTCTTCTTCCATTCTAGGACTCTTGTCCCTTATCCGCTTATCCTGGATTCTGGTATTCTCGCAGATAACCTCGGCCTAGCCGAAATCATCTCGACATCATGACCAGGACACCGTGACACATCGGCTGATACTTCGGTGTCACCTCGGCCACGTGTTGTCATTCAAAAATTATGTCCCCACACATTTGTAGGAAAAAACTATCTAAAACCACCCGCTCTTACACCTCCTCTATTTCATACTACATGATCTTCCATAACTTTCTTCAACCTCCACTTCATGCTCCATGTTCTCTACTTTATTCTCCATCATCTTTTCACATTTCATAACTTCTCATAATTTTAAATGAGTAGGAGGATGTCACATATCCTACATATATATAAATAATAAATAATAATAATAATTACAGATCTAGGGTGCCAACAGATACATTGTTAACTTTTTGACTCGTGCAATGTTTGGTAATTTTTTCAATTTTTAGATCAATAGCATTCATTATAAACATTAATATACAGAATTATAAACACCTTCATAATTTTATAATTAAATTTTGAAAGAATAAAATCATACACACTAATTAATATATCAATTAATATACTAACGAATGAGGTGACATAATTTTAGGAGTTTTTATACAGAATTATGAATACTTTCGTAATTTTATAATTAATTTTTGAAAGAATAAAATTATACACACCAATTCGTATATCAATTAATGTACTAACGAATGATGTGATATAATTTTAAAAATTTTGAGTCTTTGTAATTTATATATAAGTAAGATTTATAATTTTGAAGTAATAATATATATTAATATACTAATTGATATACCAATTAATGTATGTAACTTCCCCCTTATTTTGTGGATTCCCTGAACTAAGGCTTATTATTTGAAGATATTCCCTCCAAATTAGAAGCAGCCGAGCCGAAGCTCTAAAGCTGAGCATGATTGCAGGCATGATTGAGTGGTAATTTTACATAAAAATATAAAAGTTAAAAAAATTACCAAATATTGCACGGGTCAAAAAGTTAACAATTTATCAAATAAATTAATTTTTTTAGTATTAAATTTTTATAAGTTGATTTTGACTCAATAAATTATGTTTTAGTTAAAATTCCAATAAAAACTATATTTTAGCAAATAGACAGGTTACTTCATTACACCTCTATTTGGTTGAGTTTTCAAAATTATGTTTTGAAAAATATTAAAATTTAAAAAATTAGTTTGGTAAAAAATAAAAATATATATTATTTTCATCTGATTTTTTATTTTTGGGAAGGAAATAATTTTTAATTTTTTAAAATTTTATTTTTGATATTTATTTATATTAAATTAATTTTTAATATTTAAAAAATAATAATTAAAAACCAAAAATATAAAAAAAATGAAAATTTAGTATATTTTTCATATTTTGTGTATTTATTATTTTTTAAAATATTTTTTTTACAAATATTTTACTTTTTAGATACATCTAAGTAAGGTGTATCTAAAAAAATTTTTAAAAAAATATTTACTAAAAATAAAAAAATATATATATATATATATATATAAAATAAGGTTGTTTGGGATGATTTAAATATGTGTATAAAAAAATAGAGAGATAATACGACCAAAAAAAATAAAAAGTATACTTTACACTCCAAAAAGTGATTGGTTTTCATCCCGTGTGTGCAAGGCACGTGTAGGTTTCCGTCAAAAAAGTTAATGGCAGTTAACTATTGGATCACATAGAGCCAAAAATCAAATTGTAGGGGCAAAATTGATGCAATTAGAAGTATGTGGACCAAAATGAAATCATGGGTAACTATAAGGACTGTTGCTGTAATTTGCTCTTAGTTTATTTATTTATTTTTTGGATCTCTCATTTCATATCCCACCATCCTTAAAAAATAATTTTATTCTTAAATTTTGATTTCTAAAATTTTAATTTTTTTATAGTGATATAACATTATTAAAAAGAAAAAGATAGTAATGCCAAGGTCAATCACAATACAGAAGAAGCATATTAATTTTTCTAGATAATAATTGTGTTGGTGGGGTAAAATCATAATAAAGTGTATCATCAAACTTCTTGGTGTTATTGTCGAAATTTAATTGTTGCGATGCCATCAATAATGGGACTAAATTTCACCCCAGCAAAAGAATCCAAATGTCTTTTGGGTGTATCCTTGAGTTAGGCTGTTTTGAAAATTCTATTTTTGTTGGATCATTTTTTTGCTAACTGTACAATAGAGCATGTTCGCTGTAACGGGGAGAGATGTTTTGCGTGGGTCACGAAATTAGTTGAAGTGTATATAAATTAATTTGAACACACAGTCATAAAAAAAAAAAAAAAAAAAAAAAAAAAAAAAAACATGTTTGTTGCAACGTATTGGGTGTAAACCTTTTGATTTTCCCTAATTAATCCATATTTGTGCTTTCTTTTCTTTTTTTATTTAATAAAATATTATTTCTTTTGCCAAAAAAAAAAAAACTCCACCCAGCAAAACAAAGCATTGCTACAGAAGGAGTCATTGTCAATGTTTAGTTTGATTTTTTGAAACTATTTTCTGATTTTTTTTTAAAAAAAAAATAGAAACTAATTTGAGAAAAACAAATTTAATTTTTTTTTGATTTTTTTAAAATTATTTTTGCCATCCAAAAAGATAAAACTATATCAAAATGATAAATACTTTTGATTTTTTCATCAACTTTTTTTTTTTTTTTTTTTTTTTTTTTTAGAAGGGAGTAAAACTCCAAACAAAAACTAAGAAGGGCCAGAGGCCTCCTTGGCAACTAACATAGCAATAGCAGGAGGACAAGCCTCGAACCAAATACGATCAGCAGCAGAATGCACTGCCATACGAGCAAGGCGGTGCGCTGCAGAATTACCCTCACGACGAACATGGGAAAACTTATACTGAGAAAAGGAGCTTAACTCAGTTGATATTGCTGAAATCAAGTGTCCAAAAGGAGCTAGAGGAGCTGCCCCCGATTGAATCTCCTTAATAATCAAACTGGAGTCCCCTTCAAATTGAATAGCAGACAGACCCAACTCCCTCACGAATTGCACTGCCGATAAAGCGGCGAATGCCTCCGCAGCGT
>JAPPVO010000019.1:81451709-81560053 GCA_030407325.1 Camellia japonica | reverse complement strand
AAATCTACATATGGAGAAAGGCACGGTTAGCGCGGTGTAAAAGTTGTAAACAAAAGCAAAAAACAGACAAGCTAAGCCGAGGTATTCATATCGGCTTCTCCTTTATTCCAGTTAATACCGTATCCCAGTATTAGGCTTCCTAGTCTTCGAAGTTGCCAAAAACCCAGAAGAAGTCATCATCATTGACGTCTTTGTCTGGTGTATTTTTAATTATTTTCTCTCGGCGTCTTCTTATTCTTAAATAATACACCCAACCGTCCTCGTTCTGGCCGAGCGAGTATTGATGGAATAGCTCAACCAAACCGAGGTTGAGGCCAAGCTGGCGGTTTAGCTCGGCGATGCCATTTATTATTCTGTATGAATTTGTGGAAAACTGGGTGGGGCAAAGTCTGGTTTGCCTAAGGAATTCGCATAATAGTGGTTGAACGGGGAATCATAGTCCGACCTCTACAATGGATATGACGGTAAAGGAAACGAAGCCGATTTTCCCCAGGGAGTTATGTCTAGCTCGGCTAATGAAAGGTGGACGTCATTAAGGATGTTGTAGTCCTTGCGGAATTCGGCAATGGCCCCTAGTGAGTTTACTAGGAACCGGTATTTGCCCATTTATAACTTAAATTATGTATAACTTAGCCCGGAGTCCGAGCTCGGTGTTGAGATGATGTTGAGTATCTCGGTTGAGCATGCAAGGGTGTGTCTGGCCAACCTAGTCAGAGTCTGCAAAGTGGAGATAAAAAGTGTTATGCCCAGATCACTGGACCAGGCTAAAAAAGAAAGATAAAAAATAAAACCCTAGTTCAGTCGAAAGGGTTACAGCCCATTCTTAGTTCGGTCGTAACACAGGGTGTGACTCCAAGTTTTTGGTTGGTCATTGAGCAGAAAGGTTCTTAGTTCGGCCGTAACACTAGGGGTGGCTCCAAGTTCTAGCCCGATCATTTGAACAGGTTCCTAGTTCGGTCGTGGTGTTATTTTCGATCAAAAGCATCACATTACAAATTATTTGTGAATCCAGTTAAGAGTGAGATTGAAAGCCCATCATGTGGTTCTTGGGGGTTTGGGTGGTTCTTACTCATTTGTGTGAAAATTATGGAAGTACGTTTTGAAAAACGTATGTATAAATATATATACATGTCTATATCATACATACTAATGAAGTAAACGGAAAAAGCAAGGGATTAAATCACTTACAGTTTTGAGATGAAGGGATGAAGATCAAAACGGTGAGAATGCCAAGCTAGAGCACGAGCTTTGCAAGCACTATGGTCGTAGAAATGGAGGTTTAGAGCACAGAAGCATGAAGATGAATAGTGGTGTGTAAGGTTCACAAAGTAGGGTTTTTGTGTAAAGCATAGGTTTGGGCGAGACTGTTCAAAATTTGCGAAGTACAAAGAGGCTGTGACAGTTATACTTGGCCAATGGGAGCTTGCCACGTGTCCAAGAGAATAGAAAACGATTCAAGCGTGCAGGACAATTGAAGAGACGTTTTTTGACCGGGCTCATCTGTAGCTCGATGGAAACGGATGGCTTGAATATTTCTAGCTCGGCCGGAAAAGAATAATCCCAAGTCATGCATTGCAGATGGAATTAAGGGGCAATTGAGAGGGAGTTTTTATGTGCACTTAGGGCCGAGCTAGGCCCAGTCATTGCAGTGGACCGATGCGTGGGCCGAAGTAAAAAGGGCTTTGCAAATTGGACCTAGCTTTGTTAGCTCGGTCTAAGTATGGTGGCAGTTATTTCGGTCGAAGAGATGGCTACAGATAGCTCGGTCCATATACTCCGGTTCAAGGTATAGTTGAACAATTGCCGAGCTAAAGCGTTGCTTGTGGACGCGCCAAGCTGAATTGTAAGAACAAGGTAGGACCGAGCTAGGTGAAGCCCAGTTAAATCTATCGCTTAAAGTATAGCGGTGTTAGCTCGGTCATGTTATCATTCAGCCGTAGTAAAACCATCTCCCTTGGTTAAAACAGTGAGGGTGGTGTAGAAAGACGAGCACTACCTTTCTGATTCCTAGAAGGACTCTGCAAGTGGAGAATAAGAGTCCTACTAGGATTGTGCCAAGTAAAATCCATAAAAGCTCATAACAGGACCTATGGACAGGTATCACATCTTTGATTCTCGAACACACAGAGCTTTTGTCTATTTGTCTATTTTGCTGACTTAGGCATCAGAGAGGTATCCGGCACACACCCGCCGGCTAGCTCACGTTTGTGTTTTCAAGGAGTAAAACGACGACGTTTGGAGGAGCGTAGACTTGATCAACAGGATTATACGAGAACATTATTTCGTGCTCGTACAATTTCCCAATACTCTTTATCACTTTCTCTGTTCTCCTCTCTCTCACTAAAAGTGTAAAAATGACCCATGGCTCGTGGGCAACTCGTAACCCGCCCACAGACGGGGCTGGGCCTAGCCGGTTTAGGCCCGTTTAGTCTCGGGCCCGAGCCTAGCCTAGGCCTGGGCCATCATTTTGAAGCCAGGCCCGGCCCGCTTCAGGCCTACTCAAGGCCCGTCTCATCCGAGGCCCAGTGTCTTTTTTAGTGGAAAATAATAAACTTTTGGTAGAAAAAAAATAAAAACAAAAAAAACTAAAAAAAAATGGTCAGGCTCACCCAAGCCCAGCCCAAGCATGAGGCCAGTCCCGGCTTGATTATCATATCGACCAGTCGTTTGAATTTGAAGTTATAAGTTATCACATTACTCTCTCTACTTTTCTGCATATTTTTTCGTAAAAAGTCAAAAAATTACTAAAATAACCTATTTCCAAATTAGGCAAGCAGAGTTAGTGCTTAAAGTTCTTCCCATTAAACTGAAATTCGTTTGGTTAGGGCTTTTTTGTCTATATAAACACAAAAGACAAAATAGGTTAAATAAGCCAATAAAACTAAATATCATATTCAAACCATAATCATTTTACTTTTTATCTTGCAAAAATCAAAAGAGTTAAAAAGTTAAGTCAAACAAACTTTTTAATCTCAAGCTAAAAAAGTCTCAATTCAAAAAAGTCAATTAAATTTTTTTTTGCCAAATGACACCATATTTATTAATTTTAAAGAATGTTGGAGAAAAGTTTGTATCATTCAGAATCTCACGTTGGGTTTGGTTTAGTTTTGAAATCAATTTTGGGGGTTTAAAAAGAGTTTTAAAAATTAAAAATCGTTTAGTTATGAGTTTTGAAAATAGTTTTTAGAAGATCAAATTCAAAACTTATTTGGTTATGAGTTTTCAAAACTAGTTTTTGAGTTTTTTGGGGTCTTTTGTTTTTTTTGTCTTTAGTCAAAACCCTTTTACAATATTATAGTCAATTTTTTTTTACTTCTTTCATATATCTACTCTAAGTTTACTTTTAGATGCATCTAATCTAATTTATTGGACAAAGTTTCACTCCGTATTTTATATTTTTTTATAAATGTTTAAAAAAATTTAACATTTCTTTTCTTGTTTTATATCCACTCAATCTATATACATTTAAAACGTTTCATATTTAAATATAACTCTTTATAAAATTACTAAATAATGAAAAATATAAAAATAAATAAATAAATAAAAATTAATCCCTTTAAAAATTAATACAATTTTAATGTTTTGTGTATTTATTAAATTTATTTTTGTGTTCTTTATATTTTGTTTACTATTTAAGTCTATTTAGATCATATACATGTAAAATATAAATTTTTTTGGCCAATTTGTGAAAACCATATAAAATTGATTTTCTAAAAATTCTAAATCAAACAAGTTTTAGATTTTGAGTTTTGCAATGAATTTTCAAAAAAATTCTAAACCAAACAAGTTTTGGGTTTTGAGTCAAGCTTGTTTGGTACTAGTAGTAATAGTTGTTATGCTGGTATGGCAATCCAATTGTCCCATTGGTCACTTTGGTTTACTTTCTCCATGCAGCTGATATTTTTATTTTTTATTTTTTACTTATATTTTATGGGAGAGGAATTATTGTTTTAGAATTTGGGTTTGGTGACTGATTGTAATGGTTGTAAGAGTGGTGTCATGTGCCAACATGCAAGGTTTCTTTTCGGATTTTGAAAGAATCTCTTTTTCCTAATTCATATTATCTCGATTATTATAATTTTGAGTAATAAAATTAATGTTTTACTGATAAAAAACAACAAACAAACAAACAAACAAACTATTAACAGCAAGAACAGGCAGACAATACATAGACAAAAGAACACTTACAAATTAATTAGAACATATCAGAAAATTTAACAAATATCAAACCACAAAAAAAAAAAAAAAAAAAAAAAAAAAAAAATCATGAAGACAATATATATATCATGGTTTTAAATGTCGATCAATACCGGTATTTTTTTATAACCGATACTATTTGATATGTGACCGTATCACCAATATCAATAGATCCTAATTAAAACCATAATATATATCACCCAGAACCTGAAGTTGAACTGCTAAAGGTGTGGAACATACGAGGACAGCTATAAACCGAGCAAAATGATTGTAAAACCATCAGCAACATGAGCAAAACCACTGCTATGATTGTTAGAATCTTCCATGAACCGTACACGAAATTCTTCATCCGCCTATACATCCTAATCTGCTGCGTATTGTTTAAGCACTTGTTCACATCTTCAATGGCCTTATCAATATAGGGCACATTTGTGAGTCTCACTGACTTGCTCATCCCATTGAAGAGTTCCGCAACATCAGCATCACTTTTCAGACTATTTACGATGATTTTATTTTCTCTAAGCAGCTTTGCATCCTCAACAGTATCTATGATTCCATTCATCAGCTCTGTATATCGTGTGAAAACAAGTGACTCGGAGGTAGTTGAAGACTCGTATGCCACCAAGTTTCTCATCACTACCTCCGAGTTCACGTTCAGAGTGATAACAGGGAGGTAAAATTTCTTAGCGCATGCGTCGAATTGAATAGTTGAAATGTCACCTGTAGTGGGAAAAAATTCCACCCCAGCAAAGTGAAGCATTGATACTGAAGGAATCATGATCTCCTCTACCTTAGAGTTTTCTTGACATCACTAGAAACTTCTTCTTCAGGTTTTATGTCTTCTTTCTTTTTCGACATTAAAATGGACACCCCTGGTACATTACTAATAATCTTTGAAGACACACCCAATAAGTTCTGAATAGGCGTTGTGATTTTACTTATTAACCCAACATGTAGACTGCATAACAAGTTCCAAAGCTTATCAAAAACTTGATAAGACTTACTTGAATCAAAGCTCGGCTCTGCAGTATCAAAGCTCGAAGATCCCAATTTGCCAAATCCATTGGCTGGATTGTCTTCAGAACAGTTCTTTTTGGGCACGATCAAGTGGTACAAAAGGTCCAACAAATGTGCATGCTCAGCGACTTGAGACAAAGGGAGGTCCTCCTTGATGAGTTTGATTGGAGAGAGAGATTTACAAAAACCCATCAACATAGAAGGCAACAAATTGTCTTCCACATCAGGCAATGAGCATTGGATTGACACAATCTCTCTCAAAAGAAAGATTGGGATTTGATTTTCAAGCATCATTATGTCGCCGAGGACAGTGCCATGAGCTAGCTTCCTTCCAGTGGAATCAACTAAGTGAGCTGTTGTTGCAGGCGAAGACACCGAATTTTCTTTCATGTGGATATGATAATTGTGAAGAAAGTCAAGCAAAAAGAGGCCATCAATGGCCATAATCCATGCAAGTGTTTCGCCTTCAACGTCCAAGTACATGTGGTAACAAGCACGAACTCTGTGTTCATGCTCGATGAGTTGATTGACAAGTTGTTTGAATTCGAGGCTTTTAAACTGGTTTTGATGCCGGGCTGCTGCGGCAAGCTTGTACCTCTCCATCTCATAGAGCTCAGAGCGAAAATGATGGTAGGGACCCAAGCCGATGAGCTGAGGCACGTAGGCCTCGGGCTTGAATGCAGAAATGGTGGCTGGGACTCGAAAGATGGAAACTGGGAGGTCGATTTGGACCATCACTTCATGGTGTTGGAGGATTTTGCTGACTTGGTTGATCCATCTCTGCTCACCGTCGGATGATTCGAAGATTGAAGTTAAGGCCATGTTTGTGAAATTAAGTTTTTTGAGCACAAGAAATGAGGAAGTTTTACTTTGTTTATATAGTATAAGAAGGGCAATGAAAGAGCCCAAGGGTTGGCCTAGTAGGTGTAACTTGGGGTTTAAAGGTGTGCTCCTTCTAGATTTTAAGTTCAATTTTCATTAGGAGTAAATATGCTCTTTGGGACTATGCTTGCGGATTCTATCCGATATTTGTCCGGTTTACATGAAAAAAACACTTTACGTAAATTCTAAAATTAGTTGAGGTGGGAATAAACTAACCCAAACACCATGAAAGCACTATGTGAGGTAGAGTTTTGGATATAAAGTATCGAGTTTGGTAAGCTATTCAAAAATGTGGTCCATTTCCATATTATTCCAGCAGTCTCGGTTCACACAATAATGCTATTTGTGTATACATGTGCTCAAATAAATAAATACGTGTGAGAAATATTCATTTTAAATATGATTAAGATGATATTTAAAAAGATATTATTTTGTTATTCTAACTTAAAATTTGGATTTAAATTTTAAATTCTATACAAATTAATTAGAATAGTTAAAATAACTCTTTCTCTTTTTCTCTTTTTTATATTCTATAACTATCAATTAATTATCTTATTTATACATCATTAAGTCTAAAAAGTAAAATTATATATCATTTTCTTATTCAAAATAAACGACATGTTCCCCTCCAATCATAGTCTCGACTGGAGAGTGTTGCCCAAGCCAACAAGACTCATCACGAGTTTTATTTTGATAATTTGAACAATTTATTTTATATTGTCCTTTGTAGAAATCATTTACAAAAAATTACGTTAATTTGATAATCATAACTTATTAATTTTATCCATTTATCTCAAAAAAAAAAAAGATGACCTATTTTTAAAAATATACTTCTCGTTTAATTTTTTAATGATAAATATGATAAAATAAATATGTTACGATTATTAAATTAATTTATTTTTATAAAATAATATATAAATAGATTGACAAGATAAATATTTTGCATTATCAAAACGGGACCACGACACCCTCCGAGCCCAGACAACATGAACTAACTGGAAGTCCAATCGCAAAGTAAATTAGGCCACGTATTAACACGTGTTAAAATAGAGTAGGAATATACAGACAAAAAAATTGTACACAGAAAAATTGTACATAATAAATTGGGTTTTGAACTTATCATTTTAAAACAAAAGATTGTGGTGTCTTTAATTATCAAAATAATATTAGCCTTATTTAAGAAGTTGGCTAATTTAGTTATTTAATATTTTAACTATTTTAGTTTGATTAAAAAAGTTGTGTTTGAAAAGTTAATTAGTTTTTTTTATAGTTAATTGATGATTGTGAGATAAAAAGTAAAATGATTATGAATTGAATATGACATTTTATTTATTGATTATTTTAATTTATTTTATCTTTTAATGGACTATTTTAGCCCAACCATCTTCCCAAACACTCCCATTCTAGTGTCTATATGTAAAAAAATTGATAAAATGACAATTTGCTTTGAAATAAAGTTTTTCATTTTTAATTTAGGCCCTAATTGGTAGAGTTCTTTTTTTAAGTTAAAATTTGATAATAAGAAAACATAGGTTTAAAACACTCCTCTTCCCAATTTTAAATAATTAATTTTTTTAAACTTATTTAAGCTAATTTTGCCTAATAAGCTAAGTATGAATTATACCAAATAATCTAATCAATAAGCTCCAACAAACAGCCCCTTAGTGCCTACCGTCCATGACTACTAAGGAATCTACATTGAAAGCTCATAATGGTCCTAGTAGATGATAATATTCAGTGTTATATTTCTTATTATAATTTTCCATTTCTCTTTAAAATACATTGGAGTAAGAAAGTCATACACATAACAAAAATGTTAGTATAAATTTGGTCAATAGCACATTATAAACAATTTCATACATGTGATTTCTTACTTTCACATATTCCAAAACACATGGGTCATTAGTTTCTTTGCTTAATAAGAAAAAGAGGGGATGGCAAATTGTCATAATTCTTTTTCAACACGTTTGTTTGGAGGAATAGAACTATGGGATAAGACGTACAATCCGATAGATGGAATATGCATTGTTTAGTTTAGAAATTTTACACTGGTCTAATAGTCCCCCATATGTGGAATAACTCTATCCTAGGAGATATTGGGCAGAAAGCTCAAGATAAATTCAGTATTGGGATTATTCTGAACTTATTGAAATAAAATTAAAATCTCAACTAAAATAAACTAAAAATAAAAATAAAAATAAAATTTATATAGTTTTAGTAAATTAAAAATAAAATTAAACGTTCAATTTATTTAAAAGTTCAAATCAAAATAAAATTAAAATAAATTTATATAATTTTTATTGATGTTCTATTTATTTAATTTTTTGAAAGTTCTAGTAAAAAAATTAAATAAATAAGATGCACATCCGATTCAATAGAATAGTCTAATCCAGACATCTAATCCTATGACTAAACAAATATATGATTCAGTCCAATCCAAACATCTAATCCCATGACTAACAAACATAGGATATAAATCAAGTCCAACCAAATAGTCCAGGGACAATATATCTCAGGACTAACAGTCCGGTAGATTACAATCCCCACTTATTTAGTTCATGCAAACAAACAAATCCATAAACAAGTAACTTGGGTGGATTCAATTTGAAAAAATCAAGCTCAACTCGAATTTTGTAGAATTATGACAAAATATTTTTGAATTCAATGTTACTTAAGTAAAAATTCATAAATTCAAATTAAATTTGCATATGACTGAGCAAAGACAAAAAGTAATCTGAAATTCAAATTATACATATAGGCCATATTTGTTTGGGCGGACTGGATTAGGTTGGATTAGTATTTCCATAACTAATAGTTCTAGGACCACAAATCCCTTTGGATTGTGTATCCCATCCTGTGTTTAGATTGAGTTGGGATTATAAAGAGGGACTAATAATCCAGACTTTGACTTAGTCCTCCAATTTATATCCCACCCTCCTCTGCGAGATTGAATAGTCCATCATATGTGAGATACCATATCCGGATAGATTGTTAGTCCATACTTCAATTGTTTAACCGAACATCAGATTAATAATTTTATTGGACTATTAGTCCAATTTTAAGTTCATGTCCACCAAAACAAACATGATCATATAATATGTAAAATACTAAATATGTATATAAATTATTAGTCGTTAAATGATATTAAATTAAGTTAGCATGTTAGATCATATTCAATACATATATCATATACACAATAAACATTACATAATATATATATATATAATAATTTAAATTGTTCATGCTCTGCATAAATCACCTAAAGATAAAACTTTACTTATTCAAAGTAGTAGTCATAATGAATCCCATATTAATATTCCTAAAATGATTGAATGGAAAGATATTGATTTACCTGATGAATGGATTACTGTTAATGAAAATTACAAACATAATCAGCAACAATCCTCTGAACAAGATATTAAAGATATCAGACAATTTAATGATGGTTCTGTTCATATTAAATTTAACCGTAGTCAATCCTCTAGACATAGTACATCTAGTGTCCCTAGCGAAATAGAAACTGAAGATGAAATATTTACCACACCTCTATTTAGAAAAAATAGTCAACTTAATATCGGTCCAACCATAGGTCCTACAATCAATCCAAAATTAAAAGGAATTGATAATTCCTCAACTTCTCAAATTAGTAAACCTGTTTATTCTACACATACTCATTTCCCTGATGAAGAAGTTCAGTCAACTGACTCTCCGACTCAAACTGATATGGAAGAATTTACACCACCTGTCAATCCCCAATTATTGACAATTAAAAAGGAATTTACTCCCAATCTTGATAAATTACTTATTGATTTTAAATCTAAAGCTAATCGCACCCAGCGCCATGCTTATTATGCTAAATATACTTCTGCTCAAATGTTTCAAACTCTCCCAAGAATGGTATAATTTTATGGTTCGATATGGTTTTGAATTACCCTTACTAGAATATGAAGAAAAATATTATAAAACACTTACTACAATTACTAAACATAAATGGAAAACTTCTGCTACCACTACAATTAGTTCTAGTCATCCTCCCTTAGAAAAAATTATTCTTAATCAACAAGGTTCTGAAATTCCTGCCTCTCCTTTTAAATTACCTGGAGATGATAATGAACTCAAAAAAGTTATTGAACAAAATAATTATACTAACCAGTGTTTAAATACAATTGGTAAACAATTAGATAAAATAGAAACTAATTTAGAATCTGTTCACACTTCATCATCTAAACAACCTTTAGATGCACCTTTACTTAACCTACCGAGTAAACGTTCTACCCGAACTAGCCTCGTTACAAATAATCAATCATCTACGGTCCAAGCCATTGAAAAATTATTTACCAAATTAGCAGTACCCGATACTCCCTCACCTTCTAAAGATAAAGGTATTACTGTCCTAAATCAACAATTTGATATTAACCCAAATTCTACTTCCTCTGATACTGACAATGAAATTAATAACTTAGCTCAACAATTCCAAGTTACGAAAATACATTATCCAAAAGTTAATCCTCAAACTACCAAGAATTGGTATACTAAGCCTACTCCTGTCGATTTACAATTTGAAGAAAATAATGTTAATAATCAATTTTCTGTCTCTGCTAAAAAATTATACGAATGGAATATTGATGGTCTTAGTGAAGATCAACTCCTCCAAAAATTAAATCATTTATCTATGGTCTCGAATAGTTATCTCTCTAATTATCCCCAATATACTCAACCTGAAATTGTAAATTTAATTACTACTGGCTTTACTGGTCAGCTCAAATCTTGGTGGGAAAAATATTTAACTGACACCCAACGAGACTCTATCATCTATGCTAACCAAACTGATGATCAAGGATTACCTATATTTGATGAAAATTTAGGATGTTGCCAACCTGATGGTATTAACCAATTAATTTATACAATTATTAGACATTTTATTGGTACCCCAACTAATATATATTCTCGCATACATGATCAACTCAGTAATCTTACTTGTCCAACCTTAAGTGATTTTAGATGGTATAAAGATGTTTTTACCTCTAGAGTTATGTTGAGAGAAGACTGTACTAAATCATTCTGGAAAGAAAAATTTATTAATGGATTACCTAGTTTATTTGCTCACAAAATTCGATGTTCTTAGTCAACCTACTGGTGTTATTGAATATGATAATTTAACATATGGTGATATAATTAGCACTATTCAAAAAGAAGGCTTAAAAATGTGTATTGATTTAAAACTTAGTCAAAAAGCTACAAAAGATAAACATAAAGCTAAATATGAATTAGGAAATTTCTGTGAACAATATGGACTACCTCCTATTGCACCTTCTCGTAGGAAATCACACAAACATTCAAAAAATTATAAATCCAAATATTATCATAAAAACAAGAAGCCTTATTCACCCTCCAAATCTAATGACAAATTTTATACTAAACCCAAAAAGAAATATCATAAATCTAAATCACATCCGAGATCAAAATCTACTAAAGATATTACGTGTTATAACTGTGGACAAAAAGGCCACTATGCTAATAAATGCAAAGAGAAACAAAAGCTCAAAGACAGAGTCAATCAACTCCAAATTAATGATGAATCCAAAATTCAGTTATTTGAAATCTTCCAATTAAATCAATCTGATAATGGTTCCTCTTCTGTACTTCCATCTACTCCAATTCCCCATCTACTAGTGATAATTCTGATTCTGATAATCAAATTACCTTAGGATGTAATGATGTTTGTTGTAAACCTGTTAAACAAATTTCTGTTCTTACTAAACATAGTCAAGAAGAATCTGCTTTAATTGATTTAATTAGTAAATTAGATGATCCTCAATTAAAACAACAATATATTGATAAACTCAAAGGTCTAATGCTTCAATCAGAAACTAAACCTAAGTTTAATAAACCCATTATTAGTTTATCTAAAACTTTAGAAAAATTTAAAAATAAAACTAAAGAAGTTACACTTCAAGACTTACAATTTGAAATCAATCAAATTAAACAAACAATAAGAGATCTTCAAAATAAAGATAATAAATTAGAAAATGAAATTATTAATCTTAAACTTAAACAAAACTTAAATGATTTCCAACCTAATGCACAATCACCTCATGAATCTGAACATAATTCTGATCATGATTCTGATCATACTGATCCAACTAAACTCATATTTGATAATCGATCTCAAGCTACTAACCTTGAAGATAAACGATTAAATTTACTTAATAAAATTTATATGCAAAAATGGTATTCAAGAATTAAAATCATTGTTGAAGATTTTGAATTAGAATTAGTTGCATTAATCGATACTGGTGCTGATTTAAATTGCATTCAAGAAGGATTACTTCCTACTAAATATTATCACAAATGTCAAGAAAAATTAACTTCTGCTAATGGTAGTAAAATGCATATTCGATATAAATTACCTAAAGTACATGTTTGTCAAAATAATGTTTGCTTTAACACTACATTTGTTTTAGTCAAAAATATGACTGATCGGATTATTTTAGGTACACCATTTATATCTTTATTATATCCATTTACCACTTCTACTGAAGGAATTACTACTCATGTTTTAGGACATCCTGTTACATTTACATTCTTATTTCCACCTGAACAATTAGAGTTAAATCAATTACAAGATTGTTCTATTACCCACACTATTAAACGACTAACTCGGCATATTAATTTTCTTAAAGAAGAAATTAATTACAAACGAATAGATCAACAGTTAACTGATCCCGTTCTCCTCTCTCAAATTAATGATTTCAAATTAAAACTTGAATCAACTGTTTGTTCAACTTTACCTACTGCATTCTGGCATAGGAAAAAGCATGTAGTTACTTTACCATATATTAAAGGTTTTAATGAACGACAAATACCTACTAAATCCCGGCCTATTCAAATGAATCATGAATTGTTAGAAATGTGTAAAAAGGAAATTAATGAATTGTTAAAAAATAGAATTATTAGTCCTAGCAAATCACCATGGTCTTGTCCTGCTTTTTATGTTAATAAAAATGCTGAATTAGAACGAGGTGTTCCTCGCCTAGTTATTAATTATAAACCATTAAATGCTGTTCTTGAATGGATTAGATATCCTATTCCTAATAAAAAAGACCTAATTAAAAGACTTAATCAAGCTGTTATTTTTAGTAAATTTGATTTAAAAAGTGGTTTCTGGCAAATTCAAATTCATCCTAAAGATCGATATAAAACTGCTTTTAATACACCTTTTGGCCAATATGAATGGAATGTCATGCCATTTGGGTTAAAAAATGCTCCTAGTGAATTTCAAAATATAATGAATGATATCTTTAACCCATTTAGTCATTTTTCTATTGTTTACATTGATGACATATTAATCTTTTCTAAATCAATTAGTGAACATTGGAAACATTTAACTGCATTCTTTTATACTATTAAAAGTCATGGTCTAGTCATATCCGCTCCTAAGATTAAATTATTTCAGACTAAAGTTAGGTTTTTAGGTTATGATATTCATCATAATACTATTCTCCCAATTAGTCGCTCTATTGAGTTTGCGTCTAAATTTCCTGATGAAATTCTTGATAAAACTCAATTACAAAGGTTTTTAGGTTCCCTCAATTACATTGCTGAATTTTATAAAGACCTTAGGCAAATCTGTCAACCATTATTCGATCGGTTAAAGGATAATCCTCCTCCTTGGTCTTCTACTCATACTGCTGTTGTTCAACAAGTTAAACAATATGTCAAGTCTCTTCCTTGTCTTGGTATTCCTACTGAGAACTCATTCAAAATTATTCAAACTGATGCTTCTGATATTGGTTATGGTGGCATTCTCCTCAGAAAGTCACTCCTCAGTCATCTGAACAAATTGTTCGTTTTCATTCTGGTGTCTGGAATAAAGCACAATTAAATTATAGTACTATTAAAAAAGAAATTTTATCGACTGTTTTATGTATTCAAAAATTTCAAGATGATATTTTAAATCAAAAATTTTTACTTCGTGTCGATTGCAAATCTGCTAAATATGTTTTGGAAAAAGATGTTCAAAATCTTGCTAGTAAACAGATTTTTGCCCGTTGGCAATCTATTTTAAGTATTTTTGATTTTGATATTACCTATATACCTGGTTGTCAAAATTCCCTACCTGATTTTCTTACCCGAGAATTTTTACAGGGGGGTAAGGGATGAGTGCTACTCCACATATTTCCTATGTTAAAACCCAAATTACCTATTACCAAACCCTGATCAAACAAGTTAACCGCCGCATTAACCGCCTTAAATCAGCCAGACCAACTACTAAAAGAGCCCAATACATCAATCACCAACAGTTACAAGCTCGCCGTGTTTTACGACATAATTATTACAATGATTTACATTATTACCAGAATTACTTAGATCTTCTTTCTGGTTGCTAATCTTTGTTTCCTATTCAACAGATGTCTCGCCCAAGGCCTCCTTCTAAGGCTTTGGTCCCCTCTCCAGTAAACCTAATCAACTCATAGTTCCTCCTCCTTTGGAGTCAATTAAACCATCCTCTTCCATTGACATAATTAATAGATACCATACTCTTGGTACTATTCACCGTCCTGATTACTCATCTGCACTGGCTAATGATCCTTTTGCCTCTAGCCAATCAGTTTCAGTTACTCCACTTCCAATTAACCAAGTTCGACCCTCTCGAACTGAGTACACCAAATCACATGTTACTAACCTGTTCTACAAAGAACCTAGTCACCCCAGAAGTCAAACCATTAATGAAATTGCTCAATTCCATTTTGGCTCTGGATGTCATTTCATTTCTTCACCTCCAGAGAAGAACCTCTCTTATTACAAAGATATTCTGCTCAACCATCATTCCATTTGATCAAACCAATTCAGGATCGTGTCTATGCTTACAAGATCCTATACCATTCACTTTACATTCACAACATTGTCTCTCTTGCAGAATGGGGCAATCCTAATCTGCTTCGAGATTTACCTGGTCATTCTATTCAATATAATTATCATGATTATATTGATGCTTGGTTCAAATTGTTCTTGTACCAAAATGAGTCATTTAGTCACTCCTGGTTCATCTCCTTTGATCAAAAATTCAAATCTGAATTACCCACCTGGTTTCTGCGATGGTGGACTCATTATGGCCCCATTTCAGATATTCTTCCCAGTTCACTCAATGAAACAATTGCCTATTTTGCTGCTGTTTACCCATTTACTATTCATCAAAAACAATTTCCTATCTTGCTCAATTTTATATCCAAGTACAAAATCCCATGGATATTCAAATGGCATTATGGGATTGATAACAACATCATTATTCGCCAACACTCTGTTAAATGGTGGCTAAGTTCAATGTGCCCAGAATTCTTGAAATTGTTTATGAGGAATTTCCTCCTGATTCATGTGCTCCAACACCTGCAATAGTCAAAGCCCAGCAAGCCCAGCAGACCCCAACTGCTGTAATCAGCCAAGGAAGTCAGCCCAGTCTTCCTCCAGTCAATCTTGGCAGTCCCTCATCTAGTGGCTCCAAGCCCAAATCATCAAAGATCAAATCCAAGGGAAAGTCCAAAGACCAACCCAAGTCAAAGTCCAAATCACAGGCTCAGTCCAGTATTCAACCTCCTGCTCAGCCCATTGTTCAACCTGGATCCGCCAGTGATCAATTGCTTCAAATGGCCCGTCTCCTAGTAGATCAAGCCCAAGCCCAATTAAAAAATGAACAATCTCCTGCACCGGCCCAACAGTCTAGTTCAGAAGATAGTTCAGACAGTTCAGAAGGATCCACCAATCAACCTGGTTATGATCGTCCTGAGTTTCATGATGCTCAGGACCCATTTGCTTGAAATAATCAACATAGGATTCTTTATAAATATAAAATTGACTTCAATCACTACTCTTTTGAGAAAAGCTGTCAATTTATATTTATTCTGATTCCTTTACTCACATGCTGCATAGTTTGATTCCTTTACTCACATGCTGCATAGTTAAATTTCAATCAATCAGCCGAAAGTAACCGACAGCCCTGCTCAGTCCTCAATGCTGCCAGCTGCTTTCATCATTTAGCCAACTCACATGCTGCATAGTTAATTTTGTTTTCTATATATTTGTAATTGATTGTAATCGTTCGGCAGATTCCAATTTTCTTGAACCTTTAGTTTGCAAGGAAAAGAGTGTTCTGCTGAGTGAGATTTACCTTGTTCTGTTCTTCTATTCAGGATCCTTGCAGATTACAATAATTGTAAGTGCAAGTTATTTTCTGTAATGAATTAAAATTGTGTTTTAATTAAATATTTTGATTTGAATTATATTTTGTTTTGTGCATTCCAATTCTATGTTTAAATTGTTTCATCTTTGATTTCGTAATCCATGGTTCTTCATTCTTGCTGCTGCTTCGCGGTAATATATATATATATTTTCCATTCTTTCAGGCAATTCAAACAATTCAGGAAATTCCCACTAATGCTCAAGTTGGACTTAGACTGACATGTTTGGACAATAAGTTAGGCTTTGACAAATTTCGATACAATTCAAGCCAGGCAATCCCTCAGTTCTTCCGAACTCACCCAAATTGCACCCTTAATTGGGCATAATCAAAGAAAGGAGCCCTGCTTGTTGGGGAGCTAGTCAAGAAGGGCCTAAATAGACCCGGTAAAGTGGGGGAGACACACACACTCCATTGAGACTGACTTAAATCATAGCTTGACCCTATCTCATCAAAATTGTACCAAGCACAAGGTGAGAGCAGAAATGAATTGTTCATTAGTGGTCGTTCGTATATTGGTATGTGTTTCTAAAATTAATTAATATTGGTACACTTCTTTTTTTTATTTTTTTTTATTCTTTTTAATGGTTGGTGGGCAATTATTGCCGAACACTCTTATGAAACGGATAGACCTTGCTTTGTTGCTATACAGGTTTGGAAAGTGACCTTCTCCATATCAAGTCAGTAGTTTTAATAATCACAACTGATTTTTTTTTATTTATTATTATTTTAATTTCTGTCCTATCCTATCCTGTAGTTAGTTTATTCATTCATTGCTGGAAATGAGATTTTTAAAGGCGTTTAAAAACGTCACTGTAACTATCAAAAACGCCGTTAATTCTTTTTGTGACGTTTAATACCAAACGCTGAAGATGCGGCGTGTCTTTATGAAGCGTCGTTATATTAGTATAGGCGGCGTTTTTGAAAATGCCACTAAATATGCTACATAACAGTAACATGATTTCACACCAATATTTAGTGACATTTTTAAAACGTCGTGATAACTTTTTTCTATTTTAAAAATATAACACTATAGCGGCGTTTGAAAAACGTCATTATAGCTTCCTTTTCTTTTTTTTTGAAATTATGCTAATTCAGTGATGCATAAGCCCCTCAAAAACACATTGGCAAGTACAGTAGCAAAAGGAAAATAGGCCTTCAACTACAAAAAAAGAAAAACAAATGTATTTGTTTCAAGAGAACATACATAAATATGGTGCCTCGTAAATTCTAGTTGTGACACAGCTCAATACATCTCATAGCCATTCAAGAAGATCAAATAAAATTTCATGCCAATGTATTACACGGTAACCAATTTTGTTTTCATGGAGAACCACCAGCTTTCAGTCCAGTAGGCCGCATCATTTTCCACAAAAAAATTAGGACAACAATTTCTCAAATATCACTTGTTCTATTAAAAACAAACAAAATGCCGTGTTAAGAATCTGTAAAAGCACAAAAATAAGGGTGCAGAATATTGAACTCTCAACTCTCTTAGTTCTTGAAGTTCGTCAGGCCATATCTCTATCAGGTTATCCATTTTGCATTAACATACAACTTCTCAAGGTAAGTCAATTTAACCTGTAAAGTTGATTTCACAGGGTTAAAAGTATAATTAAACAGACCAAACTTTATTTCCATTTAATTTTTAAATTAATATACTTTATTTCACTAAGGCATCAGCAATATTTTCAAATTTCAGGTTTCGTAGAAAATTTAAGTTGATAATCATAGAATTCCTCAATCAATCCTCATTCGGATTTGATAAATGTGAATCTTCTTCTGGCGTAGTTTTGTGGGTTAACTTCAGTCTTTTTACTAACCTATCTCCATAAGAGACAACCCAAATCTCCTTACAATTTCAGCTCACAAATTTCTCAGAGCTCAGTACTTAAAACTTATTAGTAAAGCCTGAGATTGTTAATGACCAAGTAACATTTTATCCAAATCAAATCTAACCAACTTGAATTTCCAACAAGTTTGCAGTCAGAACATGGATCAGTAATAAAAGCAATACATATCAAAATCAAATCATACATAGACATAAACCTAAACCCACAAACAAAATCAATGTAAAAATCCAAGTAACAAGGAAACTCCTAACTTTACTACAATTTTAAGCAAACCCACATCTCAATTGATGTGTATATATATATATATATATAGAGAGAGAGAGAGAGAGAGAGAGAGTACTTGCAGGACAAGACGGGGATGAGTTGGAGGAGAATGGAAAAAATGATACTTTTTGTTTAAAATGATAAACTCACATCATTGTTTAAAATGATTGAATAGATAAATACACATTTAATTTAAAGGCAAGCCTATCCTTTTGTGCTTTTATTTTAATCTTTATTGATACTCTTTGTTGTCAATCAAAAAATAAAATAAAATGAAGATAGACCATACTATGAGAATCACCAGGATTGTTGACTCATAAAAGAACTTCACCACAGTGAATAGTCAATGACCCTCAACACCTGAAAAAAAAATGATGGGTGTAAGATAAAAATAAAATAATAGCAATAGTGAATAGTCAACAGTTGGTGAGGGCCAAAGAGGATAATGAAATTTGATCACAAGCAACATAAAGAAAACTAAGTATCAGGAACATACTTCACCACAGCATACAAAGCCACGAAAGGAAAGCAATAAAACCTCCCATCGTTAGAGGAGGTGAAACCTTGAGGCATAAGATCCAAACAACTTCAGTATTTAAGCTTATAAGTTTAATCCATTGCAAACCAAGTGTTCTAAGGTTAATTAACATTTGGTGCATAAAGCAACATGTGAATGCTGAATAACAAGTTATGAAAAAACTCATTCAGCAATGAGAAGCATTTTTCAGCATTCAGCGTGGCTGTTTCTGGTCACAAAAAATGATTGCCTGCTACTCAAGAATTAATACAAATTTTGCTATGATGAAATTGTCCATGTGAGACAAAATTTTGTACTTCCAAGCAATAAATAAATGCTAGGAAAATGAAACCATCTCTTTGTAAACTCAAGTTTCCTGCTGTGTTATTACTCCACCCCCTACACACCACCATGCACCAGACACACGTCCAAACGTTTAACCACAGCTTACGTTATCAAGATCTTTAACCAATAATCTAATAACAGTCTAATCCAAATTAAATTATCTTATGAACAATCTAAGAGGGGCTTATGGCGTCACCAATAGAAATTGAGCACAAGACTTAGAATTTATGGTTAGAAATTGAGATAGCATTATAATGATTTAAAGTTTAGATGGTGCAGAGGGACCTCAGTTCTCCTCTATCATATGGTATTTTATTTTATTTTATAATTAGTATATAAAAAAAATAAAAAAAAATGCAGCCAACAAAAGTTGAAAACAGAACAAAAAATATTACCTGTTTGTCACAATACAAGGCCAATAGAGAGCATTATCTAGATAGTTCAACTCATGCCTCCTGTCCAGTATCTAGATTTGACAAAACAATATATCTCCATCATATAAAAATATTGGACAAGGAACTCAACAAATCACAAATGCATCAAAATAAAATAATTTACTTATTTGGGAAAAGTAAAGAACAAATAGTCATCATGCAATACAAAATCAACGTTCCCACCCTTGCTCTTCTTAACTGCAACTCTTCAAGAGTTCACTGATTGCTAAGATATCATCATTGTCCTCCTCAAGTTCTCGCCCACTGAGGCTTAATAACAAGGAAGAGAAGAGAACAGAAAATTTCAGCATATTTGAAACAATGAAGAAGCAATTTTGACACACACTACATGTGCCAGTGCTATAACAAGATAGCAGTAAGAAAAGAATAAGAAACAACAGAAAAGAGAATCTGGAAAGAAAAGGAAAGAAGAACAGAGAGAGGCAACGGTAATATCTCGAAAGTTTGAATTTTCCAAACCATTAGAATATATAATATATATATATGAGAGAAAGAGAGAAGCAATCCAAAAGCCTTAGCAGGCACACTTTGACAGCCAAGTGTAACCCCTTTGCAATATTGTAAGTTAATTGTAAGACATAAATTATTTCCTAACATTTCTCTTTATGTATCATAGTATCACTACTACATCAATCTTTGTGAAGGGTCTTAATGAAAATTTTGAAGAATAGCCCAACAAAAGCATTGGCTTCAATTCAACCCAAGACCATTAGGTACCAACCTGGAACACAAGGGGCTGCTGATACAAAGAACCTTGCCTAACATGACAAAAGTTGGGAAGGGGTGAATCTCATTAAGATGACTCCAATATTACAATTAGCGACCGTCACTTTTCTTCTCATTGGAATGAAATTTAATATTTAGTGCATCTGAAGTTCACTACAGAAAATATTTGTTTTTTAACTGCCATTCTTGTTTAGAGAGAAACATGAGATTGGGGGGAAGTTTTTTTTTTTTTTTTTTTTTTTTTTTTTTTGGGAATGATTAAATCTAAACATATTTGGAAAAACTGAGAACAAAAAATTGTTAGTACTCTTCCGCGGTACCAAGGAAGCTTTGTTCGTACCCTTTTTTTTTTTTTTTTTTTTTTTTTTTTTTTTTTTTTTGGGGGGGGGGGGGGGGAATTGATTAAATCTAAACATATTTTGGAAAAACTGAGAACAAAAAATTGTTAGTACTCTTCCGCGGTACCAAGGAGAGCTTTTGTTCATAGCCATGGTGATGCAAGTAAGTAATGGGTCCAACCACATACAAAAAAATCTGTGATAAATGTGCAACAAGATTGAATCAAATGGAATTTAAGTATTTGGAGCATTTGAAATTCGTTCTTTTTATCAGATGGAATTCTAGGAACACTTTGAGAATAGAATGTGTTTGACTTACCATGTAGGGAACACCATAGAGTTTAAGCATTTGGACAGACCCAAACACCATGGATAGGTAGAAAAGCAGGGAAACCATTAAAATGAGAACCTGCCTTTCCTGGACTTCTAGTCCACTGCAATTCAACCCCATCAAGTCAGCAAAACTAGTTCCCAAGAAATCCTGTTTGGTTGTGTTTTTGTTTCCGGTTCTTGTTTTTGGAAAGAAATAATGGAAAGTTTGAAAAGACTCATCGTTTTCATTTTTTAGCGAAATTAGTTTCTAAGAATTTTTGTGAAACAATTTGCCAAACCAGTTTACCCGAAACATGAGAACAGAAAAGAGAGAACAAAACACAAAGAGGCTAGTGTCATAAACAACTAGATAGACAGATTCTCACCAAATATATAGGGTATGCAAACATGGGAATGGAACTTTAAATCTTAGGATTTTGGTAGATTCCAAAGTCTTGTATATCTTCTCAGGCAACTGTAACCATAAGAGTAATTAATTAAATACTAGCATATATGAAACATTGGAACCATAAAAAAAAAAATAGGGCGACGTATCCAGAAAAAAAAAATCCAATCTGCACATTTCAAATTCTAAACACTTTTTTGGATACATAACATTGCTGTAAAAAAAAAAATTTATCAAGAATATTGTTAACTACTAAAAAGATGAAAATATGAATGGTAACAGAAAAAAATGAGCAGAGAGGGAAAATTATAGAAGTATTACCGGTACCCATGATTCATCATTTTCAACATGTCCATGATTCTGATGGTGAATTCTGTGGCTAATTCTCCTGTAATATATATCAGTCATATGCACAAACACCATTTCTTCACAAGCTCAATCTAGACAGATATACAAATATGTAATAAAAGAGTTAAGATCAAGAACACAACATCCATGATAAGGCACAAGAATTGACGAATGCAGGAGATGTCCAACAACACTGTTCAACAGAGGGTTGTCGGAAAAGCTTCTGTGGCCACTGCAGATAAAAAAAAAAAACAAACAAACAAACAAACACAAAAATGAGCCTTCAAATTTAATTTCCAAAACAGAGACACAGACACGAACAGATGCAAAGAAGTCTATAGGAATATATTTACCAACCCAAAATGGAGGAACCCCACACAATAATATGTAGAGTACTACTCTTGCACTCCATATATCTATTTATGGTATGCAATTCCGCTTGAGCACCTCTGGTGCCATGTAATATGGGCTTCCAACAATTTTGGAGAACCTTTCACCTAAAAATGTTTGAACAAATTAGAGCTAAATAGCATAACTGCAAATACAAAAATAAAAATAACTGGCCTCTTTATCTTTTTTTTTTAACTTCTACTACACTATAAAAAAAAATACCGGGAATGCATATAGAGAAGCTTAGATGAATATACATTCTTGGAGTCTTCACTACTTGAACTCTTGGCATTTTAATAACCAGGCAGAACAAAACTTGTTTATATACAGGGTATGCATATTTAATGGGGTGTCTACACCTTCATATTATTAGGATGATAAAGTCTGAAGTTTCCAACAACTTATTATGCATAAAAGATAAAAGAAACTCACTCAAATGGTTCAAAATATCTTCTATTTTTCTTCATGAATGAAGTCTTAAAAGGGCTATGATGCAGCATCACAAATTACTACAAATTTCTCATCATCAAACAAATCTATTAGTTGAAGACAAGCACTCTAATAAAAAATCAAACGGCTAAAATAATCAAATTTAAAACTATTAAGTGAAACCATCACTTCAGTGAATTCCAATCCCTTGTTTTAAGCAAGCATAGCTAGTTTTTGGACTTGGCCGTCCTCATTTGATACATAATTCAACATATAATCCATATGAATATATAAAAGGTTACAGAATTTCTTATTGAGATCTATTTTAAAAAAATTTGTCAATCTATTCATATATATGTATGTATGTATGTATGTATGTATTTTGTGTTCAATTTTAACATCTACAATACACAATATGATCTTCAATCGATCAATAGATCTTCAATCAAAACCTAGCATACTTGAATCGAATCAATAGATCTTCGACCTGATTTAAGAGTGATAAAGTAGATGAAACCTAGCATACTTGAATCGAATGATTCCGTTAGTAAGAAGATAGAGATGACACTGATCAACACTTACTATGAAGAAAGAGCTGCGAACTCGAACACGAACTAGAGAAGAGGCTTGAATCGATCTATGAATACTTGAATCGATCTGCAAATACGAAGGGGTTCAGCTACGGTTCTACAAATATGAAGGGTTGTCTCTGAAACGAAGGGGTTTGAAGTGAGAGAAAGTGAAATCAAGGGTTTAGAGAGAGAGGGAGAGCAAGAATGAGAATGAATAATACTTGAATCAATCTACGAATACTTGAATCGATCTGCAAATACAAAGGGGTTCAGCTGTGGTTCTACAAATACAAAGGGGTTTGAAGCAAGAGAGGGTGAAATCAAGGGCGTAGAGAGAAAGAGGGAGACTAAGCGTGAATACGCTACTTATGTTCTCATATATTAAAAAAATAAAAAATAAAAAAAACACATTCGAAGGAGTTTTTCAAACCACTTCTGAAATTAAAAATGGTGTCATATTGCTAACTAGAAATGCGACGTTTATAAAAACGCCGTTAAATGTTAGAAACAGAAGCATTTTTTTAAACGTCGTTAATAAACGCCGTTAAATCCCAGTATTTTCGTACTGATCGAAAAAATTAAATTAATTTGATGGTTGTACTCACTCAATTCTATCATATTTCATTTTGAAAAACATGGACAAATTAAGGCATCAATCTCTTTGAAACAATATAATGATATTATCTAATTGATTTAATTTTTGTTTTTATTTTAATGATAATCTACAGATATAGAATTAAGAAGATGATCAAATTGGACCATGAAAAACTGGCCATGTCATAGCGGTAAAATGTGGAACTAGGCTGTCCAATGCTATCTCTCTAACTTTGGGTTGTCCAGTGCAATTAGTTCCAGTTCACCAAAAATTAAAAAAAAAAGACTTTGAGCATCTTTAATAATCTGATATGTCGCTTTCTTATCGTAAAACATTGGCAGGACCTCAAAAAACTCCAATTTATTTGCTATATCACTTGCTAATTGTCAAAATTTGACATCGAATTAAGGGATTTTTATTGATAAATCCATTTTAGAGTTGTTGTAACACATTAGGTCCACAAAGGGTTATTATAGCCTGATTAGTCCCGTGTACTTATCTTTTTATCCCATGAGGTCTATTTTACTAATTTTATATTTTTAAATGCACTATTATGCCCTTATATATAGTGTTGATACACATCCCACATTTTTTTTTTTTTTTCTTTTTTTTTTATTTATAATTCTGTTTTTGATGGTTCTATCTTTCACGCTTTGATCATTATTCTAATTCAGATAGATACGTTCCTATTTTTCTTACTCGTTTCAAGGCTTTGATGTGCTAGTGTTTCATTGTTGTTGTTGTAGTATGGTTCAGTGATTTTGGAGTAAAGACGACGGATTGGACGGTGTTCGGTTTTGTGACTTTTCTGAAGTATAACTAGTTGAAATCAGTTGTTTCGAGTTACAGGACGAGTGTAGGATTACATGATTAAGGTTAGTATCATTTTGGTTATAAATACATATTCAGTTTATGTTTTGATTTGTATGATGGATGGCATGCTCTGTTTTTGATTGATATGGATCAGATGCTCTGTTTGTTCAATTATATGCATTTTATGTGGCCCTGTGGAAGGGAGGTAATTCAGATTATGTGAAGAATGTGGATGTTCACATTTTATTTGTAATGATGATGGTGATATTTTGAGTTTGGTTTTGGCAGTGTAAAATTTACATATACGCATATACTTTGTATTTTTGTTTTATTTTATGTTTTGATTTATGTGGTGATGCAAGTGTTTGTTTGGTGAGTTTTTGATGTTTGCTTAATAAGGCTCTGTGTGGATGAAATAATTCAGAGTATATGTAACAATGTGAATGTTCACATCTTGTTAATATGAAGTTATAGAGGGTTGCTTGCATGTTGTGTACTATAACCTTATTCTGGTGGTGTCATTTTGTTATTGTAAAATGTTTTATATTGTGTAAAGATGGTGGTGAGAGTCTTCATTATGGATTTAGCAGTTGAACTATACACATAGGCATTTAATTTGCACAATGTGAACTTTCATATAATTTGGATTATTGTATGTGTTCTTGTTCACATGGTTGTAATGTGGTTGTTGACTGTTGTATTGTTGTGTTTTTTACAGGACACAGATAATTTTATGATGTTGGTGTGCACATATGGTTGCAGTACAACTGTAATAAATGTTACCCGCGCATTGTGTTATTCGCGTTTGGTGGAGTTTTGTGTAAAAATGAGGAGAGTTGTCTGCTTGTTCTATTTCATTGTTCTGTCGGCTACTTGGGATTAATAGGTGTGATTTGGACAATGAGGAAGAATTTCAGAACATATTATTGCTTGCTAAATCAATGGGGGTACAACATGTAGAGGTTGTTGTTGAGTTGAAAAGTGAGATTAGTCAGTCGAGTAGCTTTGGGTCGCTGCGTGGGGGGGGGGGGTGAGGAAGAAATTGATGCACTTCGGAGATTTTGCCATCATAAACAGAAAGTGTTGTTATCAGCCCCTTGGGCAAATGGTATTACGTATGCGGGACAACGGCTTGTTGGAGGTGTACAAGAATTTCGTGATGTTTTATGTAAGTATGCAATCCAATGTGGGTTTTAGTTTACGTATGTCAAGAACGAGACAACAAGGGTTACTGCGGTGTGTGCGATGCGCGATGAGAGAGGTTGTTTATGGGCTATACATTGTAGAGCACAACGAGCAAATGGTTTTTTTCTATATCAAGAGGTTTAGTGATGTACATAGTTATGGTACGAATGTCCGAACATTGAAGAATCCGAGAGTTAGTTCTGATTTGGTGTCGAGTACTATATCTGAAATTGTGAGGGACAAGCCGTCGACTCGACTGTGTGAGGTGGTGACTATTTTGAAGAGGGATTATGAGCTAGATGTGAGTTACCACGTGGTATGGTTGGGCGTGGAGAAAGCAAAGGCTGTTATTCATGGAGATTACTCATTATCGTTTAACCAGTTGCAGTGGTATTAGGATGTTGTGATGCGTTAGAATCCGGGGAATTATGTCAATATTGATTATGACGCGAGTAGTCAACAGTTTTGTCGTTTTTTTACATCATTCGCTGTGTGTATTTTTTGGTACAATTCTTGTCGGCCTTTATTATCCTGGATAGAACATTCCTCAAAGGAAAGTACAAAGGTCAGCTACTTGTGGCAATGGCGAAAGATGGAAACAATGGTTAGAATTTTTTTTAGCTATGTATCCATGTAAATATTCACATTGAGCGGCATAGTGTGGATATATGATAGACCATGAACAATGTAAACATTCACATGACCTATTTACTTTATAGTGTTTTTGTAAACTACTGTGTGTTTATTCACATTGGAATATTGTGAACAATTGTTTAATGGTTTGTATTATAGGTCTATTCCCTATTGCATTTGCGATTATTGATTCAGAGACCACAACAAATTGGTTGTGGTTCTTGTACGAACTTGGGAAGGTTGTTGATGGTAAGCGTCAAATTACTCTTATTTCGAACCGTAATATTGGTCTGCTTAGAAGCGATGCTGAAGGTGTTCCCATCGGCTCACCACGATTATTGCTTATAACACTTGAAGAACAATTTAAGAGACCGGATGGAGGGAATTGATAATGGATTTAGGGACCACCTCGTTATTAGTTTGGATGACTGTGCTTACGAGCCAACTATGGTAGGGTTCCATAAAAAGCTTGAGAAATTAAAAGATGAGGGTAAGCAATGAGCACATAGTTTTTTCAAAGAGTTGGCACCTGAGCACTGGGCGAATTCATACTTTAGGTAAAAAAATTTCCTGATGTATTCCATTTGTCCAGTTTAGAATGGTAGCGATGTGAAATTTCATATTCAATTTCGAAGAAATTTAATTCAATGTTTGTGATGTTTGTGCAGAGGCATGCATTACGGGAAGATGACATCCAATGCGGCGGAGTCATTTACTAATTGGATTAAAGAAGCACGCAATCTTCCTATCACTCAGATGGTGGACACAATTCGTACTTAGGTGATGTGGCAAATGTCTGCGTGGCGTGACCAAGCAAACAAGTGGAATGAGTTTATTTGCCCTACATTTAAAACAATGTTTCTTGATTCGTTCAATGACAGCAGGACTTAGCAAGTGAGCAAAGCCAATGAGGATGTGTTTGAGGTTTATTCTATACCATCCGTTACAGTTGATATTGCAAGGCATACGTATTCTTGTTTCAAATGGCAAATCAACAGATTCTCATGTGACCATGCTGTTATTTCTACGCCATCTCTTTTTCTTAATTCATATAATCTGGATATATTTATTCATTTTGAGTTAATAAAATTAATGTTTTACTGATAACAAAACAAAACAAACAAGCAAACTATTAACAGTAAGAACTTGCAGACAATACATAGACAAAAGAACACTTACAAAATTAATTAGAACATATCAAAAATTTAACAAATATCAAACCACAAAAAAAAAAAAAAAAAAAAATCAGTGTCGATCGATATCGGTATTTTTTTTTATAACTGATACTATTTGATATGTGACTGTATCACCAATATCAATAGATCTTAATTAAAACCATAATATATATCCCTGAACCTGAAGTTGAACTGCTAAAGGTGTGGAACATACGAGAGCAGCTATAAACCGAGCAAAATGACTGTAAAACCATCAGCAACATGAGCAAAACCACTGCTATGATTGTTAGAATCCGCCATGAACCGTACACGAAATTCTTCATCCGCCTATACATCCTAATCTGCCGCGTATTGTTGAAGCACTTGTTCACATCTTCAATGGCCTTATCAATATAGGGCACATTTGTGAGTCTCACTGACTTGCTCATCCCATTGAAGAGTTCCGCAACATCAGCATCACTTTTCAGACTGTTTACGATGATTTTATTTTCTCTAAGCAGCTTTACATCCTCAACAGTATCTATGATTCCATTCATCAGCTCTGTATATCGTGTGAAAACAAGTGACTCGGAGGTAGTTGAAGACTCGTATGCCACCAAGTTTCTCATCACTACCTCCGAGTTCACGTTCAGAGTGATGACAGGGAGGTAAAATTTTTTAGCGCATGAGTCAAATTGAATAGTAGAAATGTCACCTGTAGTTGGACAAAATTCCACCCCAGCAAAGCGAAGCATTGATACTGAAGGAATCATGATCTCCTCTACCTTAGGAGTTTTCTTGACATCATTAGAAACTTCTTCTTCAGGTTTTATGTCTTCTTTCTTTTTCGACATTAAATTGGACACCCCTGATACATTACTAATAATCTTTGAAGACACACCCAATAAGTTTTGAATAGGCTTTGTGATTTTACTTATTAATCCAACATGTAGACTGCATAACAAGTTCCAAAGCTTATCAAAAACTTGATAAGACTTACTTGAATCAAAGTTCGGCTCTATAGTATCGAAGCTCGAAGATCCCAATTTGCCAAATCCATTGCCTGGATTGTCTTCAGAACAGTTCTTTTTGGACACGATCAAGTGGTACAAAAGGTCCAACAATGTGCATGCTCAACGACTTGAGACAAAGGGAGGTCCTCCTTGACGAGTTTGATTGGAGAGAGAGATTTACAAAAACCCATCAACATAGAAGGAACATATTGTCTTCCACATCATGCAATGAGCATTGGATTGACATAATCTCTCTCAAAAAGAAAGATTGGGATTTGATTTTCAAGCATCATTATGTCGCCGAGCACAGTGCCATGAACTAGCTTCCTTCCAGTGGAATCGACTAAGTGAGCTGTTGTTGCAGATGAAGACACCGAATTTTCTTTCATGCGGATATGATAATTGTGAAGAAAGTCAAGCAAAAAGAGGCCATCAATGGCCATAATCCATGCAAGTGTTTCGCCTTCAATGTCCAAGTACATATGGTAACAAGCACGAACTCTGTGTTCATGCTTGATGAGTTGATTGACAAGTTGTTTGAATTCGAGGCTTTTAAACTGGTTTTGATGCCGGGTTGCTGCAGCAAGCTTGTACCTCTCCATCTCATAGAGCTCAGAGCGAAAATGATGGTAGGGACCCAAGCCGATGAGCTGAGGCACGTAGGCCTTGGGCTTGAATGCAGAAATGGTGGCTGGGACTCGAAAGATGGAAATTGGGAGGTCGATTTGGACCATCACTTCATGGTGTTGGAGGATTTTGCTGACTTGGTTAATCCATCTCTGCTCACCTTCGGATGATTCGAAGATTGAAGTTAAGGCCATGTTTGTGAAATTATGTTTTTTGAGCACAAGATATGAGGAAGCTTTACTCTATTTATATAGTGTAAGAAGGGCAATGAAAGAACCCAGGGTTGGCTTAGTAAGTGTAACTTGGGGCTTAAAGATGTGCTTCCTATAGATCTCAAGTTCAATTTTTATTAGGAGTAAATCTGCTCCTTGGGACTATGCTCGTGGGTTCTATCCGAGATTTGTCCGATTCACGTGAAGGGAGCGCTTTACGTAAATTCTAAAATTAGTTGAGGTGTGCATAAACTGACCCAAACACCATGAAAGCACCATGTGAAGTAGAGTTTTGGATATAAAGTATCGAGTTTTATAAGCCATTCAAAAATGTGGTCCTTTTGCATATTATTCCAATAGTCTCGGTTCACACAATAATGCTATTTGCGTATACATGTGCTCAAATAAATAAATACGTGTGAGAAAGATTCATTTTAAATGTGATTGAGATGATATTTAAAAAGGTATTATTGTTAGAAAAATGATTTGTGGCACTAAAACTGTTGGCACTAATGGCACTAATTTCCAGTTTTGGTAACTTTGTTTTTTTTTTTTTTTTACCTGATATAGAAATTCGGGGCATTAGTGCCCCTGAATTTAGTGCCACAAATCACGGTTGTTATTGTTATTCTAACTCAAAATTTGGATTTGAATTTGAAATTCTATACAAATTAATTAGAATATTTAAATAATTTTTCTCTTTTTCTCTTTCTTATATCTTATACTATCAATTAATTATCTTATTTACACATCATTAAGTCTAAAAAATAAGATTATATATCATTTTCTTATTCAAAATAAAGGACATGTTCCTCTCCAATCATAGTCTCAACCGGAGAGTGTTGCCCAAACCACAAGAGTCACCACAAATTTTATTTTGATAATTCGAACAATTTATTATTGTGCCCTTTGTATAAATCATCTACAAAAAAATTATGTTAAATTTAATAATCATAACTTACTATTTTTATTTATTTATATCACAAAAAAAAAAGATGATCTATTTTTTAAAATATACTTTTGTTTAATTTTTAATGATAATATGATAAAATAAATATTTATGATTATTAAATAATTATTTTTATATAATTATATATATATATATATAGATTGACAAGATAAATATTTACTTTTCAAACGCGACCCACCACACGCTCCGAACCCAGAAACTAAAGGAGCCATCGCAAAATAAAGAGGCCACGTATAAACGTGTTAAAATAGAGTAGGAATATACAGACAAAAAAATTGTACACGGAAAAATTGGGTTGGTGACTTATCATTTAAAATAAAAAGATTGAGATGTTTTTAATTATCAAAATGATATGGCAACCCAAGGGGTTTGTGGCATTGTGGTTAAGACTTTGGGGTTTTAAGCTCCAAGGTCACAAGTTTAATTTCTTCTTGGGCCCAATCTCCTGGGCGAAGACTGTTGGTTAGGAGGTTGGACCTCAAGGATGCCTAATCAGCTACTTGTGGGGTTAGGAGGTTGGACCTCAAGGATGCCTAATCAGCTACTTGGTGTGTGGTTTAATGCCCCGACTGTGCCGAGTCCTGACTCAATCGAAGTGCCTTGGGAGGTCGGGAAAGCTTCCAGGTTATAGTCTCTTACTCGGAACGGACAACAGGACACCCTGGTGATCTCCTCATGGGGTGTGCCTTGGCACCCTGCGGGAGGGTGAGAGGATTTCCCTGTAACAAAAAAAAAATGATATTGGGCCTTGTTTAAAAATTTAACTAATTTAATTAGTTATTTAATTTTTTAATTAGTTATTAATTAGTGCCTACCGTCCATGACTACTAAGCCTGTGTTTGGCAAGTGGGTTTGTAGGCTTTTTTGGCTATTTTAGTCACAAAAAACAAAATAAGCTATTTTAGCCATAACAAACAAAACATCACATTCATCCCATAATCATTACATTCTTCTCTCACAAAAAAACTCAAAAAAGCCAAAAGGCCATCCCCAAACCAAGCTTTTAAGCCCAGGCTAAAATAGCCAAAAAAACTAAAAAGCCAAAAAGCCAAAAAGCCAACCCACTTCCCAAACCAAGCCTAAGGAATCTACACTGAAAGGTCAGAATTCACATTCACAATGGTCCCTAGTAGATGATAATATTCAGTGTTATATTTCTTATTATAATTTTCCATTTCTTATTAAAAATACATTGAGGTAAGAAAGTCATACACATAACAAAAATGTTAGTATAAATTTGGTCAATAGCACATTATAAACAATTTCATACATGTGATTTCTTACTTTCACATATTTAAAGGGCAATGCTATAGACCACTAATTTATCATCACTAACTCCACCACTAGTGAGGTGGCAATTGAAAAAAAAAAAAAAAAAAGGGCACAAAACACATGTGGCAGTGGGTGGGACTCACTGCCACATCATTAGAGCCACCACTAATTAGTGGCCTAAAGCATTTTTGTATTCTAAAACATACGGTCATTAGTTTCTTTGCTCAATAAGAAAAATAAAAAATGGCGAACTGTCATAATTCTTTTTCAACATGTTTGGTCGGAGGGATAAAAGTATGGAATAGGAGGCACAATCTAATAGATAGAATAGTCGATTTTTTTGTTTAGAAATTTTACACCGGTTTAATAGTCCCTCATATGTGAGATAACTCTTTCCTAGTAGGTGTGGGACAGAAAACTCAAGATAAGCTCAACATTGGGATTATCTTGAACTTATTGAAATAAAATTAAGATCACAACTAAAATCAAATTAAAATAAAAAATAAATTTATATAGTTTTAGTAAATTTAAAAAGCTCAAATTAAAATAAAATTAAAAAATCTCAACTAAAAATTAAAATAAATTCATATAATTTTATTGATGTTCTATTTATTTAATTTTTTAAAAGTTCTAGTAAAAAAATTAAATAAAATAAGATGTACATCCGATTCAATAGAATAGTCTAATCCAAACATCTAATCTCATTACTAAACAAAAATAAGATTCAATAGAATAGTCCAATCCAAGCATCTAATCCCATGACTAAACAAACATAGGATACAAATCAAGTCCAACCAAATAGTCCGGGGATAATGCATCTCCAGACTAACAATCCGATAAATTACAATCCTCTTTTATCCAATTCATTCAAACAAACAAACCCATAGACAAGTAACTTGGATGGATTCAATTTGAAAAAATCAAGCTCAACCCAAATTTTGTAGAATTATGACAAAATATTTTTGAATTCAATGTTACTTTAGTAGAAATTCATAAATTCAAATTAAATTTGGGTATGACTGAGTAAAGACATAAAGCAATACAAAATCCAAATATACATATATACTATGACAAATATTAAATATATATATATATATATATATATAAATTATTAGTCGTTAAATGATATTAAATTAAGTTAGCATGGTAGATCATATTCAATATATATATCATATACACAAATAAGCACAACGTAAAAAATATATATATTTTCCTTTCTTACGTGAAAATGACAGAAATCATTGTAGCACCTCGATTTTTATCAGTTCCCTATTTGTCACTCTCATCATATAAATTATTTATTTTGATAATATTAATAATTTTAGTCCCAAAAAAATGTTAATAAGGTTTAACTTTAACAAATAATTAGCCTAGTTGATGGAAAAAAAACTCAATTTATAAAAAAATTCGGGCAATTCAAATAATTCAGGAAATTCGCACTAATGCTCAAGTTGGACTTAGGCAGACAAGTTTAGGCAGTAAGTTAGGCTTTGACAAATTTCAGTACAATTCAAGCTAGGCAATCCCTCAGGTCTTCCAAACTCACCCAAATTGCACCCTTAATTGGGCATAATCGAAGGAGCCCTGCTTGTTGGGGAGCTAGACAAGAAGGGCCTAAATAGACCCGGTAAAGTGGGGGAGCCACACACACTCCATTGAGACTGGCTTAATAGCTTGACCCTATCTCATCAAAATTGTAAGGTGAGAGCAGAAGTGAATTGTTCATTAGTGACCGTTGGTGTATTGGTATGTGTTTCTAAAATTAATTAATATTGGTATACTACTTTTTTTCTTTTTTTTTTTGGCCTTTTTAATGGGTGGTGGGCAATTATTGCCGAACACTCTTATGAAACGGATAGACCTTGTTTTGTTGCTATACAAGTTTGGAAAGTGATCTGCTCCATATCAAGTCCGTAGTTTTAATAATCACAACTAATTTTTTTTTATTTTAATTTTATCCTATCTGGTTTTTAGTTTATTCATCAAAAAAATTAAATTGATTTGATGGTTCTACTCACTCAATTTTCATATTTCATTTTGAAAGAAATGGACATAAATTAAGGCATCCATCTCTTTGAAACAAATATAATGAAATTATCTAATTAATTTAATTTTTTATTTTTTTATTTCTAATGATAATCTACAGATATAGACTTAGAAGATGATCAAATTGGACCATGAAAAACTGGCTATGTGGTAGCTATAAAATGTGGAACTGGGCTGTCCAGTGATATCTCTCTAACTTTGGGTTGTCCAGTGCCATTAGTTCCAGTTCACCCAAAAAAAAAAAAAAAAAGACTTTGAGCATCTTTAATAATTTGATGTTTTTTTGAGAACGAAACAGCCACATAATATTAATATTGCTACTTGGAAATAGTTATAGAATTTGCCAGTTCATGTGCTGGATGGACTATATTTCTGCCTACTTTAGTAATACAAACGTAGTTTAAGTGCTTAGCATAGTTTATAATATCATGCAAAATACACTGTTGGAAATGGAGGTTTTAGCGATGTTCAAAAAACGCCGCTATAGGTCCCAAAAGCGCCATCAAATCCTTTTGTGACGTTTAGCTCCAAATGCCGAAGATGTGGCCATCGCTATAACTTTATGACGCTTTAGAAACGTCGCTATATTACTATAGGCGGCCAAATGTCCTACTTCACACCACCATGATGTCACTAGTGATGTCAGCAAGCATACCTGTAGACCTTTACATGGCGTTTTCATAAATGCCATTAATTCTGCTAATTCAAAACCCTACAACAGTATTATTATTCATTTGTAATGACGTTTATTAAAATGCCGTAATCTTCCTATTGTCTCCCAATTCAAAATACCTTCAACGGTAAGATGTGACGTCATGCTGACATTTTTAATGGCGTTTAAAAAATGTCGTGGCAGATTTTTTTTTTAATTTGAAATTGTGATAATTTATTTCTTTGCTTGTTTAAATTTAAACTGTGACAATTACAATAAAAGTATACAAAATCTATTCCATATAAAAAACAAACAAACAAACAATTACAATAAAAGTATACCAAATCTATTCCATATAAAAAACAAACAAACAAGAAAACTACTGATTCTCATTCAACTTGAATAACAGTAAAGATCAAATGAGAAGGAAAAAACAACAAAAATAAGAACTAGTTTTAGAACCATATCATGACCTGTCCCGTATCAAATTAAAAATTAGTTATGAATTAGTGGTTTGTTGCATCAACCAAACATGCATCAACTAGTTGTGATTGTAAAAATTCATGAATATACAATCATCAAAAAGAAAACAAAAAGAATATTGCTGCCTCAACCTCAAGCTCCACCAACCCTTGTACCTTTGTCACTAGTTATCGTACTCCTGGTGAGAAACAGTAAGAGAGAAATATCAGATAAGCTAGTTATGTTCATTTAAACAATCAAATGCACAACTAACAGAATACTCAAAATACACTATAGAAATATTGCAAGACTGTTTGGATCATGTAATGTGGGGGAAAAGAAAATTAAGTAAAAGCTAAATTTTTTCTTTTTTTTTGGTTGGATTAGGAAAATGAAAAAAAAATTAAAAAAAATTGAATATATGCTTGTCAAAAAAATTTCCCCCCCCCCCCCCCCCATTAGTAACCTATAAAAAAATAGTATGTTCAAGTAATTCCATTTTCATTTCCCTTTCCCTCAAATGCAGCATCCAAACACAGCAAGCAACCACGCCATGACCTATATCTGTCAGCAACAGAAACATCCCATCTCTCACACATGATAATTGATTGCAAGGTCTACTTTCCTAAATAAAAGCCTCTCTCTCTATATATATATATATTTGAGTTGAACCCATCTTTGGATCTGACATCCTAAAAACAAGGGTGTTGAGGGAGTAATTTCAACCCCCCCCCCCCCCCCAAAAAAAATGACATCCTAAAACCTTAACCATCTTAGTTCAATCACTACAAAGCCACTCCTGCACAGACTATCTAACTAGCACATTGTAGCAATTGGAAGACCTTGGATATTTCTTGGTTCTCACCATCAAAGCTGTGATATCTTCCACAGTTGTACATGCACAACAGAAATTGTTGCTATTTGTTAGAATAAATAGCTTTTGAGATACAACACGATGTTAACAAAGATAAATAAACAAAATTTAAAAATAGGGTATTCAGATGTTCCAAAATGTGAAATCACACAAATAATAAACGCTCCTAGTCCTTTATGTTGTGGATCGGGGGCATACCAGGAAACACACACAAGCAATAACATAAGAGATTTAACGTGGTTCGGCAAGTCGCCTACGTCCACGGGCAGCGGATTCACTATATGGAGAAATGGAATTACAATTCACTCTGTATTCTCTCTCTGTAATCACTCACAACTCACCACATAAATATTCTGCTCTCACCCTCTCTATATATACACACAAATGGGAGAGAGCTGGCTGGCCTTGCACATGGCCAGCTGGTTAGTCAAAGGTGGATAGTCTTCCTTTGCGGCTTGTCGGTTGGCAGCCGCAATCAAGGACATCAAAGAAGCTGCTTTCAGATTGAAGAGCATCACCCCTTTCACATGGGGTGATATCAACAAATCACCCCCTTAACCCATGTGAGGTGATCTATTGCACACACTGCTACTAATCTTGTCACGCCCAAAATTCAACATAGTCCGCATCTCCTGAAGCTAGAGATAATACACCAGAGATACAAGAGGAGGAGAGAATCCTACATCCTCTACTCAACTCACACCACTCTCTGATTTGGAGAGAGTCTCTGCTCCTATCTCTCACAGATCTCTTCCACGCTTCCTGTCTCAGATGTCTTCACTTGCTATGCTTGAACTTGCGCAACCAAGATATTCTACACCCCCTGATTGGATGTCCTGCACCCCCTGCTGGGATGTCTTTGACTATCATGCCTTTGCCCTCTGTCCATAGTGATCTATCAACACTGCCTTGCACCTGAAGGTGCTTAGTTCTGAGAGATGTTGACCAAGTCCAAACAATGTTGGAACTTGATCCCAGAAACCACTTTTGTGAGCATATCGGCCGGATTATCTGCAGTACTAATCTTTTGAAGCAGAATATCCCCTTCATTCACAATTTCTCGGATGAAATGGAAACGGACATCAATGTGCTTGGTGCGGGAATGATGAACCTGGTTCTTTACCAAACAAATGGCACTCTGACTATCACAGAACATCTCAACGTGCTTCTGAACAATACCCAAGTTCTCAATTAACCCATGTAGCCAAATAGCTTCCTTAAAGGCTTCTGTCACTGCCATGTACTCTGCCTCTGTAGTAGACAAAGCCACCGTTGACTGAAGCGTTGACCTCCAACTCACCGGCCCTTTAGCAAGTGTAAATAAATACTCTGTTGTTGATCGGCGTTTGTCCAAGTCACCAGCATAATCTGAGTCTACATATCCAACCAGATTCTGTCCAAGTCGGTTATCTCTCTCAAACTTCAATCCCAGATTGACCGTGCCATGTATGTACCTTAGAATCCATTTCACTACCTGCCAGTGATCTTTTCCTGGATCATGCATATACCTGCTTACTATACTCACAACATGCGAGATGTCAGCCCTTGTACAAACCATAGCATACATTAATGCACCAACTGCATTTGCATATGGAACTTGTGCCATATGCTTCCGTTCTTCTTCTGTGCGTGGAGACATCGAAGCATTGAGCTTCAAATGAGGGGCCAATGGTGTACTCACAGCTTTGGTTTTCCCATTTATACCAAATCTGTCTAACACCTTTTTTAGATATTGGGTTTGTGTCAGACAAACCGTGCCCTTCTTCCTGTCTCTCTTGATCTCCATGCCAAGAATTTTCTTTGCTTCTCCCAAATCCTTCATTTCAAACTCTCTTGCCAACTGTGCCTTGAGTTTGTCAATCTCCACCTTGCTCTTAAATGCAATTAACATATCATCCACATGTAAGAGCAAATAGATGAAGGAACCATCTGGAAGCTTACGAAAATATACACAATGATCAAATTGACTTCTTGTGTATTCTTTCTCTATCATGAACCGATCAAATCGCTTGTACCACTGTCTTGGGGATTGCTTCAACCCGTACAACGATTTGTTCAGCTTACAGGCCCAATTCTTTTTTTCCAGCAACTTTAAAACCATCTGGCTGGGACATGTATATCTCCTCTTCAAGATCTCCATGTAAAAAAGCAGTTTTGACATCGAGTTGGGCGAGCTCGAGATCAAACTGTGCAACCAAAGATAACAAGATACGAATAGACGTGTGCTTCACAACAGGTGAGAATACCTCATTGTAGTCTATTCCTTCCTTCTGAGCATAGCCTTTAGCTACCAATCTAGCTTTGAATCTGATGTTGTCTTTGCTTGGGATGCCTTCTTTCTTGGTGTAAACCCACTTACACCCAATTGCTTTCTTGCCTTTTGGAAGTTGTACCAACTCCCAAGTCTGACACTTTCTACATGCTGCACGGCTTCTTTGAAAGTGCAAGGAACATTGTCTTCAATGATTGGAAGTGCATAGGCTACCATATCGGTCATCCAACTGGGTTGCTTAGTAACCCTTTTTCATTTTCTGATTGCAATGGGTTCTGACTGTTGTGGGGTCTCTGGATCTTTATTTTCATCTGAACTCTCTTCAGAGTCTTCTTCAGAGCTGTCAACTGAAACTTCTTCAGGATTGTTGTCTGTCTGAACAGTCTTTGCTGGAGTCTCAATCTCCACCTGCACTGACTTCTTCAATGCTTCCTCATTCTGTTGAGGATTTAGCTGCGTCAACATTGTAGACTCATCAAAGGTAACGTCTCTCCTAGTGACAACTTTCTTTGATTCAAGGCACCAGAGTCTGTATCCCTTGACACCATCACTGAAGCCCAAGAAAATGGCTTTCTTGGCTCTTGGATCCAACTTAGATTCTGTAACATGAAAATAAGCTGGACATCCAAAGATACGTAATTGATAATAATTAGTAGCTGGCACTCCTGACCATACCTCCATGGGAGTCTTGCCATCTAGTGTTGCAGTAGGTAGTCTGTTGACAAGATGACGAGCATAGTTCAATCCTGAATGTGACAGCATACACCGGACTTTTTCCACTAAAGTGCGGTTCATGCGTTTTGCAACTCTATTTTGCTGCGGTGTTCCAGGAATTGTGAAATGTCTCACTATCCCTACATTCTGGCAAACCTCAAAGAAGGGATCTGATGTGTATTCCCCACCATTGTCAGATCTGAGCTTTTTGATCTTTTTGCCTGTCTGGGTCTCAATCATCTTCTTCCACATAAGAAAGATGTCTAAGACTTCATCTTTGTGTTTCATGTGTGTAAATCCAAACTCTTCTTGAGAAATCATCAATGAACGACACAAAGTAGTGTTTACCTCTCAATGAAGCATTCTTGGAAGGACCCCATACGTCGGTGTGAACGTAGTCTAGAATCCCTTTGGTACGATGAATAGCAGTACCAAACTTGATTCTTGTTTGCTTGCCCAGTACACAATGCTTGCAGAACTCAAGCTTTCCTGTTTTGGCGCCTTTCAACAGGCCTTGCTTTACCAATCCTTGTAGAGCCTTCTCACCGACATGCCCTAGGCGCATGTGCCAAAGTCTGGAAGTGTCTGATGCATCATCTTCTGAGCTGGTGGAGACAGCCACTCTCCCTGTGACTGTAGAGCCATCTAGGAAATATAAATTTCCCTGTCGAGTACCCTTCATTGCAACAAATGCTCCTTGAACAACTTTGAGGACTCCACCTTCCATAGTTACTCTGTAACCTTTGGAGTCTAAAACTCCTACTGAGATGAGATTCTTTGTCAGATTTGGTACATACCGGACATCTTCAAGAATTCTGATTGTTCCATCATGTATCTTCAGTCGAATTGTTCCAATCCCCTTTGTCTGGCAAGCTTGGTCGTTGCCCATCAGCACAACTCCTCCTTCGAACTCTCTTAAGCTCGAGAACCACTACTTGTTCGGACACATGTGGTAGGAACATCCGGAATCTATAATCCATGCATCAGACTGGCCATATGATGAAACTGTGAAGGCTTCTCCTTCACCATTATCTCCATCTCGTGCAACGTTCACCTTTTATTCTTTTTTGTCTTTATTGGGACAATCTTTTGCCCAATGCCCCTTTTGGCGACAAGCAGCACACTCGTCTTTTGCAAGACGTCTTCTGTCTGATGATTTCCCTCTGGATTTTGAGCAAGACTTTCCTCGTCCTGCATATCTTCTGTTATTTGTTTTGCCTCTGACTGTCAATGCCTCAGATGCTGAGTCCCTGTTTGCAAACTTATCTTTCCTTCTGAACTCATTGTTTACCAAGGCATTTGCAACATCAACATACTTGATATTTTCTTTACCGTACAGTAAAGTGGTAGTGAGATGATCATATGAGTTAGGCAAGGAATTCAACAATAACAGTGCTTTATCTTCATCACCAATGTGATCAGCCAAATTTTTCAAATCGGTGAGAATTTTGTTGAAGTTGTTTAGGTGTTCGTTCATCGAAATACCTTTTTTGTAGTCGAAACGAAACAACCTCTTCTTCAAGTAGAGCCGGTTCTCAATGCTCTTTGTCATGAACTTATCTTCCAGCGCCTTCCAAAGCTCCTTCGCAATATCATATTCTATGAAGGCATACTTCTCCTCTTTTGCAAGGCAAAGTCGGATGGAACTGCAGGCCAGGAGATTCACCTTCTCCCATTCTATCCCGTCCAGGTCATTTGGTTTGTCTCCCAGAGTGAAGTGCAGGTTCATCTGGACGAGTATATCTTTAACTTCGCATCTCCACATGCCGAAGTTGCTGCTTCCATCAAACTTTTCTACCTCGAACTTAGCATGGGACACCGGGGTCCAATGCCTAGAGTTACTTGTATTCGCTGGATTACTTACAGACTCGGTTGATCTGGTCTCTGTAGATTCTGTCATTAAACTGTTTTTTTTTTTTTACAAAATTCAATTCAAAAATTTGACCGTACGAATGTGTCCGGAATACTCCAAATAGTTGGAAAACACTATTGGATCGTCAAAAATGGACTCCGAATTTTTAGAAACTTCAATTAAAAAATCAGACTTTACGGATGTGTCCGGAATACCCCAAATAGTTGGAAAACACTATTGGATCGTCAAAAACGGACTCCGAATGACTTAGAATTGGTCAAAACAGTTTCAACGCCTCAGATCTGTGGCTACTACATAGCCGCGCAGCAACGGATAACTCCCTGCCCTGCGTTGACTGGTCAACGGAAGGCTGACGTGTCTGCCACGTGTCTGACACGTGGCTGCCACGTGTCTGTCTATCTGACACGTGTCGCTGACGCGGCGTTGTGCTGGCGATGACGTGGCGATAAGCTGGCTTGCTGACGTGGCTCGCGTGGAGTGCGCGTGTGCTGCACGCGCTCCCCTCAGTCGCCTTCTTCCTTCTGCGGCGCGTGGGGCGCGTGGTTGCGACTGGGATGACGCGCCGGCTTCGTCAACGGCGCGTGGCGGCACGTGTGGAGAGTGGGCTTCACTCTCCTTCTTTAGACGGCGCGTGAGAACGCGTGGGATGCCTTTTGGCGCTGATTTTTGCTTGGTTAGACACCTCTCGTCGAGATCTTGCTCCTGATATGCTCAAAAGTTGATTTCCAGCACTTTGAAATATGGGCACTTTCGAAAAAAATTTGATTTTTCACCACCCAAACTCTGATACCAATTGTTGTGGATCGGGGGCACACCAGGAAACACACACAAGCAATAACACAAGAGATTTAACGTGGTTCGGCAAGTCGCCTACGTCCACGGGCAGCGGATTCACTATATGGAGAAATGGAATTACAATTCACTCTGTATTCTCTCTCTGTAATTACTCATAACTCACCACATAAATATTCTGCTCTCACCCTCTCTATATATATACACAAATGGGAGAGAGTTGGTTGGCCTTGCACATGGCCAGCTGGTTAGTCAAAGGTGGATAGTCTTCCTTTGTGGCTTGTCGGTTGGCAGCCGCAATCAAGGACATCAAAGAAGCTGCTTTTCAGATTGAAGAGCACCACCCCTTTCACATGGGGTGATATCAACACTTCATAGATTTCAAAACTCAAACACATAAATTGAAAGGGTTAAGTATTGTCTCAAACATTTGATGGTAAAGAATCTAAAGACAAAAATGCAGTGCAATTGTGCAACTACTCATTTGGAGCTTTCACCTTTCTATCATTGTATGATGTACAAAAATCTAGCTTTTCTCATACTGCATCAAAGTTGTGGACTTCCTGTAGGAACCTAAACCTGCACCTACCAAAACCACCATCAGTGGCGGAACCAAAAATTAAAGGGATACTTACCAATCAGTCCTATTAACTATACTTATTTACCTACAGGTCCTAACTAATAAATTTAACACTATAAAAATAAGAGACTGATAAATTTATCACTACAAATTTATTCATAAAAAAAAAGACTGATAAATTTATCACTATAATTTATTCATAAAAATAAAAAGACTGATAAATTTATCTTTATTACTTAATAAATTTATCAATAGGACTAATGGGTAATAAGTCCCAAAAGTAGGACCTATTGGTAGTTTACCCAAAATTAAATTAGAGGGGCACTTATTAATTACAATAATTTTTACAAAAATATTTCACGTAAGTTTTTACGATTGATTTTTAAAAATGAAAAATAATAATAATAATAATCAGTGTGTTTGGTTTCAGTTTTCTGAATTCAGTTTTTTGAAAATTAAGTTTTTTTATTTTTCTTATTTTTTTTGTTTTTAGTGAATATTTTTTGAATTTTAAGTAATTTTTTTTACTTTTTTAGATGCATCTTACTTAGATATATCTAAATAGTAAAATATTTGTGAAAAAATATTTTAAAAAATTAATAAATACACAAAAAATATACTGAATTTTTGTTTTTTTTTTTTTGTATTTTTTGGTATTTAATGTATTTTTAAAATTTTTTTTTTTACAAATATTATACTTTTTAAGTGTATTTATGTTAGGTGTGTCTAAAAATTTTTAAAAAAAATTTCTTAAAATATTTAAAAAATTCATTCAAAACATTAAAATTCGAAAAATAAAAGAGTAGAATTTTCTGAAAACTAGAAACAAACAAGCTGAATGTTATTTGTAACTAGTGTATCATGGACAATACAAAAAAAATATGGATATAAGCCTTAAAATAAATTATATAATGATAAATTATTTTTTGATACAAAATTTGGTTAAAAATTCAATATAATGGTAACACCACGTCATCATTAATATGTGATATCGCCCACTAATGGTAACTAAACACATAGAGAGTGAACCCCACATGTCAAATGTAACTAACAATCCAATAAATTTCATATATTTATAGTGAGATTATTTATACTTGCATATCACTAATAATGACATCGCCATTATATTAAAAAAAAATCATAACTAATATGGTTTATTTATAGTAGTCTCTTTATTTTCAATCAAAATAACTATTATTGTTCTCATGATTTTTAAAATTTCATTAACATTTCACTCTAATAATATTTTTGTAATTTTTTATTTAAAATATTTTCTCTATGTTTCAAAAAAAAAAAAAAAAATTGCAAAATCTAGAGGGCACGTGACCCCCCTGGTTCCATGCTCCCTCCGCCACTGGCCACCACCCATCCCAAATACAGAGTCAAGGCACGTTGGGTCGAATTAGGATCCCCTCCTTGCCTATTCTCCTTGACTTCCTACTTGCTGGATGATTGGGCTCACTTTTAGGTCCAATTTCGATAATCCGAACCGTTTACATTTTAAAATTTGTTAAGTATATTATACCTGTAAAAATCAAGTTGGTCGGATATCAAAAAGCATGTGTTCGGAAAACTGTTTATTAAATTTAAAAAAAAATGATTTTTAGTTCGATGAGCCGAACATATACTTTCTGATATTTGATCCATTTGATTTTTTACAGGTATGATATAATCAACAAATCTTAAAATATGAACGGTTCGGATTATAGAAATTGGGCCTAAAAATGAACCCAATAGCTTCGTAAGAAAAAAGTTAAGGCCAAGTTTGGTATATTGTAAAAAAGCTAAAAAGTCAAAAAGTTACTCAAAAAGTTAAAAAGTTAATACTATTCACCAAAAGTCAATAATTACGGCTGCACAACTCCCAATCCTAATTGTATTTTGAGTTTATAAGTTGTGGAATTATAATTTGAGTGTAAAAAATTTGTTTGGTTATGGTTTTTGAATAGAGTGTTGAATTGAGTGTGAAATTGAGTTTTGAAAATTTAATTTGACATGTGAAGTAAGAAAATTTGTTTGGTTATGAGTTTTGGAAAGAGTTTTCAAAACTTAATTCAAATTGTTATAACTCATAACAAAACACACTACTTTTACACTATTGAAAATTCTGATCAACACTCATAATCAGACTCTTTTTAAAATTTAATTAAAAAAATTATTTATTAACAGAAATAACATTAATCAATATTTTAATTGAAAATACTACAAAGGAATAATTTTTTTTTCAAAATATATTCAAAAATTTAAATCATAAATATTTAAATAATTTAAATAATCTAAAAATTTCATAAGTAAAAAATTAAAATAAATATTCAAAAAATTAAATCGTAAAAATTTAAATAATTTAAATATTCAAAAATTTAAATAATTTAAAATGTTAATATTTTAAATTTAAAACAACTCTACACTCAAATCGTAACCAAACACATAAAACAAAAACTCAATTAAGAAATTATTTTTAAAACTCATAACAAATACATAACTCAAAACTTCATACTATTTTCACAACTCTACATTCAAATAGTAACCAAATACATAACAAAAATTAAAATATTAAAAATTTTTATAAAATAGAGTTTGAATTTATTTTTATAAAATATTTTAAAATTAAAAAAATTAAAATCGTAATCTTTTGAAATTAAAATATTTAAAAAATTTCAAAAAATTAAAAAATTAAAAAAAAAAACGTAACATATTTAAATATTAAAATATTTAAAATCTTAACAAAATTGAAATATTTTTAAAATATTTAAAAAATTAAAATATTGATTTGAATTCAGTTTTGAAAATAGTTTTGAATTATGTGTTTGGTTGTTAGTTTTGAAAAGTAATGATTATGTTTTGAATTGAGTTTTGAGAAATAGGTGTAGAATTATGATTCGAAAGCTCAAAACAAATAATACATTCAAATCAATGAATGAAACTATAATTTGAGAGGCTAACCAAACGGAGCCTTAATTTTCCAAAATATAGCACATAACAGAACTTGCCGTCAAATCAATTATACCAAGAGATCTGGGTTGAGGAACATTATACCAAGAGATCTGTGTCCAGAACTTGTAAAAATCACAGAGAGAGAATAATATTTTATAATGTGTGATGTAATTTCTGCCACACACCAAATATACACTCCATAGCATAATTTTAAGCAATATCCTACCCCAAATTGTGTGGTCTAGGCTTTTTCTTAGCTCAAGTTAATTTGAAGTTTATGAATGATTTAAACACGAGTAATGCCTACCCAATCTAGTATATTTTACCAAATTTTCTTTTTAACTCACACGTGACAATCGGGTTGTCCTCGTCACATTATTCTAGTAGATCTAGTTTCAAATATCAAAATTTCACTATTCCAGGTCATATCTATCAAAAAAATAATTTTGTAAAATTTTTAGGAGCTTCTACCCTCTGGGAGTCGGACAGGATTATTATAGTATGATTCGCTGCATTTCGACCCCTTATAATCTAATCTGCTTGTGTTGCACCTCCACATTCCAATTAGGTTAGATTCAACTACATCAAGTTTGTTCTTTGTAAGTAATCACCATCCCTGGACTGAACTAATTCAAATTGTTTTTCCTTGTAACCAAGAAGTATTAGAATTCAAAATATCCTATGACATTCAAAAGAAGCATAAAAATGAAGCAATTGAGTTGTATTTCACAGGCCATAGCAGTTCTACAATTATTCACTAATTTCCAACACCAAATCACACTATGTCTTAATAGATTTAGAAAAGTGAAAAGTTAAAAACTAGTGATGTTGGTACTTTTACCTTGTTAGTTCTTCTTCTTCTTCTTCTCTTTCGTTGAAAGGTGAACCTATATTTAATAAGAGCAAGTATTGTAATTAATAAGATATGGTATTTGTCAAAAAAAGCTTTAATTAAATGATTGCTCACCTCTTGGGATAAAAATACATGAGATTGTTGTTGATGTGACATTGGCTGAACAGTGGGATGACTACTAAGTGAATCCACAACATATCATTCAATAAGAGGCTTAAGTTGTATATTAGCTCTAGGCAATTTAAAGTAATAACTAGTAAAAATAGTTAAAATACCTACTGCCTATGTAATAGGTTTGAGGGTGCTACAACTGGATCAATAGGCACGCCTGCAGCTTGCAATTGAGATTCCGAAAACTGAATTCATGACTGAAAATTTGTGCGTATAGCCTGAATTTGTTTCTCCATTACGTCATTTATCTTCGACTCGAACTGCATTTGATACCGTTGAAGTTGCTCTTGAACTTGTTCCTGAACTTGAGTTTGGAAAATACGATTCTGCTCTTGTGACCGCCTATATCCACCTCCAAAAACATCAGTGGGGGACGGTCCCAATCCAAACGTCCGAACACGACTAGGTCGCTCTGGGCCCATAACTTATGTGAAGATTTGCTCATGTAATGTTGCAAGATCAGTAGAAGATCCCTCCATGTGCTCCGTTAACTCATTCATTTGAGTCTACAGGTTTGAATTCAATAATTAGCCTCCAATATAAATATAAATCATATTAAAAGTTCAGAGATAAAGTAGTATCACATACCATAACCTCATTAACTGAATCACTATTTGACATCCCATATTTCATGTATGCAGCCATCCATACTTGTGGCCGACTAGCAGGAACCCCATTGTTCTTTTTTGTCTCCTGTAAATGAAAGACAACCAAAATCTTAAGATAAATAAGAGTTCATTGAACATGGGAGAAAAAACAAAAAGGTGAATGTATGCCATAGTTCATTATAAGAGCATTGCCTATAAATATATGAATAGCTAGCAGTATCATTTTATATAGATATATGATGTCCAGTTGTTGGATCTCAAATGTCAGATGCCATAAAGTAAACTGTCATGGAATTTAGATAAAAAAGTCAAAAAGTATTACTGCAGTTTATGTCATAAAGTAAACTATTACTCAAAAAGTATTGATGGCACTATCTGCTAGGATCACAAAGGGCCAGGAAACAGTTCTTCACATTGCAGCTGGAGCCAGACAGGCCAAGTTTGTGGAAGAGTTAGTCAAATTGATGGACATGAGGGATTTGGAATTGCAAAACAAGCATGATAACACAGCGCTTTGTTTTGTTGCCGCATCAGGAAACACGAGAATTGCTGAGGTAATTATGGAAAAGAACAGTAACTTGCCAACTGTGAGGGGTAATAAGGGATTGACAGCAATCCACATGGCTGCATTGTTGGGTCACAGAGACATGGTGTTGTTTCTCTACTCGGTGACTAAGGTTGAAGATTTAACAAAAGAAGATTTCATTGGGCTACTTGTTGCTACTATTAGTTCAGATTTGTATGGTAAGATGATATTATACATACATGCTTATTGTTTTCAGATTAGGTGATTAACCCTCTTGTTCTGTTTGTAGATGTCGCTCTTCACAACTTGATTGTCGACCAGAATTAGCAATTGAACAAGATTCGAATGGGGAGATAGCCCTCCATGTTTTAGCTCGAAAATGCTCAGCATTTTATAGCAAAAATGGGTTGGGAGTCTGGCATAGATTTATATATCCATGTTAGTTTCACTATTTCTCTGTAAATTTTTATTATTGAATAATTGATATACATCATGCTGCTTTTAGACTACTCTACAATTTCACTATTCCATATAGTTATTGTGATTAATGACCCACTAGTAAACTGATTAGCTTAGCTTGTTAGTAAATTTGATTAGCAGACACTTAATCCCAATTTGTAAAGTTATCAAACACAACATTGGAGGAGGAAATATTAGAATTCAGCAAATTTTGAGAGAATAATTATATCTCTTGTCGAATTATTGAGAAAGGCTTTCGGCTTGTTCTATGATGTAATGTCTTCTTCTTCCGGATTTTTCTATTCTTCTCGCTTGATTTCTGTCAAATATGAAATTTATTTAAGATGTTATAAAAAAATATCATATATAAACATTTTTTCACATAAATAAAATTGTACCGATGTACTCTGATTGTCCCAATAATGGACCAAAGCCCACCACTGATCTTCATGTACTCTATCTGGTCGATGAGCCAACCTTTTTGCATCATTCTTGAAGGGTTTGTATCCCATTGTTTTCTCTCAACTTTTCCAATCTCTCCATTTCTTTCCAAATGAAGCCATTATTGTTCTTTTCATGGATTTATCTGCATCCGTATGAGCCTGCATTACAATTATAGACACTTGTAATATGCAATGTCAACTACACTTGTAATATGCATTTCATATGGAATACAATTGTAACTAACACTGCATCTTTTCAACTTATTTCATATTAAATATCCGTATATACCTTTATCTCCCTCCATATGTTATCTTTGTTTTGTTTTGGGACATAATGCCAAGTCGTAAAAGTGAGTGGTGCAAGACTCCCATCTCGTGCCAAAACGCCCAAATGTGAAGCAAGGGATGTGTATCCTTCAACTACTTGATTCAACTCATTTGAAACAACTTTTAAAGTGCCATCTTCACTAGTACCCCATTGACCATGCACATATGTGGGACCCCTTGTCTGCTTTTGTGTGGCTTGACTTGAGCTAGGACCTACAAAACAATAGTAGTAAGCTTCATGTCACATACCAAACGCAGCAAGAGTAGAGAAATGGTAGTAGTCCTTCTGATTTTAATTTATCTGTAATACTTTTATGTTGGTAGAGAAGCATCAACATTAGCAACATACCAACAGTAAATGCAACATCACTAACTATCCTAGTACAAAATCTTATCTGTGGTCAAAGCATTACTATTATCTTGCACTTACCCTAACTTATGCCAACTTACTGGAATAAATTAAGCAAATGTTCAATTTTGAAAAATGAAATGATCTAATTCATGTCTGGTTGTGGAATATCATAAACTTTAATCAACTTGCACGCACCTTACCATTGGTATCAATTAGAGATTTATAAATTTAAACTTATAAGTAGCTTCTGCTAAGATAGGAATTAAACTAGGATAACTGAGCTGGTTCTTTTTAATCAATAGTTTAACCTTGTTGAATTGTCTTTGTAGTAGAGCCAATTGGATGAAACAGATCGTGTAGCTATTTCTAATTAATTGCTTCTATACCTTGTTGAGTTGAGTGATATATGAGAATCTTAAAATTCTGCTATCCTTTGCTATAACCACATATTATGCTTTTAATTATCCAGACTCAATTTTTTTAAAAATAACCGTGCATTATGTATGATAGATAGGACTACAGATCTAACTCAAAAACACCATAAGAAAATATCAAGCAAAGTTTATATGTGCCAGCTAAAACAGATCCATGTGATGTACTACCGCTACGTGATGTGGTAGGAAGACTGCCTGGTGGATACCATGATGCGGTGGATCGGGTATGACTCTCATCTTGGGTATGGCCTGAGTCTCATCTGAACTAGAACTACTAGAGCTTGATTGCTCACTTTCACTAGAAGAATGGTCAGAGCTAGAACTCATAGATAATATCTATAAAGAAACTACAAACATTAGAGGAAGGACATGATAATCTATAAAGAAACTGCATTCAAAACAGAACAAGAGTACATGAAAGGTAAAAATGGCCATTTAAAGAAAGCTACAAAGGTACAAAAGCAAAGATTTTATTAACATGAATATCCATACAAAAAACACAAATGTAAAAATGAATATGCAACTAATTACAATACCATATCATTTCTTCGTCATCTTCAAATTGTGCCTTTGTCGATGCTTCAAGAGGTCCAATAGTTTCATCAACAGTTGTTCCATCAATACCTTGCCTAACCCAATTCATGTCCTCCTCACAAGTGAAGGAAGCTACATCTAACTCTTGATCACCAAATCCTTCCACTTCGTTGTGATGTATTCCTTCATCAATAGTTGGTTGTTCTCCACACCCCTTATATAAGTCTCTAGGTTTCATCTTGAGTATAACATTCCAATCTTCTTTAACAGAATCATTAACATAAAAGACTTGTTGTGCTTGAGATGCTAAGATGAATGGCTCATTACTGTCTTGTTTCTTTGCATATAACAAGTGATTGAAATTAACAAGTGTAAAACCAAAATCATCTCGCTTGAGTCCCTTATTGTTATCAATCCAGTTGCACATGAATAACATGTATCTATAGTCGTGTGAGTAATACAATTCAATAATATCTGTCATATATCCATAGTACGCTACATCATCTTCCACTGGATTAATGTCTTTGGCACTTGCATAGCTAGAAGTCTTTGCCTTCACCATAACCCCACTATTCTGAGTTTTTCTTCTCAACTCACAACTTCTAGTATGATACCTAGTAGCATTAATTATATACCCATTAAATCTGGTCGCCTTTTAGTTTGGTCCCAAAGTCAAAATTTTAATCTCATCTGACAACGCTACATTTTCAGTAGCTAACAGCTCTACAACCTATTTTTAAAAGAAAGTTATCAATAGTAAACATCAATTAACAACTTCAAAAATATAGAAACACATGCACTTACATGAGAATTGAACCATTTGGGAAACTCATCATTGTGACGACGATCCACATCATAATCTCTAAGACGACAATGTGACCGCTTAATAAATTCACGATATTCCCTACACAATTAAACTATTTGTAAAATGCAAGATAATTATAGTTGGTATAAATACATTCACGACGAGACATATCGCAACAATGTTAAATAACACATACCGATGAGCCTATACCCATGTTGTGTTATTAAGCAGAAACCCTTTTCTTTTTCCTAAAGCCTGCCCCATTAATATCTCAAGATTGTCGCTAACATCACAATTCCTTAACGGTCGATGCAATTTCGACTCGACATCATGCAAGTACCTTGAGCAAAATGTCATACATTCTTCGACTAAGTATCCCTGTGCAATTGAACCTTTAGGATGACTTCGATTACGCATGTATGATTTAAGCGTCATAAGATACCTATAAAGAAAAAAATGCATACATGACTTCCAAGTATAAACAAGCAAATATCTACAAAATGGACATTGGAGTAGAATTGCATACCTTTCTACAAAGTACATCCATCAATATTGCACCAGACCAGCAATCTTCGCTTCTTCTGCTAGGTGAATGGGCAAGTGCTCTATTATATCGAAAAATGATGGAGGAAAAATTCTCTCAAGAGGGCAAAGTGTATGAGCAATTTGGGACTGAAGATGATCTAGACCATCCACCTCTAAGGTTTTAGAGCATAACTGCCTGAAAAAATTGCTTAATTCAATCAATGGTTCAACCATTTTCTTTGGTAACAAATTTCTCACTGCTATTGGAAGTATTTGTTGCATGAGTATATGGCTATCATGACTTTTTAGTCCAGATATGCTACACTATTTGAGGTTAACCCGACGAGAGATATTGGATGCATAACCATTTGGAACTTTGATATTCTTCAGAAATGCACAGAATAGACTTTTCTCTCTATTGTTCATGGCAAAACATGCAGGAGACAAATAATACTTGTTCTCAACCCTTTTCTGAGGATGTAGTGCCTTCCAAATTCCGATATCTTGCAAATCTCGACGAGTATTTAAATTGTCCTTCCCTTTCCCATCAACATTTAATATCGTCCACAATACATTATTACACACGTTCTTCTCAATGTGCATCACATCAAGATTGTAGCGAATCAAATTATGCTCCTAATATGACAGCTCAAAGAAAATACTCTTCTTCTTCCAATTATGACCTGAGTTCTCCTCATTTTCCTCTTTTTCCTTCCCCTTTCTATTTCATTTGCTAGATTGTTGACGCTTAGAATTCAATTTGAACTTAGGCTTAGGCCCTAGTTGTCGTAGCACATTAGCCCTTGATAACCGAGTTGGACATGGTTTGAATTCAAGAGTGCCATCAAAAGACGCACCAGTTTTTCGAAATTTGTGACCCGCATTCAACCAGCGACGATGCCCCATGTAACAAAATTTTTTGAAGTTCTTCAAATATCGAGAACGAGTATGTGTGTTACAACAAGGACAAGCTAAAGTGCCTTTCATGCTCCATCTAGACAAAATGACGATGCCCCATGTTGTGTTATTATAGTCCATAATAACACAACATGCTTTTGGAACATCTGATTAGTTTCCGCATCATATGTGTCAACACCATTTTCTCACAATTCTTTAAATTCATCCACTACAAGGCGCAAGTAGACGTCAATGTTATTTCCAGGTGAAGAAGGACCATCAATGAGCAATGTTATCCTTATATGAGGCTGTTTCATGTACAACCATGGTGACAAATTGTATGGCATCATAATAATTGGCCAACTTCTATGAGAGACATTCATTGCCTTGAATGGATTGAATCCATCCGCTGCTAAACCCAGCTTGACATTGCGAGGCTCACTTGCAAACTTGGGATACAAATTATCAAAATTTTTCCAGACAGAAGAGTCAGCAGGATGTCTCATTTTACTGTCATCAATTCGGCCCTCTGCATGCTATCTCATTAAAGAAAATGTTTTAGGTGACATAAACAATCTTTGAAGCCTTGGAATCAAAGAAAAGTATCTAACAATCTTTTGTGGAATTCTTTATTGCTTTTTCTTAACGTCATTCTCCTCCCCCTCAAACTGTTTGTATCTAGGCATATGGCACACTATGCAATTATCCATACTAGCTGTTTCCTTCCAATATAGTGAATAATCTCTTAGTCATGCACGTACCTTATGATAATCGAGACCCAAGTCCCTAAAGAGTTTCCTAGTTGCATAAAAAAGACTTTGGCAAAGTTTCACCCTTTGTGAACGAATCCTTCAAAAGCTCGAGCAACATCGGGAAAGACTTGTCACTCCATCCACTAAAGCACTTGATGTGCAATAACCGAACAATAAATGAGAACGTTGAAAACTTCTGACACTCAGGATACAACTCTCTTTTGGCCTCTTTCAATAAATTGAAGAATTTTTTGGTTTTTTCATCTGGACCTTGTTTAATACCAGAATTTGCTGCCTCGTGAATAAAGCTTGGTGGAGGAAGTCCAAATCCTTTGTATAGCATTTCATAAGTTTCATCACCATCATTCAAATCAGTTTGCCTGACATTCACATTGTGTGGCATAGGCGACGACAAATTCTCCTAATGAAAAATCCAACTGGTGTAACTTGGAAGAAACCCATTGATCATTAAATGTTCCCCTAACAGACCTTTCTCCATCAATTTGACATTACGACACCGTTTATATGGGCATGTGACTTCATTCAACAATGGCTTATTTTTGCATGCAAATTTAATAAATTCCTTAACCCCTTGTATGTATTCCAGGTGAAACCTATGTTGATTTATCTATCTGACTCTATTGTACACTACAAATGTCAATGCCAAATCAACAAAGTTCAAAATTACCGTTCCATTTGACATCATTCACCTCTAACTGGTCTCTAATATGTTGGTTCATCCTACTTTCCCATTCAGGAATGCATAGTCTATATTGTAAAAAGTAGCTCATACCGCTCTGTTCATTTCTAACAAAATTTCGACAGTATCTCCCCATGGTTCTCTAAATACACGACATAGACTAGGTGTACTGCTACACCTTGTCTAGTATGCACTCGGAGACACATGAGGAGTTACTACACGAAATCTCTATGAGATAGACTATAAGCAGTAGAACTACTAATTACAATACAGACTTGTGCTCCTGAACTGTCCAAACTAGACAATCCAAGAAGAGCTTCATCAAAGATGGCTAGGTATCTCTAATGAAGATTCTTGGACGGGTTTAAGGCTATTTATGCATGCATGCACCATTAATGATTGCATTTCGGTAGTGCAATCTAAATTAATACTATAGAAGCATATTTAGTATGAAGCATATTAATGAAGAAACCAAAATTTTCTACAATGCTCTTGATAGATTATGACAGATTCAAGAAATACATTGCTCCCTCAAATCAATCAATAAAGACCAATAAGTGTACCAAAGTTCGAATACTTCTGATGATGATGAATATTCTCTATTGAATATTCAAAAAAAAAAAAAAAAGGCCATTAGCAACACCAAATCACCTGTCATTAATGTCCAAAATTCTTACATGTATAGAATATTGGGATCTATTACAAAAATAAGTCCCAAAAATAAGTCTTTTTTTTTTTTTTTAACAAGTTAAATGAAAGAAAGACAACTATACATAAGAGTTCATAACACTTTCACACCAATTCATATTGTGTGTGAATCCTTTTGACAGAATCTTATTCTTCCTCTTCAAGCCCCCAATATACATATATATGTTTGTGTGTGTGTGAACAGAGCTGATGCAAACAACTTAGATATTATTGAATGCTAATCTATCAAAAAGAACCATATGTTATAATCCATTAAAAAAATAATAATAATAAATCATTTCACTAAGAATCAAGAACTCACATAGGTAAATAAATCTTAGTAGCTTATACATACCAGCTGAAACAGAATGGGCAGAGACACATCAAATTTCACAATTGAATGTCACATTAGTGTACTCAATTATATGGTTAAAAACTAAATAGGTTTTTATTTTTGCAATAGAGAAAAGTTAGGGATCATGAAAAAATTTTCATAAAAATGATCATGAAAGATTTATGATCCTTGGATTACCTTGATTAGTATGTGGTGCTTTATTTTAAGTGTAATCCAAGGGTCACAAAACTTTCATGATTATTTTCATAAAATGTTTTTCATGATACCTAGCATTGTTGTTTGCAATATTGCATATTGTGGGAAACCATTTGTAGAAAGAAAACAAAAAATCATAAGTATTCACATTTGAGTGCACAAAAAAAGTAGCAATATGGTGAGGCACATACTTCAACTAATGCCATACAAGAACAATTGATACAACTTTTATGGGATAATTCTTATAAAGAGAACTTGTTAATAGTGGAAAGTAGACAATTTTTTTTTTGAAACAACGGATCTGCTTTTGATTTCCCAAACATTCTGAAAATGAACTTTACGATTAGAAAATGACATGAACATGCACAGACAAACACTCCCCATGATATGGGTTATCAGTTTCACATGCAATGTAGGGAGGAAACCATATCAAAGCTCTGAATTGTTGGCAATAGGGGTCTTAAATCATTGTAGAAGAAGAACCCTTTTGTGTGTGTGTGTGTGTGTGGAACATCTCTACGGCTAGGCGATTTTAAACTCATTCCCTCAGAGTAAATCTTGAATACATTAAATCAGTCGTTAACTATATGTATTAGCTAACTCCAAACATACTACTAAAAAAAAATTACTTAAAATTTGAATTTACAATTTGATCCAAAGACTTTAGGTTATTCATGAACTTCTCTATTCTAGCAAAAGCAAACCAACTTGTCACTTGACATGGTCTTGAAGGACATCATGAGCTCCACTACAATTTTTGCTGTGAGCAATATATTTTCAATTGTTAGTCGTAGAATATGAAACTAGTCGAGCTCGAGTTAGAAAGAGTTCAGCTTGATAAAGCTTAGATGTATTAATATTATACATGTATATAATAATGTAAAATGTATTATATATGCTTATAACCAGGGCTAATTGTGTAGGACTTAAAATCTTAATAGACTCAATGTAATTATACCCAACTAAAGAATAATAGCCATGTTGAAATATTTATATATAAAAAAAAAATTCTAGCCCCGACTAGAGAATAATAGCCATGTTGAAATATTTCACAGGAACAAAATAAAATCCAGCCTAGCATAAAATGAAATATTTTTATAAACAAAATATGAACCAACAAATAATCAACATGTTTAGTGAGAACAAACAACAGGACATCAACATTCAAATATCAGTTCAGCTTGATTCAACAGGACATGTAACATGATTCAAATATCAGTTTAGCTTGAGAGAGAGAGAGAGAGAGAGAGAAAGAGAGAGAGAAACAATGGAGCTCACCGATCTGAATCGCTGAAATGAACTTCGATTTCGATTTCGAGAGAGAACTTTGAAATGGCTCTGATGAATCATCGATCTGTTCGCTGAGACCGAGCTAAATCTCTGAGATAATTAGGATTTAGACAGCAGAGAGAAAGAGAGAAAGACAATAGCTGTAACGTCCCAAAAAAAATAAAAATACATAATGATAGTATATCAACCACTACTCCTTGTGACAAACCGGAATAAATCCCCAATGCTTGCATTAAATGATCATGAGGTTCATATAAAATAATTCCATATGTAAATATACATTCAATGAATTCTAGTACATGAATCTATAGCATGTAGAACATTCAGTCAAAAATAAACAAATGCCTTCAAAGGCTACAAATTCTAAGGCTTAAACCCGGTTACACAAAAATGGTTACTCGAATCCATACAGATATAGCCCTTGGCTTACAAAATATAATCATAACAAAACAATAGCCTTGTGCTCTCAACATGCATATCCACATCCTTAGTTCGGTGGGATCGCCACATCTTTTCCTATACCAAAATCCCATAGGGTAAGCATAAAGCCCAGTAGAAAATTCTTAACGAAGTATATACATTTTATACAAGCCTCACTAAATGAAATGTACATGTCATGCCATGCCATGCAAACGCATCATTTTCGTCATTTGAAAACCAACATACACAATAAAAACTTGAAATTTCAATAGATTCAATGATTTTAAACCAAGTTTACAAGGCGGTAAATACGACTCAGGTAATCCCTAGGTTGGTGTCTGCAAGTAGGCATAACTACCACTACCAAATCCCCACTTTACCGGTAGCTATCCGGAAGGCACGTGGTATCTACTCCATGCGTGTTTTCCGTCTTTCACCCTGGACACTCAGGCTAACTTAATCAATTTCATCTACATCTCCAATCCAAACTTACCAATGTATTTACCCCAAAAATTTCAATAAATCTTATTTCACAACATTCCTTTCTCAATGCAAATGTTTTCAAATCTCAATTCAAAATTTGTAACAACCAAATAAATTGAAAAATACCACTGCAATACATATATATATATATACATTTCGAGGCACTATAATAGTCTTCCATTTACAATATTTTCCCACACAACATCTCCATTCCGATCACAATTTCAATTCCCCTTTTCAATGCAATTTCACAACATATATACAAATTTATATCCATCCAAGGGTAGTAACATTTCCACATTTCATACCCTCTTCACAATATAATCATTTCATGGCTATGTACACATTTTTGAATAACAACTTCAAACAAATCATTCATTATAGCCCATGAAATTCTTTTCATTTAACATTATCATAATATTTATCAAAAGCCAATTTCATAATCTCACTACATTTTCTTAAAAATTCCAAATTTCTAGGGTTTTTACCAAAAATAGACATCCCCCCATCTTTTGAAAGAATCTCACCCAAAAACATCTTCCCTCATACAATGTAGTTCAAAACTCTCAAGAAGTTGTTTAGAAAGACACAAGGATCAAACCCACTTTTAATACCACTATCGTTCTTGAGCCAAAAACCAAATTCTCAATATCATCAAGGAAGCTCCAAAATCAACACAAATCTTGCACAAAAAAATATATATATAGCTCTAAGAAAATCCCTACCTCAAAGTCTTGAAGAAAAAAAAGAAAAGAAGAAGATGAAAGCCCTAAATCCAACGGTGTCGAAACCCGATCTCCACCGCACACAACGAAGCCCTCGCTTAGCTCTCCAATATTAATGAAGGATGTTAGGTCAAAACTCAAATGGATTTAAAGAAATCAAGGTTTTGATCTTGTTTGGTATAGGTAAATGTAAAGAGAAGGAAGAGAAATGGGTTTTTAGAGAAAGAGAGGTATACAAAAAGTGATATACAAACAGCCTAAAAAGAGAGAAAAAGTCAGATTTTCGAACTCAGATTCATCCCGCGCGTGCGGCACCCATTCCCACATGTGCAGTAACCCCTTCGCATGTGCGGCTCTTAACCCCGCACGTGCGGTACTCTTCCCCCGCACTTCCCTCCGTACTTGCATATAATGCAGTAGCCAACCCAGAACTTCTCTTTCTCACCGCACGTGTGGCCCAAGCCCCCCGCATGTGCGGCCTTGCTCCTAGACAGAAAATTCACTAACTCAACCCGAGACACCCCAGATCCAACCTCGCACCCTCCGAAACAAGTGAAACTCGGATTCGAAATAAATAAAAATGAGAATTTTGAAAGCAAGTTTACAAAAACAACAAACCCAACAGCTAACAAAACCTCACATTAAAATATGGCACTATAACGAGAATAAACCCAACATAATTCAAAGAGGACGAGACGAATAACGTACCCGGTCATCATAGTAGCTTACCGATCTGAATCAATTTTGAGAGAGAACTTCGAAATGGCTCTGATGAATCACCGATGTAAGATCTTCAAAATGGCTTTGACTTCGATTTTGAAAGATCTTAGATAGCGTAGAGAGGGAGAGAGAGAGAGAGAGAGAGAGAGAGTCAGATTCAAAACAAAGGTGAAATAGAGAGAGAAGGAGTGTGCGGGACAAAACCCATTTCAAGGCGTTTATAAATGTCTTCTATTCCTGAAACGATGCCATTTTGATTAGAGAAAAATGAGACATTTATGAAACGCCGTTAAATATTACAAACAGTAGCATTTTAAAAAATGTCGTTAAACATACGCCTCCAAAACAGATATTTCCTGTAGTGATAGCAATCTGCCAATCGGCTTCCTTTCCTTTCCTTTCGTTTGGAACATCCTCACATAGACCAGACAATCGGTTTGCACTGAGATACGTGTCATTTTCTGTTGTAACGCCCATCTAATCGCATCCAAGCATGCATTTGCTTCAGCCAGCAACGGATTGTGTAGGAATGTCTTTGCAATAGCTTGGTGTTTAATCGGTTGCATGTCGTGATCCAAACAAATCCATGTTATTCCCCCATTACCTGTAGCTGCTTTCCATGATCCGCCAATTTTGAATGTCCACAACATTGTGTCGTTACTGCTGCCCCCTTCATTCTGTAAAACGCACGAATTAGTGTGTTATTTGATATATGGCATATAGTATCGAAACATTGATCAAGCCCACATCTAGGATTATTGGAAACCAAATCAGATAGCGACCTTGCTTCCCCTATTAAGCTTTCAATGGTTGAACAAGTTTGATTGAAAACCAACTTATTCCTGTGTAAACCATAGTGTCCATAAAATTGTTACCGATTAAAGTATAATTTGTTTATCTTTGACTTGTTCTATCCAATCTGTGAACCATTGAAAAAAAGACAGTGACCCGCCTATACTGAAATTCAAACCCAATGTTGATCCTCTCCACACCCTTTGCGCCGATTCACATTCAAAAAACACGTGTTCTAAGGTTTCATCACTATTATTACAATGAACACAACAAGTGTTAACAGCCACACCACAGTTCTTCAATTCTCATTGGACTAAAAGAATTCGATGAAGGCATTTCCAAATGAACAAAGCCCATTTAAGAGGTAAGCCTAAATTCCACAACTTTTTCGAGACCCCTCGTGTAGAGCATGTTCATGAAACATCAAAAAAGTTCGAATCAAGACTTTTTTTGCCCCTATTTGGTATACTTGTTAAAACAGATTATAAATTATAACTTAATAGATTATAGATTATAACTTTAATCAGGAGCTGTTAATCTATTTGGTGTAACTGTTAGATTATAGATTTAAGTTGCTGAGTAGTATTTGTTAAATAAGTTGTGAAGTAGTTTTTTCAATTAACTTTTATTTTTTGTTATTCATTACTTGTCTACATTTCTCATAAAAAAAAAATAATAATAATAATCTATAGTCCATTTGGGTCTTTTTTTTATTTTTAAAAAAATAAAAAAATCTAAGAGCATAACTATAAATTAATAGGTCCACAGCAGAAGTTGATAATTAGAAGTAAGGAGTGAACAGCTTTTTAGAATCAGCTTTTTGAGTTAAAATAAGTTATTAGAATAAAAAGCTATTTGAAATAATTTTAATCAAACAGTCAAAATTAACTTTTTCAAAAGTAGAAGCTATAAGTTAACTAAAAAAAAAACTCAAACAAACGCCCCTTTATAATCGGATTTAACTGAACATACTCCATTTTTAATAAGGTTGCAAATTATGTCGCTTTCTTTTTTTTCTTTTTTTTTTTTTGTTATAGGAAAATCCTCCCTGCTCTTCTACCGGTCCAAGGCAGCGCCCCTTTGTAGAGATCACCAAGGTGTCCTGTTAGCCGTTCCGAGCAAGGAGACTACAACCTGGGAACTTGCCCCGACCTCCCAAGACAAGCTCCGCTTAAGTCAGGACTTGCACAGTGGAGGAGCATTGAACCCACACCAAATACTGATTAGACAACTTAAAATCTAACCTCCTAACCAACTATACTACACCCAAAAATGTCACTTTCTTATCGTAAACAATTGACAGGACCTCAAAAATTCCAATTTTTTTTTGCTATATCACTTGTTACTTGTCAAAATTTGACATTGAATTGATTTATGTACTTTTTGCTTCTCATGATTAGATAATCAATTCGATTCCATTTCCCAATTCACAAAAATTCAACCAAACCCCTCTTAAAGGGGGAGAGAGAAATTTGCAAATTGAATTTGCAGCACTTCGTTCCAAAAAATAAAAATAAAAAAAATGCAGCATTTATGAGCCAAGGTGCCAGGTTCATTCATTCATTGATTGGTTTTTTTTTTTTTTTTTTTTTGTCCATAGCACTACAGGAAATTCGTTTTTTAGCGGCGTTTTAAAAACGCCGCGAAAAGCCTGAAAAACGCCGTAATAGCTTATAGCGACGTGTAAAACTTTCGCCGCTGATAGGGCCGCCGCAATAGCTACACAACGTTTAAAAAACGTCACTAAAAACATTATACGGCGTTTTTTAAAACGCCGTAAAATCTTTGACGCCCGTCTCATCCTCCATCCCCAAATTAACGTGTGACGTGGAATGACGTCATTTTGTGGCTTTTTTTGAAAAACGCCACTGTTTTTTATTTTTTATGAATTAAATTTGTGACGTCACAATGACGTCATTTTGTGGCGTTTTTCGAAAAAACGCCACTATTTATTTATTTATTTTTTTTTTTTATTTTTGGGTGGTGAGGGAACCTGCTGCTGCAAAAATATGAAATAAAATACCATTTTGAATGATATGTTTTTTTTTTTTTTTCCTTCCATTAATTGAAATTAGGGAATATTTTATTAAAATGAAGCTATTCTTAGTTCCATTTGAATCGTGTCTTGTATGACAAAAAAAAAAGAAAAAGAAAAAGAAAAAGAGCACTGAAATGAGGCGGCACATCCCTTAGAAACTACTACTAACATCAACTGCAACACAACCTGTCAAGACCCATATACAACAACAGTAGTAGTAGAGCATCAATAAGACCGCGGTAGTAGCAAGTCAATAACAGAAACATCAAAAGATCACTAGCAACATAAGAATAGCATCAACAGGCTGTCATCTAGTTCATTTAGGCAAAAACATACATCATCTGGTTTCCCGCTTATCAAAACAGAACTAAAATAGTAGTAGTAAAATTGTAGTAATAACAACAATGAAACCAAACTAGTAACATCCATTATAACAACAATATTTACAGAACCAAAATCTTGCGAACCACACTGCTAACTCTACATTTGTTGACTGAGAATTGAGAATCATCAAGATTTCCATTAACACTGTTAGACAAGCCCTGCAAAGAGGGATACAAAGATGTTAGTTATTTCTACAGGGCCCAATCCTTATTGAGCTGCCTCTCTTGGTTTTGATATATGATAGCAAATTTCCATAAGAGGAAAGAGAAGAAAATGTTGTGCAATCATACATATGAAATATATAACATTTCATAACTTTGGCAAATTTAGCAGACTCTATTAAGTTGACTTCAATTCTTGCATCTTTCCAGTCCCAAACACTAACCAACCAGCAAGTAATAATAGAAAATCAGGACACAGAGCGATCTAAATAGAGTGATAAACAAAGTGTACAGTTAGCAATTCGTCCTACTCTTGTTCAAAATCCGATATCAAAACCATCCAACCCCAAATATAGGTTCTAATTCCACCCCATAAGTAAAGTAGGTCAGGCTAGGATTAATCCATTCCATTGCCAGCTATTCAATTTTTAGCACTTGAATCTATTGAGAAGGAAAAATTCTTATCATGTATACGCCAATGAAGAACTTTAAGTTGGGCTTTGCCTTGCCTATTTTGCTTACACAATGAATTTCCTGGAGGTAAAAACACAAATATATTTCTTTTATCTAACAAAAAAATATATATAAAATAAAATAAAACAAAAAACAAATAATTTCATCATTATTTTCTTAGCAGCCAAACAAACCATTATATACTTCTGAACATATAACCCTTAAAAATAAATAAATAAAACAAAAAATGATTGATCCACCAAATTTGAGCTCTGCCAGATGAGGAAAATGAGGCAAACTGAGGCAGCCAAGTATGTACTAATTAAGTTGGTTGTGACTATTAGATGGTGCACTGCCATCTGTTGTTTTTTTTTTTTTCCCCTTTCCTGCAAACTGAGGCAGCCAAGTATGTACTAAATAAATACTGAATACAATAATTCAATGAAGGATACCATGACAAAATAAATAAATAAATACTGAACAAAGAAATCTAATGGAGTAATTCAATTGAATAAAATAATTCATACCAGCAGTAGTGTCATGTGTTGAACCAGTACTCGATGATGCACTAGGCAAGCTACCTGGAGGATACCATGACATGGGTGGATCAGGTATGATGCGTGTACTCTCCTCTGAACTCTCATCTGAACTCCCACTATAAGAACTCTCATCTGCACTCCCACTATAAGAACTCTCAGAATTTGCAGAGGCTGAATGTTGCCTCTGCCTAGAGCATCGTCGATCTGTCATGCTAGTTAACAGAAGACCACAAGCATACGTGTAGAATTTTATGGGTTAGCAATGAATACAAAGTACAATAGATACAATAGTGAATACAAAAACAATAGAATTTTAATATCTAACAGAATATGATATTGTAATTTTAACCAGTTCAACACCATTTTTGGCACAAAAGAATCTACTACATTAAGATTTTCCAAAATAGTAAAAAAACAAATGACGCATTTTAAAAGCAAAGGTTTCATTAACATGAATATCCATGCTAAAAGCACAAATGTAACAACGAATATGAAACAAAATGACAATATCATATCATTTCTTCATCATCTTCAGATTGTGTCTGTGTCGATATCCCAAGAGGTCCAATAGTTTCATCAATAGTTGTTCCAACTTCACCTTGTCTAACCCAATTTATGTCCTCTTCACAAGCAAACGAAGTTGCATCTAACTCTTGGTCACCAAATCCTTCCACTTCATTGTGATGTTCTCCATCATTAATTGGTTGTTCTCCACACACCTCATACAAGTCTCTAGGTTTCATCTTGACTACAACATCCCAATCAGCTTCAACGGGATCATTAACATAGAAAACTTGTTGTGCCTGAGATGCTAGGATGAATGGCTCATCACTATTTTGTTTCTTTGTATATAACAAATGATTGAAATTAACAAGTGTGAAACCAAACCCATCCTGCTTCAGTCCTTTGTTGTTGTCAATCCAGTCGCACATGAATAACACATATCTACGGTCGTATGAGTAATACAATTCAATAATATCTGTCACATATCCATAGTATGCTACTTCACCTTCCACAGGATTCATGTCTCTGGTACTTGCATAGTTACAAGTCTTTGCTTTCACCATAACCCCACTATTTTGAGTTTTTCTTCTCCACTCACGACTCCTCGTATGATACCTAGTACCATTAATTATATACCCATTGAATCTCGTGGCCTTTTTACTAGGTCCCAATGCCAAAGTTTTAATCTCATCTGACAACACAGCATTTTCAATAGCTAGAAGCTCTTCAACCTATTTTTACAAAGTCAACAAAATTAAACATCAACTAACAGAGAATTAAAAATTGAAAACATGAAAATTGAAAATTAAAAACATGTAAGTTATTAGCACTTACATGAGAATTAAACCATCTGGGAAACTCATCATTGTGACGGCGATCCACGTCAAAATCTTTGAGACGACGATGTGACCGCTTAATAAAATCATGATTCTCCCTATACATTTAAAGTACTTATAAAATGTAAGATACTTATTAATGGTATCAATAAAATTTTGGAACAAAGATTGTATCTTACTCTCGATATGGGACAACCGCAGCAGTGTTAAATAACACATACCGATGAGCTTGTACCCATGATGTGTTATCAAGCGCAAACCCTTTTCCTTTTCCTAAAGCATGACCCAGTAATATCCCAGGATTGTCGCTAACATCGTAATTCCTTATTGGTCGATTCAATTTTGACTCGACATCATCCAAGTACCTTGAGCAAAAGGTCATACACTCTTCAACTAAGCATCCCTCTGCAATTGAACCTTCTGGATGACTTCGATTACGCATATATGACTTAAGTGTCATAAGATACCTATAAACAAACAAATGCACACATGACTTTCAATTATAAACAAACAAATGACTACAACCTTAAATTGGAGTAGAATTGCACACCTTTCTATGAAGTACATCCAGCGATATTGCACTGGACCAGCAATCTTGGCCTCCTCTGCTAGGTGAATAGGCAAGTGCTCCATTATATCGAAAAAGGATGGAGGAAAAATTCTCTCAAGATGACAAAGTGTAAACTAGGTATCTCTGATGACGATTCTTGTGCTCCTGAACTGTCCAAACTGGACAATCCAAGAAGAGCCTCATCAAAGATGACTAGGTATCTCTGATGAAGATTCTTGGACGGGTCTACGGCTATTTATGCATGCATGGATAATTGCTTGCTAAATTAACAACTGTCGTGATTTTTGCATCCCGGTGGTGCAACTTGAATCCCGGTGGTGCAACTTGAATCAACTATCAAGCATACTAGAAGCATTTCTAGCATGAAGCATATTAATGAAGAAACTAAAAGTTTCTACAATGCTCTTGATAGATTATGATATAGAACTTCATCAAGATAACTAGGTATCTCTAATGAAGATTCTACAAGAACAATCAGATTATCCTGATTGATCACAGTAAAAAATTCCATGATTGTAATTGATAGCACATAACAATGGCAAGTACTGGATATTAGGTATGCTTCATTTAGTTTGTTCTCGTACTCACAAGTAAGCAACAAGTTCATCAGATATCATGAGCTACTACACAAAAAATATAAGCACAAAAAATATAGACCAAGCACACTTGCCAAATAGATAAAAACCAAACCTTATCTTTTTTATTATATTGTGTGTACACCTGAAGTATTTGTCCGAAGTATTTGTCCAAAGTATTTTAAAGCTGAGGCAAGGTCGGCCGTTATATTTTGGCTTTTGGGAGGGGAGACCAAGTAAGAGAACTAAAGAGAAATGAATAATTAACTTTTTGACTTATGTATATTATCATTGTAGTTTACAAAATATATATAAAACTAAATGAGAATTGACCCAACATGTTAGAAATTAGGAAAAATAGTATCACAGTAGGGAGCATAATGCTGCAAATGAATGTCCTCTGCAATGGGACCAAAAAACTTGACCCAGACATCACATTTTGTAATAGGGTAGCTTATCTACTAGACTAACTCTCTCTTGGTCTTACAAAATTTTATTGGTCACACTCACAATTGCATTATGGAAGAATAACAAATTCAGTGGGGGTTTGAAACATTCATAGCCAAAAGAGTTAAAATAAGGTGACTTGATGCCAATGATAATTGACCAATTATTCAGAAACAATTGCTTCGTGGGGTCGTCACTAAGGTCAGTTATATGAGCTGGGTAGATAGAGATTCTTTATCCTCATTTAGCCACTGATTGTGTATCTTCTAATAGTCAATCTGGTAAAGATGCTTTCTGGAAGAATATAGTGCTAATGATAGATGCGATTCCAAGGAATAACATATATAATGTTACTTAAAAAAAATAATAAAAAAATAAAACGAAAACCACACCCGACCTACGACAACATTGATACAAAAAAATCATTTTATCAAATACAATTACAAATACATTTTTAAAACTATTCACAAACACTCCCCTCTCATTGTCATATACTGTTCTCCATTTAAAAATTAACCCAAGGGGTTTTTTTGTTTTAAAAAAAGGAAACGAAAAGAAACAATCAATGTTATGTAGAACATAACCCATCTACCTACTCAAATTCTCATCTGTTGATGACTCAGAAGCTGATACCAGAATGAAAACTGATACCAGATTCAGATAATCAATGTTATGGGACCAAAATGAAAACTGATACCAGATTTAGATAAAAATTCTCTTGGGGGCCGCCTCTTTAGATCTGTCCCTTCTTAGAAAGGTGATATAATTAATACTATCTTAATAAAGAATTTTTCAATCTTGTGACCGTCATTCTCAGTCGCCTCTTTAGATCCGTCCCTTCTTAGAAATTGAAGTATACTTATCAAATTCGGAAAAAAATTAAAGCAACAAATTTGCTCTCTTCTGGAGCCAACAACTGTCCAATATCATCCCAATTTTGTTAGGCATTGACTAATTGGAAATCAATGTTTGTTGTCTCTAAGTTACCTTCCAATGAACCAATTAAAGTGTTTACATAATACACAGTAACACACACATGTATTTGTATACGCAAGCAAAAAAAGTTGTTCTTCTAGTGAGCAAATGCTTTTAAATCACAAAGTCTTTTGAGGGCCATGAATGCATAAAATGATAAAGTAAGTCTATTCATCTGATTGAATCATGTGCATGTCTATTTGCTTAAGCAACATACTCTAGTTCTTCCATTGACTTCAATACAGTTCTCATCAATATCATGAAGAAAATATTTAAAAATGCTACATTTGATATGTTTAAGTTTGCTACATTTGACATATTATTGACTTGATCAGATTTTGCCCTATTAGTCTTTATCCATATATTCATTGCATTTGAATGAGCATGACAATGAAACTTTGCAATTGTGAATTGGCATTTTTACGAGGAGGACCTACCTCAACTCAAAGATTAGGGATCCAATTGAAAAACAAGAAAATAAACTAAAGTAAGACACTTCTTCGGGTTTTGGATGGGGACGGGCCAAGAGGTTCTGCCACTGGGCTATGACCAGACTACCAGAAAAGGTGAGAAGCTACTTTTTTTTCTTTTTCTTTTTTTTCCAAAGCTAATATTGGTTAGAGCATTTGTTAAATGGACTCTTCTAAATTTGTGAAATTCCCATGTCAGACACTCTACACTAGAGTAAAAGTACGGGATAGAAGTTCAACAAGCTTAGCTGGACAAGCCTAAGTAATCAATTTCATTATATAACAATGCACAACTCTCATTTTATCCACAAAAAATAATAATAATAAATAAATAAAATGTTGGTTTATATACACCATTTCACCCAAAAAAGAAATATTTGAGAATTATGAAATCCAACCATGTCCTTGGACATAAGAATTAGATAAATCCGACACTTAGACACATACACCAAACATCACACCCAAATCTGTGCAACATAATATAGAGATAGAACATTCACCAAATAAAATGGCTAATAGTTAAGCCTACTTAAAATTGTAAGGTATATGATGAGTTGATGTTTAAATGAGAACTTATTTTTGTAACAAACACTAGCAAAAGAGATGCATGCATTCGTATTCATGCCACTACTTCTATGTCTACGAGTGCACAGAGTCTAACCTTATCTAGGATGAAGGCCCAATCCTTCAAGTAAGACAAAAGCTTCAAAGCATCCGAGAATGGCAATGCCTGCAACGTAAACATTCCTTGTTTAGAAAGTAAGCCCATCCATGTCCACAATCCAAAATGGAATCAAGGAATTACTAACCCTTTCAGGTTTTATCAAAGGATGTTATCTAGAATTCTGCTGTAAAGAAAATGGCTAATAGTTAAGCCTACTTAACAGGGTCAATAGGATCCACTACAAACATTAATGAAACATACCACAACCAAATGAACTTCCAATCCTCTATGATGGGACTCATACAGAATATGTAATTTGTAGCAGATTTGATCTTTTTGATTTTTTTCCGGCCAGTGGATGAATTTCTCTCTTCAAATAGAAATTGTAACTACTATAGTATTGTTTGAGTACTCTCACTATTAGCTCTGTTTCAACGCACAAATTTCAGGTCACTATTAGCTCTGTTTCAACGCACAAATTTGAGCTATCTAATCCCAAACTGTCTTGCAAATTAGAGAGTTAATTGATTTGAAAAACAAACAAAGTAATGAAAAACAAACAAACCTACCAGCAGATTTAATCGATCTGGTTCAACGAAAATTAGATTTCATATATTAATCATATATGAAAATTAATATAGAATATAGAATATACTAATCATATATGAAAATTAGATTTCATATATTAATCATATATGAAAATTAGATTTCATATATTAGAATATAGAATATATGATTAATATATGAAACAGGACCTATATATCAACTGTGCAACCATTGATCCAAAAAAAAAAAAATTCGAAATAATCATATATAGGTCCTGTTGCACAGTTGATCTAATCTGAAAATGAAAAAATTAGAGAGTTAATCAGCAGATTTGACAATGAGAAAGTAGACCAACAGAGATCGATCTGGTTCAAACTCGAACACCGATTAAGAGAATGAAAATTGTACCTGAGATAAGACCAACAGAGATCGATCTGAGCTCAAGTTCGATGAAGAGACTGATCAAAGCTCTCCAGCGACAGATCGATGAAGAGCAACAGAGATCGAGAAAGAGAGAGTGTGTCTGTGTGTGTGTCTTTGATCTGGATCGAATCGATGAATATCAGTCGAGGGCTTTGGAAGAGAGAGAGAGAGAGAGAGAGAGCGAGCTATGGAAGAGAGAGAGAAAGTGAGAGACAGAAAAGTGAGAGACGGAGCATGACGGTGTCAACATATACACCCCAATACGACGCCGTTCAACTGAGCTCTAAGACAACGTTTTTAAAACGTTGTCTTTCATCCATCTATAATGGCGTTTCCAAAAACGCCATAAAAGAAACGTTGCAATAAGTCATTTTTCCTGTAGTGTAGGGTTTTGGAATGGACTTTGTTTTTATTTCACTTGCTAAGAGCCATTCCAACCATACGCTCTACTTCTCACTAATTAAAGTATAAAAAAAATATACTCTTTATTTTACTTAATTACTTTAGTTACTGTGTTTTCCAACCATACTCTTTAGTTTAGCTAATCATTTAAACTAACTTAATTAATTTTTTAAATAAAAAAATACTAATTGTTGATATTTTACTAATATAAATTTGCAATAATAATAAATTTTCCTATACAAACATACAAAAGAATGAGGAAAAAAATACAAAATAAATTATTCCGTAATTCATCAAACAGAATTGAAAGAAAATATAAAATTGCTATACACACATATACACACACACACACACACATATATATATAAAATCTCAAATCCAAGACATAAATATACAAAAATCTAAAATATATACATACATAATTGTTTGGAGAGCCTCTGGGGCTCTTCAATTGTAACCATCAAAAAAATAGAATGGTAAAATAGTTAGCCCAATAGCTAGCCCATTAGAACTCAAAATTAGACTTATATTGACTAAAATACCTAACAAACCTTGTTTAACTATCCCCTTAGAGATGCTCTAAGGATTGGTTTAAGAATAGTCTATTTAATAACTTCTTGATATTTTAGCTAAAATATCAAATAAAAAAAATTAAATATTTGGTTCAAAAATTAAAACTGAAATTTAAATTTTCTTTGCCTAAAAATCTAGGCACAAAATATTTTATTCATAAAAATAAATTCTTATAAAATGATCAAATTTCTCATCTATATATATATTAGGTACATTTCCCAATACTCTTTGTCACCTTCTCTGTTCTCCTTTCTCTCACTCACAAACCTGTGTTTTCTCTCTCTGTAGAAATCCTAGGCCCGTTTGGTAGAGTTTTAAAACGTTAGTTTCGAAGTTTGATTTGCATATGGTGTTTATTTATAATTTTTAAAAATTAATTTCACACTCACTTTTAAAAATTCTGTTTAAGGCAAGAAAGTTTAGGATAACTGGTCGTTCCACTGGTTGACTGGAGTAGTGTAATTTTTTTTTTTTGGCATTTGACATATGTTAATTTTTATATATTCAATAAAAAATATTTTCTAAATTTTTTAAAATTTTTTATGAATTTTGAGTTGTGTGTTTGGTTATGAATTGTAAGTTTTTGTATCAAATATCATATGTTACATCAAAAATTTTTCACTCAATTCAAAACTCTGTTACAAAACAAATTTTCCACACTTAAATCATAATTCCAAAACTCACAAACTCAAAATATAACTCTATTCTTAAATTATATTTAGAAAACTCTACCCAACACAATTTTAGTTTCGCTATGGAAGCTTTCAGATCATAAGCACTCGGCGGCGCCGACGGAGCGAAGGATGGCGACGAGAAAGCGGAGGACCCCCACCGCCGGCGGCTAACGTCGCATCGGATCGTCGTCGATCTCAACGACGAGATCGCCTTTGCCTTCGGCGTCGATCTCAACGACGAGATCCATCACTACCTCCGCCCTGGCGACGCCGTGATCTCGTTGCTGGGCCACGCCATCACTGGTCGTTTCGAAGCCGTCACTGGCTGTTTCGAAGCCATTGGAGATCTACATACTTTTCTGTCTCTGTACATATATTCATAGATTGATAATGTTTGAGTTCAAGATTTGGTCATATATATATATATTTATAGATCTGATCATATATATATATATTGATTCATAGATTTGATCAGATGCATTTTTCCATGCAAAATCGTATATTATTTATATATATGAAATGCCATCTGATTTTCCCTAGATTTGTTAATGCTTAACTTATAAAGAGGTATCTCAGTAACTTGAATTATATGTGTTGCTTGGCCCAAATGGTTGAAAGAATGCACTTTGAATGATAACAATTTTAGTTAATATATATATATATATATATATATTTTGTGTGTGTGTCCTTTCTTTTGTGTGTGAAAGTCATTATCAGTTGCATATATCAATTTTAATTAGTTAATTTATTAAATTTGTTTTCTACTGTAAGGGTTATTGGTGGTTTATATTAAAGTTGTATTGCTTGATTTTGAATAGCGTTTGTGTTCAAGATCTGATCATACATATATATATATACATATATAGTAGTAGTTATTGATATGTTGTTGTTATTGTCGTTGATGATGATGATGATGAAACACACGTGTAATAGCATTGAACAGATCTGCAATGCCTCAGAACTGTACAGATCTGTTATTATTTTTTTTAGTTGATGTTGATGATGTTAATGAAACAGATATAGGACAAATTCAAAATTTGAATAAGTAATAATAGTTTGTGAATTTTTGTGTAATATTTGAGTGTTGGTGGTGGATAATTGTAACAAATAGAAAAATTAGTTTGTGAATTTCAAATAGATAAGAAAAATAGGCTTTCAAATTTGAGTAACAAATAAGAAATTGTTATTTAACAAATAGAAAAATTGACACTGATAGATAGAATTTAGAGGAAAAAATGAACAGATAGGAGAAAAAGTTGAAAAGATAGTTAATAAATTTGAATAGATAGACAAAATATTTGAACACGTAGAAATTTTTTTTTGTATAGATAGATTTGAACATATGGTCAACGAAAAGTCAAACAAATTAAAAAGTTAAGGTGTAAAATTGAAAACAAAATATCATTCAGGACTTTTCATCAAATTATTTTATAAAATGTAGATTTTTTTCCAGCAAAAAATATTTATTGGACTAAATGTTTTATACTCCTTAAATTGAATTTATCACAAATTTTCTTAAAATTTTTTTTAGAGAAAGTTTAAAAAGTTTAAAATTTGGATATTTTTTAAGAAAGTGTAAAAATTTCTTAAATTGGATATTTTTTAGATTTTTATCCAAAAAAAAAGTGTAAAAGGTAGAGAAGAATCTTTTTTTTTTGGATTTTTTGACATAATTCTTTCACTTTGTAACTTTTTAATTATTTTTTAAAGTTTCCAAACTTACGCTTAAGTTTGTGGTAAATTATAAATACATTCTTTGAGGTTTGCTTAAAGTATAAATTATTTCTTGTATTTTTAAAAATTACAAATATTTCATTGTCAGAATTTTTTGTCTAACAGAATTAACTAAAAAAATAAAATTCATAATTTCTCTCTAATATAATAATAAAATTACCTAAATTATTAATTGAAACATATTTTTAATATCATTAAAAATTATTAATTGGCTTCATGATTTATTAATAAAAGGGGTAGTTTGTTACGAAATTAGAAACCTCAAAGGGTGAAATATAATTTCTAAAATCACAGAGAGTGATTCGTATTTTAATCAAACCCTTTGTAATTTACCCTTAAGTTTATTAGTTTTCTTGGTTTTCCTCGGTTTTCCTCATTTTTTATATGTATTAGGGGCTGTTTGAGAGCCTTCTCTTTTTTTTTTTTTTTTTTTTCTTTGATTGAAAAAAAAGGCTGCTTTGAGATGTCATTACGATATTCGTAAACCTAGGTTTCGAGATAATTGGTAACCAGCTTAATTTGACTCAACTTATAGGAAGGGATCCATTATTGAGACACTAATGGAGTTCAAATATACACCACAAACAAGCTTAGATTTTGATCGAAGTATACGGCGAGATTTCCGTAAAGAGTCAACTGCAAAGCAGCAAATTCGTTCCTCTCAGAATTCTAATCTGGGTCATGCTTGTAGAGAAAGATGTCTTCTCCACTAAGCCACCATTCTGATGATGTGCTGTTTTTTGTGTGTTTATGTTTAGTAGCGGTAAGTTTGTCATTCCGTATTATTTTATTTTATTAAAAAATGTTATTTTTGCGGAGGAAAAAATCATTTGATATTGTTTAAAGAAAACAGATAGATGACATTTTCACTATTACACTATAATTGTCAGATTATTAAGTCTGGATTTGTTAAAAATAAATATCTCGATTTCACAATGAAGTTAATCCATTATATAACTACTTTAAACTCACTTTAGTAATTTAAATCCTTCATCTTATGTAACTAACTAAAAAATAATTTATGTTAAAAATTAAATTGATCCAATATCAATTGTCATATTATTAAATTATTTTTATCTATACGGCCTATAAATTTTTTAAGAATAGATCGTTTATGTATTATAATATATATATAGTTTGATTATGTGATTATTTATGTCGTTTAATATAATTTTTTACATATATATATTTTTCAATTTATCATATAAGATGAACGATTTAAATTATTAACATGCAATTACTATTATTTTTTTTAATGAGTCGTGACTCTTCTGTTTTTTTATACCACCCAAAGAATATATTATACATTAACTCTGAAAGTATTTCTTGATCTCCATAGATCCTTTTACCCAATAAAAAGGGCGGAACCAGAATGTTGACTAGAGAGGGCTAAATTACAAATCTTATATATTTTTCCGTAGAATTCTTCGATATATATTATTTCACTATAGAATAATTTCAAAAGTCTAGTTGATGTACGTAGTTTTTATAATTTATTTATTACTATTTAATATTTCTTGTTCTAATATTCTTTTTTAGTCTAAAACTTATATTATTCGTAGTATAAAAATAGAGTAAAAAATATTAAAATTTCATTATTTTTTAATCATAAAAAATTCTAATTAAATATATTTAAACTTTATATCAATATTACAAGTATTTAAAATTTAGGAATTTTTTTTAAAGATTTATGATATTAAGATTTTATAAGATAAATGATATACAATATTTTCATAATAATTAAGGCTCCTCAATATTTTTACAAAGAAAATTCAAATTAGAGAAATTTCAATTTTCAAAAAAAAATTTCTCTAAGTTCGTATCAGAGAAAATTTTTCTCTAAGTTGGGGTCGAAATTTCTCTGAGTTAGGTGAAATTTTTCTGAGTCGGACAAAACTTCTTTGAGTCAAATTTTTTTTGTAAAAATATTGAAGTGCCTTAGCTAATAAAAAAATATCTTAAATCTCTTTTACTATACAAAGTTGACGAGGAATATTTCATTAATTTTTTTTTTAATTTTATAGAGGTCTAAATAAATTTATTTATTTATTTTATTATTTTTTGGGGGGTGGCCGGGCCCCTACCAATCCCTTGTAGGTCCGCCCTGCCCAGTAAGCAATTCTAACTTTGAAAAAATGGTTGAGATCACTAAAAGAGGAATACTAATAATTTTAATGTTGGTACGAGTCTTATATGATGGGATGTTTTGATCTTGCACTATTTTATTTATTTATTTTAACTCACTAAAACTGATTTAGTAGGCTAAAATTAATGATACCAATCACTGTTGTTCCAACTTGCACCAGTTCCTTGGTCTACTTGCTGGCAACATCGAAAGTCAAGCCACCGAATCGTTGCATTACAGTAATTAGAAATGGTGACACGAAATTTTTTTTTAAAGTCAAAGATTGTAAAATATATAATCGAATTTAAAATTTTAAAATTAAAATATTTTTATAAATTTGAAATGGCTAACAGTCGAGAGATTTGAAAAAAAAAAAAATTAAATTCATATTTGATAATATACTAGTATTGGATAAAAAAAATAATAAAAAAAATCTAGATGTAGGACATGATTGTCCATATAATTGCTATTGAAGTATTTTGACCAAAATCTAAAAATTGAGACATCAATTCCAACTCTAGTGTTCCTTTTATTATAGTAGATAAATAACTACAAAGTCAGAAAAATTATTTAAAATATTACTCAAAAAATAATCAATAATTGACATTCCATATAATTGTAACTGACATTTCATTAATGATCATATCATTTTTAGAGTAAGATTCAAAATAAATATTCATAATTTATAACATCAATTTCTTTTTAATCTTGACAGTAGGATCAGGCACACAATACACAAACCAAAGAAGACAGAGAACATACATAGAAATTCTATGACAGAATCTTACCAAAAAAAAAAAAGAGGAGGGAGAGACATATATAGAACACTTACAGAGTAAAACATACATCACCCTGAAGTTGAGCTGCTCATCGTGTGGAAAATACGAGGACAGCTATAAACAGAGCAAAATGACTGTATAGCCATCAAGAACATGAGCAAGATGACTGCTATAATTGTCAGAATCTGCCAAGAACCGTACACGAAATTCTTCATCCGCCTATACATCCGAATCTTCAGTGCATTGTTGAAGTAAATGTTCACATCTTCAATGGCCTTATCAATATATGGCACTTTTGTTAGTCTCACTGCCTTACTCATCCCATTGAAGAGTTCCGCGACATCTGCATCACTCTTCAGACTGTTTACGATGATTTTCTTTTCTCTCAGCTGCTTTGCATCCTCATCAGTATCTATGATCCCGTTCATTAGCTCTGTGTATCGTGCGAAAACAAGGGACTCACAGGTAGTTGAAGCTTCGTATGCCACCAAGTTTCTCATCACTACCTCGGAGTTCACGTTTAGAGTGATGACAGGGAGGTAAAATTTCATGGTTTTATTGTCGAATTTAATCGTTCCAATGCCACCAGTACTGGGACAGAATTGCACTCCAACAGAACAAAGCATTGATACAGAAGGAATCATGATCTCCTCTACTATAGGAGTTTTCTTGTCATCACTCGAATCTTCGCCTTCTTCTGGTTTCACGTCCTCTTTCTTTCTTGGTACTAAAATTGACATCCCTGGTAGATTACTAACAATATTTGAAGACACACCTAGTATGTTCTGAACAGGCTTTGTAATTTTACTTTGTAATTTTACTTATTAACCCAACATTTAGATTGTTACAAAGTTTATTGGTGACGAAGATGTACCAAAGCTTGAAGATCCCATATTCCCATCTGTATTATTGCTTGGTGGATCATGAGGACCCTCAATTTTGGGCAGAGTCATGTGGTACAAAAGGTCCAACAAATGTGCATGCTCAGAGACTTGGGACAAAGGGAGGTCCTCCTTGACTAGTTTGAGTGGAGAGAGAGCTTTACAAAAACCCATCAACATCGTAGGCAACAAATTGTCTTCTACATCAGGCAACGAGCATTGGATTGACAAAATCACCCTTAGAACAAAAATCGGAATTTGGTTTTCAAGCATCATTATGTCACCGAGGATTGACCCATGAGCCAGTTTCCTTCCACTGGAGTCAACCAAGTGAGCTGTTGTAGACGTAGAAGAAATATTTTCCTTCACATGGATTAAATAATTCTGAAGAAAGTCGAGCAAGAACAAGCCATCAATGGCCATGATCCAAGCTAGTGTATCACACTCAACATCCAAGTACTTATGATAACAAGCTCGGACTTTATGCTCAAGCTCGATTATCATATCGACTAGTCGTTTGAATTCTAAACTTTTGATTTGTTTTTTAAGTCGGCTTGCTGAAGCGAGCTTGTACCTCTCCATCTCATAGAGCTCGGGATGAAAATGGTGGTATGGACCCAAGCCAATGAGCTGAGGGGTGTAAGCTTGGGGCTTGAATACACTGATATTTGTCGGCACACGAAAGATGGAAACAGGGAGGTCGATCTCGACCATGGTCTCATGATTTTGGAGGATTTTACTGACTTGGCTGATCCATCTCTGCTCACCATCGGAGGATTCAAAGATTGAAGTTAAGGCCATGTCTGTGAGGCTTGGCTACTTCATGAGCACAATATGAAGCTTTCCTTTGTCTATATAGAGTGTAAGAGCAATTAATGCAAACCCTTGAGCCTTCGTTTGGGAAGCCCAAACTTGGGGTTTTTTTTTTTTTTTTTGGTGGCTATTTTATCCACAAAAAAAAAAAAAAATAGATTTTTTAGTTCAATAAGACAAAATATCACATTCAAACCATAATCATTACATTCTTTATCTTTCAAAAAAGTCAAAAAAGCCAAAAATCCTTCTCAAATCAGGTTTTTTTGTTCCAGGCTAAAATAGTTAAAAAAAAGTCAAAAAACCAACTCACTTCCCAAACGAAGGCTGAGTGAGATTTCTAAAGGATTGGATTCTCTCGAATTCACCTTCCAATTTGAGAGAATGTTTGGGCTTGATGGATTTAATTTGAAACCGATCTTGGTAATTTGAATATTTTATTTTTTAGCACTCATTAAGTAAAATGTTCATGCAAAAAATTAAGATGATATGACATCAGTAACTATATATTCGAATTACATTTATTTTAAAATTTTGAACGACAATTATAATTTTAAAAATAGTCATCTATTTTTTATAATACAAATGTAATTCAAACATATAATTACCACTATTCAATCATTTTAATATTTTGTATAAATATTCTACTCAACGATTATTAAAAAGTAAATAGTTCAAATCATCAATATTGATCCTAAAATAAGTCAACTAAGCCCAAATGTGCTCTCCAGCCGAAATGGTCAAGTTGAGAGAATGCAAACACTTTCTAAAAAGTACTTTCACAAAAATTAAATCTCGTAATTCACAAATGTTGTATTTATTATAGAATAATGATTTGTCCCCCTAATTTTTCCCCCCTAATCCCCCGAAATCACAGAGGCGAGCGAGAGAGAGATAGAGAGAGGGGAAGAAGAGGGCTGCGATCTTCGTCGCTCTTCGTCGCAGAGACGATCTTCGTCGCCTCGCCGCCAACTCGTCGCAGCAGCAGCTCCAGCTCCGACCGCCGTCTCCGCCCCTCCTCCCCCTATGGTTAGGGCCCCCTCCAATCCTCCTCCTCCTCCTCCTCCTCCTTCCTCATTCCCCTCCTCCTCTCCTCCTCCTCCTCTCCTTCTTCCTTCCCCTCCTCCTTCCTCCTTCCTCCTCCCCCCCTCCTCCTCTTCTCCTTCTTCCTCTTCCTTCTGATTTCTGCTTTTGAAAAAAAAAAAAGGCAAAAACGACGTCGTTTTTGCCTTTAGGGGGATTCGGGAGGAGCAGTTTCGAGCGACGTAGCATTACCGTTATTATATTATTCTTGTGGTCTCTTGGGAGTGTTTGGGAAGGATTGTTTTAGGTATGATTTATAAGTTGATTTTTATGCTTATTATGAATAGATGTGTAAAATACTTAGAGAGGTAATATAACTCAAATAAATCAACAAATAAGTAGCTTATTTACGATATTGCCAAATGAACCCTAAATATTTTAGTTAAAAAATCAAAAAATCAATATGAAAATTTAACTTTTTCTCTTTATTTTTTTTAACATGTTTTCACAAAAAATTAAAAAATCACTTAAAAAAACAAGTTGTGAACGAGTCTTCAATATTGCTACTTTTTATACAAAAGTGCCAAAAAAAAAAAAAAAAGTGTTGTACTTATACACTCTAGATCTTGTTTGAGAACATTACTTTTTAGCCTAAAAGCTAAAATGTCACTAAAAAAATTAAAAAGGTAACAAACTATATTCAAAAGTGAAAAATTCCTTTTTCACTGTATTATTTGCACATTTTTTAGTAAAAAACTAAAAATATCTCAACATACTAATCTTTTTTAACTCATATTTTAGTCAAAAAGTGATTGGAATCATATTCAAAATAAAACTAGGTCACATTATTTTTTCTGTAAAATTTTTTGTGCTTATAGTATTATTCTATTTTAATCATCAAAGTTTCATGACAGCATGTAAAAAAGGTTAGTAAGAATTGTTAGTTTCAGTTTGTAGTCATGTAGAGTATTTTTCTGTCACACAAGAAGTACATGTCTGGATTTGGGAGTTATTCAAGAAAAGGAAAATAAAATTATATACACATATATAAATTCAGTACTTAATCTAAAATAAAAAATAATAATAACAAATATATATTCGTTTTATTTCATTTTTCTAATCAATCCAACAAAATAATAATAATAAGTATTTTCTACATCTTTTCTTTTCTTTTCTTTTCTTTTTTTATTTTTTTTTAAGAAACCCCCAAACTATCATTCAAAAATCAATTCAACCCTTACTCATTTAGATCAATTTTACATTCATCATCAACTGTCATCTATAATCAAATGAAAGTCGTTGACATAACAACGAAATTTCATGAAATTTCATTTACTCTCCAAATTATCCTTAAAATATCAATTAGACTCTCGAAAATATAAAAAAGATAAATTTAAATATGTAATAATAATTTCAACCAAAAAAGTGAGAAAATTTTTTTAAATAAAAGGATTTTTAAGTATTTCTATTATTGAGTGTTTTTCATAGTTTTTGGTCCCCTAACCATAAAGGTACTATTACTAACGCCAATTTTGTTGGATGAGATCTTGAGATATTCATCATCATCATTTAATATATTTTTATCTACATGGTTTTCAACCTACTACTCGTCAATAAGACCTGTTGAAATTAATTTGAAAGATAAATTATCTATGATTGTTGTGAGAGAGAGAGTAGACTCGGAATTTTGAGCTTAACAAATTTTTTTAGAGTCCACTCAAGGTAGTTTCAAATGAAGCATAATTTTTTGTAAATTTTATTTTTCAAGCTTTTTTAGATAAAAATTATTATTAAAAATTTAAATTAAATTTTTTTAATATTCAAAGGTTTAATTGATATTTTAAGAATAGTTTGAGGGTTAAAATAAAGTTTTTGTGCCACATCAACAACTTTTTGTTTAATTATAAACGGTAGTTGATAGTATGATTATAATTGATTCAAAATCGAATAATTTTTTTTAAAAAAAAGTCAAAATCAAATAATTTAAATGTGAAATTATTAAATTAAATTTTAAGTGATAGTTTAAAAGGCAAGTGAAATTTTCTATGTTTTTCTATTTTTTTTTCTCCAAAAAATCTTTCACAAATCTAACAACCAAACATACCCTAATATTATAGATTTTAACACATGTTTTGAAATAGCGTTATCAGTGTGAGAGTGTACATTATATACGGCGCTGCAGTACACCTTTGAGTTAACGGACAACAAATCAAATGAAGCCACCTCACTAAAATTATGAACCCCAAAAAAAATCTTATCACTCCTATTCATACACCCTTCCCCATGTGATCACTTACCTTCTCATTCCCTCTTCCCACGGCCTCTGTTAAACTTTTCTCTTTTTTAAATTCTTACCTAATTTCTAAATCAAACACAACCTTAAATTATATGAAAAATCAATATATTTGAAATGGTTTACATCCACCATATCCATGAAAACCCAGAAACTAGTGTGTTGGAAATAATTATTCTATTTAGACATGAAAGATTTTAAGAGTAGTCTGAATCTGAAGTCAATACCAAATTACAATAGAACATGAGGGGTTTAGATCATTTACATAATATTTAAGAGTATTGTTGTAAATTTTGAGCATTTTAATAACCATTTGTCCGTTTTGCACTGTGAGAGGGTGGATGATGGGAATCAAGATTTTCTCCTTGATCTCTTTTCTTGACTTCTTACACTACAAGAATTTTTACTTTTGACGACTAAATTTTTAGTCGCCAAAAGTCATATTTTAGTCGCCAATACTTTTTAGCGACTAAATTTTTTGGTCGGGAAATTAGTAGCCAAAGAGTAGTCGGGAAATATAGTTGCCGACTAAACCTAATTTAGTCGCCAAATGTACTCATTTGGTGACTAAATATTTAGTTGCCAATAGGTTTGAAAATTAATTAAATAAATACATTTTTACCGACTAATTTTTTGTCGCCAAAAGCTAATTATTTAGTGGCCAAAAACTTTTTAGCTACTAAATTTTTTAGTCGCCAAAAGCGAATACGAGTGTTTTGGCTACTAAAATTTTAATCGCCTAAAGTTAATCTTTTTTGGCTACTAAAATTTTAGTTGCCAAATACTATTTCTTTTGGCTACTAAAAATTTAGACGCCTAAACTTCAACATTGTTTGCTACTAAAAATTTAGTCGCCTAAACTAAGACATTTTTTGCTACTAAATTTTTAGTCGCCAAAAGTCATATTTATTCTTCAACTTTTGTTTTTAGCTACAAAATATTTTAGTCGCTAAATGTTTGATTTTTGTTTGGCTACAAAAATTTTAGTAGCTAAAGGTTTGATTTTCTTTTGGCTACAAAACATTTAGTAGCCAAATGGTTGTTTTTCTTTTGCCTACAAAAAATTTAATAGCCAAATGTTTGATTTTCTTTTGGCTACAAAACTTTTAGTAGCCAAATGTTTTTTTTTTTTTTCCTTTTTATTGGCTACAAAACGTTTAGTCGGCAAAAACATGATATTATGTTTTATTGTTAATATTGTAATGTATCCATAACCTGTCTGTATTTCATTCAACCTGTAATACGTATATAAATAACATGATACATAAATTATCAATCATTCCACAATCTGCATCCGTATACAAAAAATAGATTACTTTAACTGTCCAAGTACATACAAACGAACTATTGTCCAAACTAAAATAATAATTCCATATAACATATACAATCATACAAAAAGTAAAACTCTCCATATACAAAAATTACATTTACTATACCACGTCAAATGACCATTTGGCATGGTACAAATTACCATCGTAATCTATACCACGGCAAAAGGTGATGTATGTACCAAGCCAAAAATACATCTATACACCACCACAAAAATTCAATTTAGTGGACGGCGTCAAAAGGTGATCTATCAACCATGCCAATAATTATCTGTTTGCTGCCAATAGTTTTTTGTATCAGGAATAGTTAACTGCACAAAAGCTGGAGACGACAAAAATATTATATTACTTCTATACAAAAGTACAATTTCTTCTCCATACACAAAAATATCTCTGCAAGTCCATACAGCGAAGTCATCTACAAAAAATAAAAAAAACATTAGAATTGGATCCCAAAATGCCCAACTTCATGAATGAATTTGGGAACAAGTGAGAAACAACCTTCCATGATGAATCAATTATCAGTCATTGTACAGTCTTTCTAAAGTCTTTTGTTATAAGGAACATTGTTAAATGCAGAACAATCATTACTAAATCTTTCATTAGTAACATACAGCTAATGTAACAATCTTCTATTTGTATGCAACATGTACCCAAATTCTGTGGCTAAACCAATATCAAAGCCCAATGTGAATAGAAAGTATTCTTTTTTACCAACTTCTTCATTATTTGTTTGCAAAAGCCATTTGAATCATTAGATTGGATATAAAACCATTGGTGCTTATTAATGTATATCAATGCCATTTCATAGAGGATATTAGAACATGTGATAAAAATAATAACACACGTGTGTACGTTCACAAAATTAGCAAGTTTAAAACATTCCGTCTGTTGTCACAAGTCCTATTTGTAATGGGAAAATTGCCCGTGAGAGTCAGACGGAGGTTCAGGGGATGTTTTGAACTTTCACCCCCGGAACGCCCTTTTCCGACTAAGTTTTGGGCGTATTCGTCTCTAAAGCCCAACCTACGGGTCCGAATAACATTCCGCCAGTTGTCCCAAGTCCTATTTCGCATGGGGAAGCTGCCTGTGTCGGACAAACGAAGGTTCGGGGGCTGTTTTGAATTTTCGCCCCGAAACGCCCTTTTTCGACTAAGTTTTGGGCGTAGTTGTCTCTAAATCCCAAACTATAGGTCCGAATAATATTCCGTCAGTTGTCAGAAGTCATATTTGGCATAGGGAAACTATTCGTTTTGGCTACACAGAGGTTCGGGGGCTGTTTTGAATTTTCGCCCCCGAAACGCCCTTTTTCGAACCATGCCATTTTTCGACTAAGTTTTGGACGTATTCGGCTCTAAATCCCAACCTACGGGTCTGAATAACATTCCGTCAGTTGTTACAAGTCCTATTTGGCATGGGGAAGCTGCCCGTGTCGGCCAAATGGAGGTTTGGGGGCTGTTTTGAATTTTCGCCCCCGAAACGCCCTTTTTCGACTAACTTTTCGGCGTATTTGTCTCTAAATCCCAACCTACAAGTCCGAATAACATTCAATCAGTTGTCACAAATCATATTTGGCATGGGGTAACTGTTCGTTTCGGCCACACGGAGGTTCGGGAGCTGTTTTGAATTTTCGCCCCCGAAACGCCATTTTTCGACTAAGTTTTGGGCGTATTCGGCTCTAAATCCAAACCTATAGGTCTGAATAATATTCCGTCAGTTGTCACTAGTTCTATTTGGCATGAAGAAGCTGCCCGTGTCGGCCAAACGGAGGTTCGGGGGCTGTTTTGAATTTTGGCCCCCGAAACGCCCTTTTTCGACTAACTTTTCGGCGTATTTGTCTCTAAATCCCAACCTACAAGTCTGAATAACATTCAGTCAGTTGTCACAAGTCATATTTGGCATGGGGAAACTGTTCGTTTCGGCCAAACGGAGGTTCGGGGGCTGTTTTGAATTTTTGCCTCTGAAATGGCATTTTTCGACTAAGTTTTGGATGTATTCGGTTCTAACTCCCAACCTATGGGTTTGAATTGCGTTCTATCAATTATCAGAAGTCCTATTTATCATGGAGAAACTATCCGTGTGAGCCGCACGGTCGTTTGAGGGCTGTTTTGATTTTTCACCCCCGAAACGCCCTTTTTCGACTAAGTTTTGAGCGTATTCGGCTCTAACTCCCAACCTACGGGTCCGAATTACGTTCCATCAATTCTCACAAGTCCTATTTGTCATGGGGGAACTGTCCGTGTGAGCCACACGGTCGTTCGGGGGCTGTTTTGATTTTTCTCCCCCGAAACGCCCTTTTTCGACTAAGTTTTGGGCGTATTCGGTTCTAACTCCCAACCTACGGGTCCGAATTACGTTCCGTCAATTCTCACAAGTCCTATTTGTCATGGGAGAACTGTCTGTATGAGCCACACGGTCGTTCGGGGGCTGTTTTGAATTTTTGCCCCCAAAACGTCCTTTTTCGACTAAGTTTTGGACGTATTCGGCTCTAACTCCCAACCTACGGGTCCGAATTACGTTCCGTCAATTCTCACAAGTCCTATTTTTCAATACTATGTATCCATGGTATGTGGCATACATATCCTATATCCCCGACCATTCCTCTTAGTAGGGAGCACTTCCATACATAATTACAGGCTGCACTACTTTTGTAATGCATAGGATAAAGAATGAAAAAATAGACAATTTTGTTACCAGGTCAACAATAATGTAAAATGGGTAAATTGGCAACAGTAAGTTTAACAGATGTGTCATGAAAAGTCATAGTGTGCAATGATAGCTCATTCTCAAGTCTCAACTAGAGCTGTGCAAAATCACTTCAGTAAATGCTCGAAATAGCCCAACCAGCTACTCAAACAAACAAAGGCTCCCATGACATATATTCTATCATGCTATAATTTTATTTTTTATAGGACAAGTACAATTGGAGAATAAAATTAAATAATAACAATAATGACTAAAATGGATGACACATGAAACAATCACCGTTGACAGCAACAAAGAGATAATACTGGCAGCACATGTTCTAACAAAATACCTTGGGGTGCTTCATCCACTAGACAACATTCATAGACATCAGAGGCCTTTTTTAAAATCCGAATGAGAAACAATTTCATCATATGAGACGCTGTTGAAAAGAAGAAATACATAATCATGGGTACTTACTTTGACAAGGTCTCCAACTTGCAGACTCTTCCAGGGGACACTTTCCCACTTTTGATCTTCTAGCACTTCTACAGAAGAATTATTTATTGCCTTATCATTTTGTAAACGCTTCTATTACACATAGTAGAGGAGAATAAAAGAATAAAAAAGATAAGGGAGTAAGCAATTTTCCAGACATTCATACTCTGGTGTAGATAAATTATAAGAAAGGAAATAAAGGTTTTAGTTAAGCAAAAATTATATGCAATGAAGTCTTTTTCTTAAACCATTCCATGGTGAAGAAATCACTGAACAAAACCAGATGTCTATGAGCTAATAGTACTCACCCAGTCCTCCCATGCCTCTTTAACAAGGGATATAAAAAGTACCACACTCAATGGGAGCACATTTGTTATTGGAGATATAGGGCTGCATGAAACAAAACTTCTTAGGTGCAAGGGCAAAACAAATCAATAGTAAATCTGTAAAAAATATTGCCCCTCTTACTTATTCAACATCATGTTGTCAAGGCAATTGCAGGAAGCAGTATATGGATTATGGAAGCATAGATCCATATCTTTAAGATTTTCTCTTTCACAGTTTGAATGCATGAAAACATTAAAGGGATCACATCACATGTACACGAGCTATATATAAAATCTAGCCCTACAATGGGCAAGGAGGATTGAGTTCACAAGCGGGGAAAAGGGAATCAGCAAAAGAGTAGGAAGCATTGTGAAATGACATACAAAATACATTGATAAGGAAACATAGAAAATGAGTTGCACTGTAAGACATAAGCATATCCGAACACATTATGAATAGAAGCCCTACCATGCCACCAGTAAGTGATAGAGCTCCACCTCCACAGGTCAGGAAAAGGGAATCAAAAAGCAAGTAGGAAGCACCATAGAAGACGTAATACATAAATAAGGAAACATATCAGGCAACATAGGAAATGCATTGCAGTTATACCAGACACAAGCATAGCTATGCACATTTACCAACAGAAGCCCTGAGAAAAATACATATGTCCTCGTTAATTTCATATTTATTTAATCAGAACACTTCTACAAAAGCACAAATGAAGAACCCAGTACGCAAAAAAATGCTCAAACAAGAAGAAAAGAGGAAATCTAACTTCTTCATAATTAAAAAAAGAAAAAAAAAAGTTTAGATAAATAACAATAATAATAATAAATCTGAAATTTTGTATAAGATTAATTGGTGGGACTAACACTACCATATTGAGTGGGGAATAGATAAACACCGCTTATGCAACAACAATTCACAAATAATTAGTTGGAAGTTAATTGATTGAAATTTGCAGACAACAATTCAAATTCCCAAACAATTCAATTCAATCCAAACCAATTTCTATCAATAATCAAAAGAAAATTAAATACCCAATAAATTTTAGTAATTTCTTTCAAAATACCCAATCAAAAGAAATTACATCATTGACACACATTAAACAGAATCGATTTCAGAAATGGGGAAACACAGAAAGGGGGAGACAGAGAGAGAGAAAGAGATGGAGAGAGACGGAGAAAGACAGATACATAGATAGACTGTGTCAGAGAGCTCGAGCGAGAGAGCGAGAGACGCACAGACGGACTGAGAAGCAGAGCGCACGAGCGCGAGAGAGAGAGAGAGAGAACCTGCGATTCAAGGGCTGCGACGGTGGTGATTGGCGCCGCTAGCGGTGGCGGTGGCGCTCGCAATGTCGCCCGTACAGTAGAATATGGTGAGGGGGGCTGAGTTCTGTGAGATTTGGTGAGGTGTGTGTGATACACTGCTATTCACTTGTGTGTGATACTGTTGATAAATGCGCGGGTCCGAATTAATAAAGTGGCGCGCGAGTTGAAATTTCAACCTTTACCGACTAATTTTCTACTTAGTCGGGAAAGGAATGAATTATCACTCAACAGCGACGAAAGTTTTGGTCGCTAAAAGTCATATTTTGCGACTAAGTGCTATTTTAGTCGAGAAAAATAAATATTATAGGTTAAATTTTTTTTTATAGCCTAAATTGTATACTAACAGCGACTAAATCTCAATTAGTCGCCGATTAGCTTTATAAAATCATCCCACCAAATATTTTAGTTTTGGCGACTAAACTCTCTTTTTGTCGCTGAAAGTATGTTTTTGGCGACTAAAAGTTTGGTCACCAAAGAGAAAAATTATTTTTTTATTTTCTATTCGGCTATTAAATATTTTAGTAGCGAAAAGTCAATATTCGGCTACTAAAATTTTCTTTTGTCATTGAAAGTACATTTTTGGCGACCAAAGGTTAGTCGCCCAAGAGAAAAAAAATCATTTTTTTATTTTTTATTCGGCGACTAAATATTTTAGTAGCCAAAAGTAGATAATTGGCGACTAAACTGATTTTTAGTCGCCAAAACCTATACTTTTGGCTACTAAATTTTTTTAGTCGCCAAAAAGTTTTACTTTTGACTACTAATGTTGTTTTAGGCGCCAAAACCCATACTTTCAGCGACTAAAAATATTTTTAGTCGCCAATTTGGTCGCCGTAGGTGCATTTTCTTGTAGTGTTACTTGCTAAGTCATTGGATCACTTTTGGATCTAATTTCAATAATTTGAACGATTCACATTTTAAAATTTATTGAATATATCATACCTGTAATAAATCAAGTTGATCGGATATTAGAAATATGTGTTCAGATCATTGAATTAAAAATCATTTTTAAAAAAAAAATTAATAAACAATTTTCTGAACACATACTTTCTGATATCCGATCAATTTAATTTTTTACAAGTATAATATACTTAACAAATTTTAAAATGTGAACGATTCACATCATTAAAATTAAACTCAAAAATGAGTCCAATAATCTAAGAAGTAAGGAGTCAAGCAGAGAAATTAAGGAGAGATCTTGATTCGATGATGGAGGATGGGTTCTCCGGCAATTACTGAAGATACAAAAAGAGGGAAGGAAGAAAAGTTGGGGGCAAACGGAAAGGGAAGAGATTGCATAAGGACGGGTGTATGTTTTGAAGAGAGAAATTTTCATAGGACCCTCAGTTTTGTTGACGTGTTGCCATTTAACTTGTTGTCCGTAAATTCTGTCGTTTACGGCTTACATTGAAAAAGCAGAATTCACACCTATCATAGTGGTGCCGTCCATGACTAATTCTACAAAGGGACTCGCTTTCCTCTCCTTCCCGATCGGACTAGAAAGTATTGTTAAACTTGTAAAGGTTCATTATGAGTTTTGTTTTGATAATTTAAATCGTTTAATATGTAAAATTCGTCGAGTATTATATATCTGTTAAAATTCATATTGATCGGATATTGATAGCTATTTCATCGGATTAGATTTCTGTCAACCATTTTTTTTTTTACCGTTTATTTTTTTTATACAAAACTGATTTGATCACATAGTTATCGATATTCAATCAACGTCATTTTTTATAGATATATAATGCTCAACTAGTTCTACACATTAAACGATTTGGATTATCGAAACGAAACCCGTGATGGACCCCTATGAGCTCAACAATATCTTCCAATTCTATCTAGGACTGGGGAGAAGCCAAACCCTTCCACAAAATCTACATTTAAAAATGGGCAATGTGTGGTTTACTTTTCAATTTTGATTTCATTTTTAAATTATAATTTAGATGAAATATGTTAATTAAATACAATTTAAAATCACTTTCAAAACTCTTTTCTTTTCTTTTTATTTATTTATTATTATTAATGAATCAATTAATCAATTTTTCTCTCTACTCTCACAATCTATACATCAATCAATCAAAAAAAAAAAAAAAAATACAAATCATTCCAAAACTATTTTCAAAACTCATAATCAAACAAATTTTCTCTTTTTAAATCATGATTCAAAAATTCAAAACATAATTTCACAATCAAATCATAATTCTTAAAACTAAACCAACCAAACTCCAAAATTTACACCTATAATGGTCCCAAGTATTACATGTTATGCACATTTATGATTCATAGTTCACGTGTCTTCAATGCTATTGTCTTTTGTTCATATATAACCTCTCTTCCTACAACGCATCGATGAAGACATTCATGGATTAATATTGCAATGAAATAGAATAGAACATAGGAGTGTTTTTGAGAAGTTGGTAAAAAATTAGTTTTTTAATTTTTTTAGTTTATTTTATCTTTTTGTGAATAAGTTATATAAGAAGTGATATGACTCAAAATTGATAAAAAATTGGAAGTTAACTTTCTACCAGCTTCTCTAAAAAACACATAATAATAATTCTTTAAAAAAATTTATAGACAGGAAAGATTTTTAGAGTAATCTGAATCTAAAGCCAATAACAAATTACAATAGAACATGAGGGGCTTTGACCATTTACATAATATTTAAGAGTATTGTTGTAAATTCTGAGCATTTTAATAACCACGTGTCCGTTTTGCACTGTGAGAGGGTGGATGATGGAGGATGGGTTCTCCGGCAATCACTGAAGATACAGAAAGACGGAAGGCAGAAAAGTTGGGGGCAAACGGGAAGGGAAGAGATTGCATGATGGGTGTATATTTTGAAGAGAGAAATTTTCATAGGACCCACAGTTTTGTTGACGTGTCGCCATTTAATTTCTTGTCCGTAAATTCTGCCGTTTACGGCTTACATTGAAAAAGCAAAATTCACACCAATAATAGTGGTAGCCGATGTTTTAAAAATCGGACCGATGAACGAATCGGAAAAGAGATTGGGTGGACAGATCACCGGTTTAACCATCGGGTTGAACCAGAATCAAACCGTGATATAATAATTTGAAATTTGTAAATTCTACTAATTTTCAATAATATTTCTCCAAAAGTAATTAAAATATATAAAATAATAATAAATGCACTGATCATTTTCATAGGATCTTTTCTTTTTGGAGAATAAAAATATTTTTTAGTTTATTTATTTATTTTTAAATTAGGAACCGTTTTCACTTTAAAGGAATAAATTATATAAAATGCTACTATCTTACGGGTTCTTTAAAAATTAGTAGAATATTATTACTAATAAATATATTTAAATTATATTTAAATAAAAATATAAGTAATAAAATTATAAATTAAAAATATTAAATTATCTTAAATATTTGTCCTAATATTTTTTTTTACTGAAAAATATAATAATATATTTTAAAATATTATTAATTTCAATTTTGGAAGATGAAATTAAATATTTAATATTCCCTCCATATGATTTTATTCAAATAATTTGATTGAAAGAGAACAAAAATTTTGGAGGGAAATCAAAATTTCAATATTCTCTCCAATACATTTGATTAAATCTCACATGGATTTCTTAAATCTTTTTTAAAGAATTTTTTTTCTTATAAATACGTGAAGACTTTCACAATAATTTCATCAAGCTCTTAATGTGATTCCTTAGTAGAAGAGACCCTTGAAAAAGAGTTTCAAATTAAAATTTTTTTATATTCTTATATTATATATATATATATATATATATATATATATCTATATATATAATAAGAAAGAAAGAAAGTAAGTAAAAAAAAGAAAAAGAAAGACAAACTCAAAAAAAAAAAAAATTCCGAGTTAGACAACCCAGCGAACCATCTCCGGTTCAACCGCCAGTTTTCGCGGTTCTCACTAAATACACCGGTTTTTAATTTTGGCCGGTTTAGAGGGTACATCCGGACCGGAACCCCAACCGGTCGACGGTTCAACCAGTCGAACCGGCCGGTTCAGTACGATTTTCAAAACCTTGGTGGCACCGTCCATGACTAATTCTACAAAGGGACTTGCTTTCCTTCCATCCCAGATGGGATTAGAAGGTATTGTTAAACTCACAGAGGTTTATTATAGGTTTTGTTTTGATAATTCGAACCGTTTCACATGTAGAACTCGTCGAGTATTATATACTTATAAAAATTCACATTGATCGGATATCGATAACTATTTCATCATATCATATTTCTGTCAACCGTTTATTTTTTCACCATCTATTTTTGTTATGCTAAATTAATTTGATCACGTAATTATCGATATCCAATCAACGTAATTTTTTACAGACATATAATACTCGACTAATTCCACACATTAAACGGTTTGGATTATCGAAATGAAACCCGCAATAGGCCTCCACGAGCTAAACAGTACTCTCCAATCCTATTTAGGACTGGAGAGAAGCCAAACCCCTCCACAAAATCTACTTTTAAAAATCAGCAATGTTTGATTTACTTTTTAAAATTTTGATTTCGTTTTTAAATTATAATTTAGATGAAATATGCTAATTAAATACAATTTAAAATTACTTTCAATATTCTTTTTTTTTCTTTTTATTAATTTATTATTATTAATCAATCAATCAATCAATTTTTCTCTCTACTCTTATATTCATACATCAATCAATCAAAAAAATAAAAAATTACAAATCATTTTAAAACTATTTTCAAAACTCATAATCAAATAAATTTTCTCTTTTTAAGGAGCAATTTGGGAACTTGATTTGGCTTTTTACCTAGTTCTTCCAAAAAAGTCATAAAGAAGCCACCAAAAAAGCTAGCTTTTTTGCCAAAAAAAATTATCAAAAAAGTCAAAAAATCAAGGGTGAATTACACCAACGATCCTATAGTTTGGGGTTTGTATCACTTTGGTCCCTAACTTTTCAATTGTGACACATTTGACCCTGAATTTTGAATCTCGTTCCAAATAAGGACAATTAAAGATACTATTGGATTTTTTAAGGGCAAATTCGTCAATTTAATAAAATATAAATTAATTTGACAAAAATAAATGTTAAAAAATTATTTTTGAATTTTTTAAAATTATTTCTACCTACTAAAGATAAAATTATATAAAATTAATAGATCTTTTAGACATTTATTTATTTTTTTACCAAATTAATTTTTATTATGTATTTGGATGATGATCATGTAAAATTAATTTTTAAAAATTAATCATGTAGTTTTTATTAATTTTTATCAATTTTACATAATTTTATCTTTGGTGGATGGAAATAATTTTTAAAAATTTTAAAATATTTTTTTGACATTTATTTTGGTCAAATTAGTTTATATTTTATCAAATTGACGATTTTGCCCTTGAAATTAAGCAATGGTATGTTTAATTGTCTTTATTTGAAACAACATTCAAAATTCAGGGTCAAATGTGTCACAATTGAAAAGTCAGGGATTAAAATGACACGAGTCCCAAATTATAGGGACTATTAGTATAATTTGCCTAAAAATAAAAAAGTTAACTTTTTACCAATCTCCCAAAATACTCCTAAATCATGATTGAAAAACTCAAAACATAATTTCACAAGCAAATCATACCCCTAAAACTAAACCAAACAAATTCCAAAATTCACACCTATAATGGTCCCAAGTATTACATGTCTTTTGTTCACATATAACCTCTCTCCCTACAACGCATCGATAAAGACATTCATAGATTAATATTGCAATGAAATATAATAGAATATAATAATAATTCTTTAAAAAAATTTATAGAATCATTCTTTTATAATAGTAAATTATGATTCTATTTATAATATATTATTATTATTATTATTATTATTATTATTATTTTGTTAATCAAATAAAGAAATAAATATTTTTAATAAAATGATCATTCTATTTCACTCGTTGCAGTGAACTAAACATTATCTAAGCATACAAAATAACTTCACAGAATAAGAAACATATGTCACATAAATGGATGAGACCCATATGTATAGAATTCACATTCTATCTCACATTTATATTTTATTCTGTAAAATTCTTTTGTGTTCTTAACAAAACTGATTTTATTAACCTCCCTTAAAATTTATAAAAAAAAAAAAAAATACAACTAATTCCACAAGTATGTTTAAAATTTTAGTTCATATAGCACTTTGTTCCCTTTTCATTAGATTTTCATTAGTGAGAAAAATATTTCACATTGAATTATATATATATATTTTTTTCATTACAACATATAATGATTGTTGGGATCAAATATTTTTATCAAAAAAAGGTAAAAATTTTGTTATAAAAAATATTTAAGAATTAATTCCTATCGTTGTAGAGGTCATACCTAAAAAATCGTCTAGACAAAACCCAACATATATATATAGACCTTATCAAATTAGTTAAGAAATTCATCAATAATAAATGTGTTAGTACAAATTCGGCCAACAGCACATTATAAACAAACTTGTCCATGTGATTTCCCATTTCTAAAGGACCCAACATATTTATAAGGACCTTATCAAATTAGTTGGAGGTCATTCTATGGTATTTAATTATTGGGTATCAATGTCCCACTGAGGGTCTGCTGGTCTTGATGGTTGGGCTAATCTTGTTTTAGTCCTGTGCTGCTTGCTTTTGTGTATCTATTGATTCCTCACCAACTGGTTCTGGTTTGATGCTTTGCATCGTTCCCCCTCCTCCCCCTCTTGCTTTCCCCTTTATTGATGTCTTTTTTCTTTCTTGTAAGGTTTCTTTCATCAATAAAGTTTTTGGTTGATCAAAAAAAAAAAAAAATTATTGGCCCATTCAAAAAAATGATAAAACACTAAGGGTCATTAGTTGCCATTGATGAATAGGGGTTGTTCCATATCAATTATGTTAAGAAAGTCATCAATAATAAATATGTTAGTTCAAATTTGGCCAATAGCATATTATAAACAAACTTGTCTATGTGATTTCACATTTCTAAAGGACCCAACATACTTGTATGGACCTTATCAAATTAGTTGGAGGTCATTCTATGATATTTAATATTGGCCCATTTAAAAGAATGATAAAACACTAAGGGTCATTAGTGGCCATTGATGGATAGGGGTTGTTCCATATCAATTATGATGAGGGTTAATTATATTTAACACTACTGTATTTTTATAAAATCTTACTTTGGTTTTTCACTTTAATTATAATAATCAATCTCTTATATTTGAAGTCAAGTTACAATATTACATTTCCGCCTATCTGTCGTTATTGGAAGCTTATGTAACATTTTTCTCTTCAGAATATCACATTTACATTGTTACTAAAATCTCATTTTAGTCCTTGTATTTTTAGCAAAATTGAATTTTAGTTCCACAACTTTAAATTTATGTTAGCCTTGTTAATGTTAGATGGACGGATGGTTGAAATTGTAACTGAACTTCAACTATAAAAGGTTAACTGTTATAATTAAAAGTGAAATAATTAAAATAAAAATACGATAGTGCTAAGTGTAATTTACCCTTAAGGCTATCTGTGTGTTTGGAAAACTAATTAGTACTGGCTCTACTATGTCTTGCCGATACTCGGGTAGACCATGAGTTGTTGCCTATTGTGACAATATCACAAAATTTTTCACATTTATTAGTACTACCTTATCATTCGTATTATACACGGGATAAAATAATATATTATTTATTAAAAATATGATAATTATATATTTTTAATAAATAATATATTATTTTATCCTACGCATAGAACGGGTGATATGCTAGTTGACATAATACTATTTATTAAACCCAAGTATTTCTGTGCTATGTTTTAGATTGTATAAGATAATTATATTTAATTACAAATGATATGCTATGAGTACTTATGCACCTATTATTGATAGCATATCATTTGTAAAAATAGGTGTTCTTATGCTGTAATTATATTTGAAAAAATAGTTGTACTATTTACTCAATCCAAGTATATCCGTGCTATTATTTGAATATAATGATATGTTATACTTAAAAAAAAAAAAAAAACTAAGTATATTATGTGAATCTATTAAAATATTGAAAAATAAATTAAGTCCAATCACAATCACAAAATACAGTCCAATCATCATTAATAGTTGATACTTTATGTGAACCTAATAAATACAATTATTCTTAATCAATTTAAAATTTTAATCACCATATTAAAAAATAAATGATTTACTTACAGACTTTAAAATGTTTTTCTTCTAAGACTTTAAAAAATAAATGTTTGTCTTACTCTCTCTTCCAAACTTCTCTCCCAAACTTTTTGTTTAGGTTGCTGTAATAGGGTTTCTTTAGATTGCTGTAATATAGGGTTTAGGTTAATAATAATAGGTAGCAGTGGGTTTCTTTAAGTAAGGGTGGAAAAGTTTTTTTTTTTTTTAAATCAAAAAATTAAGAAAATCATATTCAAAATATAATTTAATCATCATCAATAGTCGATACTTTATTTGAACTTACTAAATACAATCTATTTTTTTTTTTCAAAAAACATATATTAAAAATACAATCACCATGTGATTGTATTCAAAAAATATGAATACAATCTTCTTCTTCTTTTTTTTCAAAAAAACACAGATTAAATGAAGTGTAAAAAAACACATTCATTTAAAAAATAAAATCACCGTATGATCAAAACGGAGTGTAAAAAAACATAATCACATTTTTGCTCATAAGCAATAAAAAAAAAAAACAATGAAGTCAATTGGTAATTAAAAAATGCAATTTTTTTTTTTTTTTCAAAAAACATAGTGAGTGAAAAACTCAATCGCAAATTAAGTTATTTGATAGTTGAAAAACACAATCTTTTTTTTTATATAAAAAATACAATGAGTTAAAAAAACCCAATTACAAAATACAATATATTCATCATCATCAATAATACGTACTTTATGTGAACCTAATGAATACAATCTATTTTTTTTTTTTCCAAAAACATAGATTAAAATTAAAATATTGAAAAATAAATTAAATCCAATTACAATCACAAAATACAAAATACAATTCAATCATCATTAATAGTTGATACTTTATGTGAACCTAATGAATATAATCATTCTTAATCAATATATTTAAAAAAAAAAAATAGATAAAAAAATAAAATATTGAAAAATAAATTAAATCCAATCACAATCACAAAATACAATCCAATTATATTAAAAAATAAATGATTTACTTACCGACTTTGAAAAGTTTTTCTTCCAAGATTGTCTTACTCTCTCTCCCAAACTGGAAAATGGGGATGTTGCTGCACGGGCTGTGCAACAGCAGCTGTTGTGCGGCGAAATGAGCCCATTTTAGGGTCCATTTTGAGAATTCGAACCGTTTACATTTTAGAATATATCAACTAGAACATGCTCGCAAAAAATCAAGTTAATCGGATATCATTTACCCATTCATCCACTCACATCTGTATCTACAAAAATAAATAATAATTGTGATTTAAAGTATTAAAATGAATATAAATGTGAGTGGATGAATAGGTAAACGATATCCGATTAACTTGATTTTTTGTAAGCATGTTCTTGTCGATGTATTCTAAAATGTGAACTGTTCGGATTATCAAAATGAGCTCATTTCGTCGCACAGCAGCCGCTACTGCGCAGCCCGCGAAGTAGCATCACCACTTACCCCAAACTGCTGTGTAAGGTTGCTACTCTCTCCCAAACTTTTTTATTTAGGGTTTAAGTTAATAGTAATAGGTAGGAGTGAGTTTCTTTACGCAAGGGTGAGAAAGTTGTTTTTATTTATTTATTTTAAATTAGAAAATTAAGAAATACATTCAGTTAAAAATACAATTACATTTGTTTTTCATACTGTCTGATCAAAACAAAATGTATGTTAAAAAACATAATCATATTTTCATTCATTCTCATAATAAAAAAATAAATAAATGAAAACAAAAGCAATGGTGTCAATTGAATAAAGAAATAAATGAAAAGAAAAGCAATGAAATCAATTGAAGATTATTTACAAGAAAATAATAGCTGATTGTTGAAGTAATGAAGTTAGGCGGCTATTGAAGTAAGGAAGTCAATTGAATAAAGAAATAGATGAGAAGAAAAGCAAGCATTAAAAAATTAAATGAAAAGAAAAGCAATGAAAGCAAGCATTAAAAAAATAATCCAAAAAGAAAAGCAATAAAGTCAATGAAAGATTACTCATAGAAAAAGTGGAGGTGAGAAATAAGATGCAGTTGTGGAAAGTGGAGATGAGAAATAGGGTAAATAAAAGAGAGGGTTTAGGGTTATTTAAAAAGGGATGGGTGGGAGTTTTTTATTTTTAAATTAGAAAAATTAAGAAATTTAGATTGGAATATTAAAACCCCTACAAGGCTTGTGGGTTAAAAGAACTCTTTTCCTTATATAATAGATGAGTCTCGTTTGAAATCCATACAAATAAAGAGAAGTGACTGATGTACCACTGTGGTAAGTTTGATGGGCTCATTCTAAATTTTATTTTGATAATTTAAATTTTTCTTTTTTTAGAAAATATTGAGTATAATATACTTGATCAAGTATCAAATTAGGATCCGAAATGATCAACTTACCTTTTTATGGATAAGATGCAAGATGCCCTCAAATGTATTTTAAATTTAAAAAAATTCAAATCATTGAATTAGTACCAAAAAAGAGCCTCATTGAACACACAACAGCAATCATCCCGTTTCCGATAATGTCATCAATATTGAGCAATTGATCAAGACAGACTGATAATTAAACGGTTTAATCAAGCATACATTTTTAATCAAGCAGACAGATAATTATACTCATATGTTTTTATTTGAATTGTCATATGATCGAACCAATATCAATCAAACATAGAAGTGTTCTTGAATTCCATAACACCACAAAGAACTACATTACATCATTGTAACCATACAAATTCAACAGTGAAATATCACATAGATACTAGATATCATTTTACTAAACGAAACAATAACGAATCCACAAGAAACAGTCTTGAATTCACAAGGCAAAGAAAAAATTCTTACATGAGAAAACTTCATTTTATTTTTAAAAATTATTTTTGCCATCAAGAGACAAATCAGATCAATTGGAAAATAACTAAGCTAAGTTCTTGCTAGACATGAAATTTTTTAAAAAAAATATATTAATAATTAATAACTAACAAATTTGAGTTATAAATCCAAATTGAAATGCAATTTGGTTTTGGAAACATTTCAAAACAAGTGGCACTAAAAACAAAGAATTCCTAATCGCAATTTATATCTAAAACAAAGCTTTTAAAAATAGTAAGAATTAGTTGTGTGTGTTTGTTTTGTTCCAACTCTTCTCTTGGCAATCCAATGTTACCAAAATAAAAATATACAATTAAAAAATAAAAATAATAAATCATCAACTTTTCTTTTTAGTTTTGTTTCTTCCTTTCCTTTTTTTTTTTTTTTTTTTTTTGAAAGGCATCTAATTTTTTGCACAATACAAATAATAACGTGAATCTCGTGCATTTAGCTACCCTTTTCAACAAGTCTCTCTTGCAATGTACCTAATGCACCCATTAAATAGATTTTACACATGATTTTTGTCAGTGGTCCTCCATCCCATGTATACAAACAACTTACAACTAGAAAATATCCTAATATTCTAGCTAGTAACCCTTGGCAGTTGGAAATTAATTATCAATAATACTATAAATTCAGAAAATTCTTTATAATGTTACTCACAAAAACATATATATGGATTATAATCATTTTAGATGGAACTCGCATCTTACCAACTTTAAATTTACATCATATAACTAATTTCGGGATAAATTTCAAAATATTTTTTTATGATCCACCAACTGTGTCCCACTGAGCACATGACAAGCTGTTAAAAATCTTTTACAAATTGCATTGATAGAAATTTTAACAATGGTCCATAGCTCATATGTGATGCATAGTTTTACATGTGAAGAACTAGCAATCCCACATTTAGACACAATACACCTTTCTTTCTTTTTTTTTTAAATTTGTAGTGTTAATTATTGTTGTAGGTTATTTGTTTTAATATTATTTTTTATTTTGTGGCAAAAAATAAAACACTCAACTCAAATTTGTGAGTAATTCTACCCAAGTTTATTTGTTGAGTTTGATTGACTTTGGACATGCAAACTCGGATTTCAGGTCAGGGTTCAATAACAATCAATATAATTCAAGTCAAGTCCAAACAATCACCCAATCTAAGTTGGAGTTGGATAAATTATCAATAGAACTGAAGTTGAGCCCAAACAATACCTAATCTAACTAAGCCCGTCCGAATTTCCCTCCTTCCCTTTATATAATACTTGTACTTGACATTAATTTGCACATTGAAAGATGTTGCGAATACAATATGTATGGATTGCCTGACACACATAAACTATTATGAAAATTATATATAATAAGAGTATTAATTAATAAATTTATAAAGATTAATTGATTTAGTTGTACTAGATGATACAACTACAAAGAAATGTATTTGTTTTTATGAATTATTTTATTTTGTGATATTTCCTTTTCTTGAGGGACAAAACCATTATTAAATCTTATAGTTTTTTTTCCTTCTTGGGCCTGGACCTACCATGTGACCAACAATGATAAAATAACGAGGCTCTCAAGTGTTTTACGAGTTTTTTTATAATAAAAAAAATATAAATTTAGGATTTATTTATTGTAATCTTTTATAAGTTAAAAGTTGATAATAAAAAATAGAATATATTATATGTATCAATTAGTATATTAATTAGTGTACTAACAGATGATATAACATAATTTTAGAGGTTTTGGATATTTGTAATTTGTATAATGGGTGGGGTTAATAATAATATCATAGCATATGTTGGTACACTAATTGCTATACTAATTGGTGCATGTAACACCACTGTAAAAAATAATAGAAGTTAAATACAATCTTTTTCAACATTTTTTATGAATATTTTTTTAATATATTTAAGTTATTTTTGTCTCAAAAATTATATTGTAAACATAAGCCGCCCTAAACAAATACATCACTTCACATCTTCAGTTATGGGGAAATTCTATTGTATACCATATGCATTTTTAATTATACTATTTTCTTCTTTAATTATGATTCGTGAAATCTTTAATTATGCCTCATATAGTATTTGATTATATATATTTTTTTGTTATGACTAAGAAAATATTAAATTATATCATTTTATTCTTTAGTTATAATGGTCTCAACATATTACTAAATTTAAATTTCTCAACATATTACTGTCATATTCGTAATTATCAACCAGTGTGTAACATTCAAATTTAAAATAAATAAATATATAAAAAACACCCCCTTGTGTTACATTTTGTTCAAATAAAATGATGATGGACACACACATATATATATAGTAGTCTGATTCGTGATTAGTAAAAATAAAAATTGGAAATTATTGATCTCAAATAAAAAATTAAAATAAAAAGGCCTTGTGTAACATTTTTATTGATCTCAAATAAAAATTGGAAGTTATATGTGCCCACCTTAAAATAAGAGAATATATAATTTTATTTTATTTTTTTTGCTTAAAAAATAGGAGTAAATAGTTGCATGGGTTTCAATGGAATTGAAAAGTACCAGACCTATTAGCCAGCAAATCACAAATATTTATTCCATCAATCTCAACAAATTATTTCTAAACTAACTTTTATTTAAATTTGCTACAGTACCTCAACAAATGTCTAAATACTATTCATTAATTATTCAATAGTTTATTATTTTTTTGAGACAGGTTAATCTATTTTTTATTATATTTTCTCACTCACCGGATGTTCTCATGGATGTCCACCCATATGTCCCTGCAGAGAAGGAAGTTTTGCTGAATTTTGGCCTGACTGGTCGACCTCTCAGTCGTCCAATCAGTCGACCGGTCAACCGCCCCTAAGTGGGTTTGCCTCCTTCGGCTACTGCTCTCTGCTGCTGCTACTATGGTGCACCGAAAAAAATATATTTAAATTGAAAAAGATAAAAGAATAAAATTAATATTTTAATGAAATAGAATTTTGGAATAGAGAGTTTGATGGAGTATGTACAAAAAAAAAAGATTAACTAAAATATGAAAGTAGATTTTGAGTTATAATTTGGCTCAAAATTTACTGAGGCTAATGTGGATGCTCTTAGATAATATCTAAAACATTTTAATGCTAAAAGTAAATTTTATAAATCAAGACCAGTATCTTTTCCATAAGCCTTTTTCAAGACTTGATATTTACACAAGTAAATTACAACATTTGTCCGTCTAGTTTGAAATTTTTGTTTGTTGTTGTTGTTGTTGTTGTTGTTTTTTTTTTTTTTTTTACTTTGGCTTTTATGATTTTAATTTTATTTAAATCTCACAATTTTAATTTCGTTTCAATATATATGTTCCTTCTTTCAGTTGTCATACATTTTGGACATCAAAATAATACATTGAAACTAGAGGAGCAAAGTGGAATTTAAAAGGAATTTTTAAAAAAAAAAAACTATGAGAACTACTAGTATAGCTTTTTTATTTATCTTTTTTGTGAAAAATTATTGAAATTCCCATGTAAGTTGCACGTGGAACTTACAAGTAAATTACTAGCGTAGGATATAAATTAATTAAATCAAAATTATGAGACCAAACTAAAACTTACCTTGAACTTACACTTAAATTACTAGTGTAGGATCTAAATTAATTAAATCAAATTATGGGACCAAACTAAAACGCAGCTCAAGCTAGAGAGAGCAATGATGTAATTTATCTTATTTATAAATAAAAAAAACTATTTAAAAGTATTTTGAGGGCCATATTTTGTGCCCAAAGATCTCAAAAATAAGTTCGATCATAGAACGAGCCATAACTATCCAAAAATTAATTCATATGTAGCCTAAGGAAATCAGCCCATAGGGCCCATAATCTTTTGGAATAGATTCAAGCAATTAAATCAAAATATTGAAAAAAGAAACTGACATTTCTAATGCTATCCAAAATTGCTTCAATTTCTTGGGCCACAGAAAATTCAAATTTATTCGGTAATGGTTTAACACTTAGTTCACAATGACAGACAAAATGGCCCAAAACATTGTCGCAATATGGTCCAAATTCATTTCAGCCTAGTGTTTGCCTTAAAAGGCCCAAGAGTCTTAAGCTCATGTAGCCATATATTCAAGCCAGCCCAAAACATTTTCTCAATGTGGTCCAATTCATTTCAGCCTAGTGTTTGCCTTAAAAGGCCCAAGAGTCGTAAGCCCATGTAGCCATATATTCAAGCCTAGAATGGACTTAATTAAGAACCTTGTTACAGGCCCAAAGTTGGAAATGCAATTGCAAATTGATTGCCAGCACAGCATTATTGCGGTTAAAACAAATAATAATAATAATAATAATAATAATAATAATAATAAGAAGAAGAAGAATTGGAGAATTTACTACAAAATCATTTTTTATGTACTTGTATCACAATTAGCCTATAACATATTCTTATATTCTAATAAGTCATATTATTTTCGATATTTGATTCACCCTAATTCTTATATTTAATGTAATTTATTAACAATTTTATCCTTACAAATATTTTTTGAATCCTTAATAATTTGGTGTCTACTATTTTAGATTATTTTGAATATTTCCTAATGCGAGCATTCACATTAAAGAAATTTGACAATGTGAATATTCACATCATGAAATAGTTACATTATCAATATGAATATTAATGTGCGCTTCATCCTATTATTATTAAGGGTGTTTTGATATAATGTCATTTATAGAATTTATTGAAATATGAAAAAATAATTTGAATTAAATGAAATATAAGTAGATATAAAAAAAAAAATTATGAATAAATACCCCATAATAATTTGAGCATAATTGAAGTGGTGGTGAAGTTTCTAGGGGAAGGCTTAGGGTATTTTGGGAAGATAGTTAAAAGCTGATTTTTTTATTTTTTTATTTTTTATTTTTTTGACGTTTTTGTGTGAGAGAAAAAGTGGGTTAAAAGTCAGGAAGTGACTTTTAATCTACTTCCCAAAATACTCCTTAATTGTTGGAAATGTGTCGAACTATATCGAACACCCGATTGTCTAACCTAACATAATATCTCACTAGTAACCTAGGAAGTACCAATCTATCTGTACTATATATATAAGCAAATGTAGTTATTATATCAAAAGTCTCCAAATGTATTCTTAAATTCTCATAATTTTGGAATAAATAAATAAATATGTGGCATCTCCCTTCACTTCTCTTCTCAATATTGAGATCATTTCACTCTCTTTCCCAATTGTTCTATAAAAGATAATAATAAAAAAAATCAAATAATATCTTTCCTTAGAGTTTTAGGTATATATATATATATAAACCCACATATCTATCACTATATCAATTAAATGTAAATTAAAAAAAAAAAGAACCCACAAATCCCACAACTCTTATTCCTAACTGTTATATATAAAATAAATAAATAAAAATCAGTTAATATCTTTTTGGATGTCTATCTAAAATCTCAATCCAAATTTTTTGAATTTTTACATTTAAAAAAAAAATACGAAATGCCATACTCAATTTCTATTGGATCATGTTTCATTTTACACACAAAAAAATGAAAAAGGTGAAAAATAATAAATAAATAACCAGATAAGTGTTAGTATTTATCAGATAAATGTTTGCTTTTAAAAAAAATAAAATAATTGATTTTGTATTTTTTTTTTTAAATATGATGTTAAAATTTTAAATTCAAATTTTCTATGATATCTTTAGCTCCTTATCTCTATCCCAAAATTAAATTTGAATTTAAACACTAAACCTCCAAAATATATTATATTTAAAGTTTCCATATAAATTTGAACATCCAGTAACAAAACCAACATTAGAAATATGTGGCATCTCCCTTCACCTCTCTTCTCACTATCCAGATCATTTTACTCTCTTCCCCAATTGTTATATAAAAGATAATCTTCCCTTAGAGTTTTAGGTATATATATATATATATATAAACCCACATATCTATCATGATATCACCTAAATGTAAATTAAAAAAAAAAAAAAAAAAAAACCCCAAAAATCCCACAACTCTTAATCGTAACTGTTGTATATATTTTTAAAAAATAATTTACAACTCAGATAATATCTTTCTGGGTGTCTATCTAAAATCTCAATCCAAAATTTTTGAATTTTTACATTTAAAATTTTTTTACAAAATGCCATACTCAATTTCTATTAGATCATGCTTCATTTTACACACACACAAAAAAAAAAAATGAAAAAGGTGAAAAATAATAAATAAATAATCAGATAAGTATTAGTATTTATCAAATAAATGTTTGCTTTTAAATAAAATAAAATAATTGATTTGCATTTTTTTTTTTTAAAACATGATGTTAAAATTTTAAATTCAAATTTTCTATGATATCTTTAGCTCCTTATGTCTATCCAAAAATTAAATTTGAATTTAAACACTAAACCTCCAAAATACATGATATTTAAAGTTTTCATATAAATTTGAACATCCACTAACAAAACCCAACATTGGAAACAAACCCCCCAACAATAACCTTTTCTTCTTCTTTTTTTTCTCTTTTTCCTCTCTCTCTCAATGTAGTGATCATAAAAATTTCTTTAAGATATTGATATTTTATATCTCCTAACTCCAATAATTTATTATTTTTTCTCTCTAGGGAGGATTGTAATATACCTGGAGCTTTACAAGTAATCCTTCAAGTTCAATCATTTTCTTAATTGAAATCTATTTTAAATCATAAAATTCCATGTAATTTTTTTCATCTTTATTTTATTGTATATTTTAATGATAGATCTTTTTAAGCAATATGTTCAAATTTATATAAATTTACATACGGTCTATATAGTTTTACGTAAAATCTATTTAGGTCTATAAACTTTTTCTTGAAATTGCTCTAAATTTATAAATTTTTGCATGTAATTTGTGATAGTACTTGAAAAGAGTTTTTATTGAATAACTCATGCATATTACAATTGTCAATCACTTCATTTTAACTCATATGCATGTTTCTCAAATATATCATTTGTCCTATAATATTTGGTATAACTACTACTATACATTTTTTAGTCTCTATTGATCTAATTATTAGTTCTATATGATATCTAAAAAATTCATTTCAATGATTGATTCCAATTATTAAATTGATATATGTTTTTTTCTTTTTTTTTTTCTTTTTTTTTTGGTATTGTTTTTATTCTCCCTTTTGTCTATTCTATTGTTTATGTGAGAACTTTATTAATAAATTGTGTGGTATAAAAATTATCAATATTTAGTTTGAATAATTATTCATATATATATATATATATATTTGGATCGGCGAAATTCAATTGTTAGATATTATTCATATTGTTTAACTTAAGCATGAGATATTATGGATTAAAATTAAAAACATCTATTACATGGGGCATAATCCAATTGGGTTAAACATTTTGAATGTAACTTATTGATCATAACCATTTATTAAACTTAAAAAAAATAAAAATAAAAAATAAATAAATTGAACATTAAAGATACTTATCTTATTCTACTACAAATAAAAAAATAAAAACACCTAATTTTTTTAGATGGTGAAAGCACTTAAAAAAAATTCATAATCATTAGACTATTTACCATGTTGCCCAATGTTCACTAAAAAAAAATAAATTAATTAATTAAATTAAAAAATTCATATTGCATAATGGTTCAAAATTTAGAACACCTAACAAGATAAGACCTAATTTTGATGTATATTTTACTAAAAATTACCGCATTAAATCTCTATCATAATCAAAATCTACTAACTCCACCATATTAGATTCACACCACAACTAAAATCACATCTCCTTTTCTCTTTCAAATTTAAATATTTTAAATAAAATATTAAAAACAAAGAGAAATATAAATCAAGATTGTGCAATATATATATATATACTTTAAAAGGTTTTATTATTTTTAATTTATAAATAAAATTTTGACTCTCCTATGCATAGCACAGGTTTTATGTTAGTCTATACTATATATATAACTAAATGTAATTGTTTTGTCAAAAGCATCCAAATATTTATTCCTAAATTCTAATAATTTTAAAACTCTCTATTTCCTATGTGGCAACCTTCTTTGATTGTTTTTCACATTTTCTATTTTTCTTCATTTTCTATTTGTTTGATTAATTAAAATGCAAATTAATTTCATTGCTTATGGATGGAGATTTTAATTTCAAAATTCCTCCATATAGATAAACATAGAAAAACTGAAAATTAATTTATGAAAATTAATTTTATAATCTACAGATAAAGATAGAAATTAAACAATTAATTTAAAAAAATTAATTTCATAACTTATAAATAATTTAAAATTTCTTCCAATAAATAAACATATAAAAGTTGATAAATAACTTATAAAAATTAATTTCATGGCCTACAAATAAAGATAAAGGTTAAATAATTGATTTTAAAAAAAATGAAATTACTCTTTTTTCCCCCTTCATTTTGTACTTTAATTAATTTCATTATAGATAAACATATAAAAATTCATAAATAATTTATGAAAATTTATTTCATGGCCTATAAATGAAGATAAAAATTATAAAAAAATATTTTAAAAAATTAATTTAATGACTTATAGATAAATAAACATATAAAAATTGATAAATAATTTATAAAGATTAATTTGGTGGTCTACATATAAAGACAAAGATTAAATAATTGATTTACAAAAAATTAAAATAATAAAATTTAGATAAAGATATGATTTGTTAGTCTATATATATATATATATATATCAAAAACATGTATATATATATCTAAATCTTTATTTTGATTTACTCATATTTTTTTCCTCCTTCTATCACATATTATCTTTTTTTTATTTTAAATTTTTTATCTTATGAAATGTCTTTATCTATAACTTTTTATCTCCTCTTAAATTCTTAGTCTTCTCTTAATAATTTTTATTATTCGTTATTATCTACCAAGTGATAAAGATTAAAATAAAATAAAAAAAATTATTAACTCTGAATGAGAAGAGTATTAATAATGAAATTGGTTCGTTTTGAATGAGAAGAGTATTAATAATAAAATAATGAAGGCTACATGGGAGAAGGTAGCACAAAAATCTTACAAAATTAACTTTTGTCACTATATTTATCCAAGGTAATAATTTGATATTCTTTCTATTAGTTATTAAAAATAGTTTGCATTAGATCATTGCTATGTGTTTTTTCTTTTTTCTTTTTTTTTTATAAGGCTGTTATTTGTTATAGTATTTCTTCAATCTCATCTCTAAATTCTCTCTTTGAAATTTTTGTTTTTTCAATAATAAAGTTTAGAACCAATTTCTTATCAAATTTGTTTTCTTGGTGCTTTTTTTATTTAAGGATCACGACAAGTAAAACTTTCACATGATATATGAAATTAATGAATATAATACAAAGATGGTAGGAAAGTACTAAATATTTGTCAATATCTCTTTGTTCTAATTTGTTAATTTGTTATATTATACTATTAATTTAGAGCCTATAAATATCCATGACTTTAGTTGCATTCAAACATTTTTTTGTTAGGTAACCTATATAAATTTTTTTTTTCGGATATATAATGATTAAAGCTATTATTTGTTATATTTCTTCAAGTAAAAGTCAAATAAATTTTCATCATTTTTTTATAACTAAAATGGATGAAATCTATTTTCTAATATAATTTTTATAATCTTATGAAATTCTTATCTTGCTTAATTTTTTTTTTAAATGATGTAGGAACTATACAAGTATTATTCAAACTATGGAGAAAATGATTATAGAGAAGGATTTATACTTTGATAATATGGGTGTGTCATTGATAGAGAAGATCAAAGATAAAGAGTTGCTAACATGATCAATTAATAATTTGTTTGTGAAGTTCTTTTTATCAGTAAGGTAACAAACTTAGATTAAAAAATTTTAAAAACTACTTATAAATTATAATTAAAAGTTGATATTTATTCATAATTTGGTTTCACAATAATGATATATACCACTGATTTAAAAGTCTAAGTAAATTTATGATAACTTTTTTGAATTTATAGAATTTTTCTCTTTTAATGTTTTGTATAGTTTGATACAAGTTATTTATGTTATTAAGTGATTGTGATACTATTATTCCCAGCAATCTTTATAATTAATAATTTTTTATGAATATCAAATTTTATTGTGAAATTTTGTGAGTTAATTATTGCTAACATCTACCTGGATGACTTAACATCATGACTTGCCGCTATTAAAACATATTTTAATATTAAAATGATTTATTTATCATACAAAATATATATATAATTTATTTTTCCATGCATCGCACGGTTACTACTAGTAATAATAATAATCCAATGTAAATTAAATTTAAAAAACAAGTTCGAAAATTTTTGCATTGTTAAAATAAATTCAAAATGTTAATTGTACAAGTAAACTAAAATTCAAAATGTTAATTCAGATTTTGATCCAAACTAAATTTTAGATAAAACCCAAGTCCAAAAATTACGAGTTATTTTCCTATTACCAAACTCCACAATTTCAGTGAAGTTTATAGGAAAACCTATAAGAAATTGGAGATGAAATTTTTTTCATGTCACACCTCAAGCAAGTTTTCTCGCCTTGGAATTTATGGGTTATTTACCCTGTTTTTCTTCTCATTTGATGATACGGAAACATTCATTGTAATAATAGTGATGAAACCTTAGAACACGTGTTTTTTGAATGTGAATCGGCGCAAAGGGTGTGGAGAGGATCAACATTGGGTTTGAATTTCAGTATAGGCGGGTCACTGTCTTTTTTTCAATGGTTCACAGATTGGATAGAACAAGTCAAAGATAAACAAATTATACTTTAATCGGTAACAATTTTATGGACACTATGGTTTACACAGGAATAAGTTGGTTTTCAATCAAACTTGTTCAACCATTGAAAGCTTAATAGGGAAGCAAGGTCGCTATCTGATTTGGTTTCCAATAATCCTAGATGTGGGCTTGATTAATGTTTCGATACTATATGCCATATATTAAATAACACACTAATTCGTGCGTTTTACAGAATGAAGGGGGCAGCAGTAACGACACAGTGTCGTGGACATTCAAAATTGGCGGATCATGGAAAGCAGCTAAGGTAATGGGGGAATAACATGGATTTGTTTGGATCACGACATGCAACCGATTAAACACCAAGCTATTGCAAAGACATTCCTACACAATCCGTTGCTGGCTGAAGCAAATGCATGCTTGGATGCGATTAGATGGGCGTTACAACAGAAAATGACACGTATCTCAGTGCAAACGATTGTCTGGTCTATGTGAGGATGTTCCAAAC